>VZDJ01007747.1:16228808-16250310 GCA_008694505.1 Cyanoderma ruficeps
TTTTTGGTATTTTGACATATTTACAACTATAGCAAGAGTATGTGGTGTACAGGCTAGGTTATTTTTAGAGCTGCTGGAGTAGTAACACTGTTGCATGCTTGTGAACTGCTCATGACAAATTTTATTTTACATCTGAAATTAAGAAACTTTTTGCATGAAGAAAATGTTGATTTTAAAATGTGTATTTTTAACAAAAAATATAAAGCTCTCATAAAAAAAAATATTGATTTGCCGCTCTGTCTTGAACTTACAACCCCAAAAAAGAGACCCAACCCTATGTGCCTCAGTTTTTTTTCGTTTTTACAATAAAGCTGACTAGCTAGCTCCTGATCCTTATAGGTAACCTTTACTCATTTGGAAGCTCCTTGAGTTTAAATAATTGCATCATTGGCATGATTATATAACAGGCGATGTAAGAATAAGGGCAGATTAGCAAAGACTGATCTGAGCACATTGGTGGAAGTAACTCATGTATAATCTTGGAGTGTCTTTCAGAAACTACAGTTAACAATGTTTTATATTTTCCAGGTTCACAGAATTACACCAGATCCTTTCAGAGAAACCCTCCAACCTCAAGGAAAAGATTTCAGATTGCCTCTTAACCTGTTTTAGGAAGAAACAGAAACCCTCTGCCCTGAATGAAA
This sequence comes from Cyanoderma ruficeps, assembly GCA_008694505.1. NCBI lineage: Eukaryota > Metazoa > Chordata > Aves > Passeriformes > Timaliidae > Cyanoderma > Cyanoderma ruficeps. The sequence goes on from VZDJ01007747.1 coordinate 16,229,453, forward strand.
GACTGAAGCACTAAATTTGCCACTTAGTATCTGGTGTAACAAAGAAGGTGTGCATATGCTGGTGTGTGCTGAGCCTTGCAATCTTCAGGATGACTGCATTACCCTCTTTTAAAATTATTTGACCAGGCGTTAGATTAGAAATTAGGGCAAAATGAAATAAATGGTTGAGGTGTCTGCTCTGGTTGCCTTTATCAAGAGACTGTGGTTGCACTTTCTTCTCAGGCACTCCTCCTTTTTATACCTTTCCTAGGGAATTGTTTTTCTACCTATCAAACAAGATACATTTAGAACATAAAGTGCTGTTCCCACTTTTTTTGTTCTCTTAAAGATGTTTTAGTCTATCTAAATATTAGTCATGTGTAAAATTTATACTTTTAAACAGGAATTTGCAGTACTTCCTCTTTAACTACTATTTTAACATTTCTTCATTTTTCAGTCTGTCTGCTTATTATTATATTATAATATTTGATCTCTTACACATACTATCTGTACCAACCTTTTCTTCTTCCTTTTGAAATCTCATTTATTGCCGTTCTAATCATCAGTAACTATGGGAACTGCTGGGCTAAACTTTGTTTACAGCAAGTAACATTTTCTCTGCCAGGCCAAACATGTTTATCGATGCTGAGCGATTGAAGCACATGCTGGCAGATCTGTAAGACCATTCCCACTTTTTGAGATTTCTTCTGCAAATGATGTGAAAAGCAGAACAACAAGCATCTGCTCCTGCAGCTTAAAGAGAAGGATTTGCTAATTACTAGAGCAACAATGAATTGCTCTCAGGTGGGAAGAGAGAGGAAGAGGGATGTTTGCTGTCTACCAACGCTTCTCTCTTTTTGTCAGTTTTTGGGCACCTGACAATCACTGGTCATCTTGCATCCTGATAATCATTATAGACTCATTCCAGGTTGGAAGGGATCTCAAGGATCATCTGGTCCAATATTTGCTGGCAAAAGCACAGTCTGGAGGAGATGGCCCATCACCCTGTCCAGCTGAATTGTAGTGTCCAATGTTGGGGAATCTACCACTTCCCACATAATGGAGAGATTATTCCAATGGCTGATTATTCTCATGGTGAAGAGTTTTCTTCTTGTGTCCAGTTGGAATCTTCCCAGGCATAATTTGCAAGCATCACTCCTCACTTTTCCATAAGACTCCTTATGAAAAGGGAATGCCCATCTTCTTAGTAGCCACTCTTTAAATATAGGAACACGGTGATAAAGTTTTCTCAGCCTTTTGTCACGTAACAGGCTACTCAGTAATTTGGTCATTGTTGCCCTTTACTGTACCTTCTCCACCCTGCCCACATCTTTCATGTATAGCAGGGACCAAAACTGAACACAATATTCCAGGTGTGGCCTGACCAGAATGGAGTAGGATAGTTACTTCATCTCTCCTGGTGTTGATGCAGCCAAGTTTTGTGTTGGCTTTCTTTGCTGCGGCAAGAAAAACTGTTCACTCACACTGAGCTGCTTGTCCACCAGGACCCCCAGAGAGGGGTTTTTCCTGCTTTCCTGAATTATGTTTTTCCATGTGCAGGACCTTGTATTTGTCCTTATTGGACCTTATATTGTCCTTATTTGTAAATTTCTTGTTAGCCTAATTTTTCAGCTTGTCCAGGTCTTCCTGCAGGGTGGCTCTCCCTTCCAGGGTGTCCACTGCCTCACACAGTTTGGTATCACTGACAAACTTCATCCAGGTACATTTGATCCCATAATCCAAACCCCTGATGAAGATATTAAACAGCGCTGGGGCAGGTATGGTTTCCTGGGAGACCACTTGTGGAGGTTGCCAATGTGAAAGGGAGCAATTTACCACCACCCTGCGTGTGTGGCCAGTCAGCCAATTCCCCACCCACCACATGGATCACACATCCACACCATAATAGCCACATTTCTGTAGAAGGCTGTGGGAAACCATATCAAAAGCCTTGGAGACATCCAGGTAGGCAACATTCACTGCTGGCCCCACATCAACCAAGCAGGTTCATTTGTTGTAAGAGGCAATCAGGTTTGTCAAACATAATTTGTCCTTGGTCAATCTGTGCTGGCTTCTCCTAAACATGGGCTTCATTTGACTTGTAACAGCCCCCAGGAAAATTTGTTCCATAGGTTTCCCAGGGACTGAAGTAATACAGATGGGCCTGTAATTTTCTGGATCCTCTCTGAAATCCTTCTTGTAGATAGGAGTGGCATTAGCCTTTTAGTCTTCTCCTATGTCCCCCAAATTCCACAACTTGAAGATTATGGAGAGTGGCCTTGCAGCTGTATTGGCCAGCTTTCCATGGTTGGATACTGTCAGAGTGCATCAGTGTGTAGAGGTCAAGCTCCTGTAATAGTTCATGTGCTTACCCTTCCTTCACAGACAGTGGGTCTGTGTGCATCAGCCCAGATTTTTTTCCCAAGGCCTGGTGCTGCTGAATGGACATGGGTGAAGAAAGTGTTGAGCACCTCTGCCTTTTCAGCCTTGTCAATGACTAATTCATCTCTCCTGTTGAACAGCACGCAAATACTTCTGTCTCTGCTTGTTTACATACCTGTCCTGGTTTCAGCTGGCATAGAATTTATTTTCATCCTAGTAGCTGGCACAGGGCTGTCTTTTAATTGGTATGAGGATAATATTGGTTACACCCTAATGTTTTAGTTCTTGTAAGTTGCTTTTGCCCTACATCAAACACTTTTTAGTGTCCCATACTCTGCCAGTGAGAAAGTCCACAAGAGGCTTTAAAGGAGCATGGCCAGGACAGCTGATCCCAACCGGTCAAAGGGATATTCCATACCACGGAAGGCCCTGCTCAGTGCATGAACTGGGGGATGGGCAACTGGGAGGGAGGTATTGCTGCATGGGGGTGGACTGATGTCAGTGGGTGGTAAGCAATTGTTTTGTGTAATTGCTTGTGTTTCTTGGCTTTTGTTCCTCTCTCTTCCTGTTTTCATTTTATTTGATTTCAATCATTAAACTTTTCTTATCTCAATGCATGAGTTTTATATTTGTTCTGATACTCCTGTCTCTTCCACTGGGGTGAGGTGTTTGCATGGTACTTAGTCGTGCTTTAAGCCATGATAGTACCTGAAGAATTCTTGTAGTTTTTGACATCTCTGAAAAATTTCCTTTTGAGCTGAGGTTTTGCTTTTCTAACTGCATCTCTGCACACCCACGCAATGCCCTTGTGCTTACTTGGACATAATCCTGAAGCCCAGAAGAAGGTACACAAAGAACTGGACAAGGTGTTTGGTAAGTTTTCCATTCCTTCTTTATCAAGATTGAAGAAATTGAGATAGGAATGCACCGTATGGCCATTCTAGGGTTTTAAGTAGCTAGAGGTGGCTGGGATGGGTGCTGGAATATTTGCAAGAGGGAGTACTGAGGTTTCCCAAGTAAAGGGTAGAGGTTTTCTCTTTTTTCCTTTTTTACTGGTAAAACAGTTATAGATACCCACCTGTTTGTTGTTGTTTTGATCCTTTCCCTTTTCTCCTCAGGAGGATGTCAAGTATTGAATGGCACAAATACTCTTGTTATAATTGGTGCCCTACTGAGATTTTCCTTGACCTGGAGGAGTTTAGTCCTGGGCGATTCTTCCCTGAACATTGTAAGGAAAAGCACCTGTATGGTTTCCAAATATTTAATGTTGTTGATAGTTCGCTTGTATCCATCACTTTATAATGGACATTTCTGGTCTCATTAGGGGGTGATGTGAAGGACGTTGCACCCCTATTTTTCCTTTCAGTCTTATGATTGTTTCATGGCAGGCTTTTCAGCTGAGTGTAGGTGTCATGGAATCAGTAGCAGGGCTGTTACTGGGGTGGTCTCTGAAAAAAGGCTGGAGAGAACACAATTCCTGCTGGCTCCACTTGGAGCCACTGCAGGACACAGCTGAGCTCAGCAGTCAAGCCAGTGGTGCCTCTGTGAAAAATTATTTACAAATGTACAAAAAAATGCTAAACCAACAGAGGAGTGTGGGGAGGGAAAAGAGAGGGAAACAGCGCTGCACACGCCAGGGTCATTGAAGAAGGAGGCAATGCTCCAGGCTCCAGAGCGGAGATTCCTCTGTAGCCTGTGGAGAAACCAGGCTGGAGCAGAAGAAAAGAGTAAGGAGGGAGCAGCAAAGCGGAACTTTTGTCTTTGTTTCTAACTGCCTCGCTATCTGTTTGTAATTGTGTATAAATTAAATACAATTTCCAAAGTTGGGTCAGTTTTGCCTATGATGTTAACCAATAAGCAATCTTCCAGTCTGTTTTGACCCATAAGCTTTTGCGTCTGTTGAGGGAGGGGAGTGAATGGGTGGGTGTCTGACTGCTGGCCAAGGCTAACCCACCACAGCTTCTAAGAGACTGTACACCTATGACTATGTTATCTGCAGGCACATCAAATGTGGAAAAAGAACTTCCTAGAGCAAATCTTATCAAAAATTACCGATACCAAATCTTCCATGCTGCAAGAATACAAGTAGCAGATTTGCAGTGCTGTACTTCTGTGACCCACAGGTTTTTCCTGGTCTTAAACTGCACTGTTTACTCATCCTTCATGACCTCTGGCTCACTTCATGTAGCGTGTTGCATGCTGCTAAATGCTTTCTTTAAACTTGCCGGAGTTTAGCAAGGAGGAGGCTCTGTACAATCTAGCCAAATCACAGAGAAGTGGGCGGAATCTTCATTTGTGACCTTGGATGTGATGTGATCATCCAGCTTGGGAGTGTGCGCTTTCTCTGACTCATTGATGGATATATATATAGGTGTGGTGCTTTGGTAGCTACTTTGTATTAATTGTTAGTTATGCCAGCATCACTGACACCTTATCAGAACTGCTTTACAACAGTAGTCTGTGTTCTGGGGTGTGAGTGGTGGTCTCCATTATTGTAAGTCATGTTGTTATCCTGGTAGGGAAGATTATGGTTTCTTAGGAGGCAGGCTTTTGTCTTCTGTTGGGGATAACTCATTCATGCAAAATGTCTTGTAGTGAAGCATCTCAAGTGATTGCTATGGAACAAAGCAGTTGCTGCTGTACAGGGAACACTAGGCTGCAGAGGCCAAGCAAGGTATGCTTGATGGAAGTGGCATCAAAGCAACTGGCCTGTCTCTGAAAAACAGCTATGGTCTCTGTCTCTCAAACACTGTTAATCTCCTTTGCTTGTGTGAAAAAGGGTCCACAGAAGGATTTGAAGCTGGAGTTTTCCTCAGGATTTGTTCTTGGAAGCCTAGATTTTGGGCATGAAGCTGTAGTAGCCTAGTGTGGGCATGAAATTTAGTATCAGGCCCTAAAATTCCTCTCTGAGGACTGGGGAGATCTCTGAGCTCTCCAGCTGTCCAGCTGATGACATATTTTGAAATGGAGACATTTTGTATTATATTTTCTTTGTCTGGGTGATGGCTGTTGTGGACTACAAATAGCCTGTTTATTTCAGAGTAGCTTTCTGCATAAAGGTTAATCATGTTGCGATGGTGTGTGTTTAGAAAGAGAGAAGCTCTTGCTAAGAAAGCCTTTCTTAAGAAAAAAACAATTTTTCAGAATGAGTTGTGTACTTCCCTATTGTCCCTCTGATGTATCGGATCAGCTTTAGACTTGCTTTGCTATGTTAATGTTTTGTTTTCTTGCTGTTAATGATAATTTTATTATTTTTTCTCATTGAAGAATTCAGGCTGCATTCTAGGGAACAGCAGAAGCCTGTGCTGAGATGGTGTCTCTTGGCTGACACAGCTGCCTTACAGGTTGCATGTCTTCTGTCAGCACAGGTAGATAGGCTTCCACTTAGGCAAGAGGCAGAATAAAAGCAGGTTTGCACTGTTACAAGCATTCGTAAAAGCAAAGATTCACTAACCAGTGGAGTGCTCACAGAAATCCAATACTGAACAAATAGGTCTCTCTCTAAAAAGGAAATGCTGATCACAATCTGGTAGAAAACTAATTTCCTACATAACATCCTCTAAGTTTTGTTATGATTCCAAGTCTTGGTGATATAAATAGGCCTCCAAGATGCTAGACCTCTCATTTCTTGTTTCTTGGGTATATATATTTTATGTCTCATCCCAGTGTTTCTGCCTTTTATTAACATCATTAACATCATCACCCTTAACATCATTGTTAGCTGGTGGCAGGATGTTGCAATGTTTGTTTTGCAGCGTTCCCTACTGCTTTCCCAATGCCTTTCCACCTTCTTGCTGTTTCACACTTTCAGGTGGTTTGGTTGATTTTTTTTTTTTTGGTGTTTTATTTTTTCCCTGTAAGAGGAGTAATCAACAGTTAGAAGTACAGATTTTTGACTCAGAATCACAAATAGTCACTTCATCTAATTATTGGTCCAATGAAGGCAACAAACTGCAAGACTTTTTGTAAATATAGGAGTATAATTATTCAGCTGATCTCCATGTCAAAAAGACAAAAGGTGAGTCTCTTCATCTTGTGTGCTTGCTTCCTTTCTAGGATGTCACATGAACAAAAGAGGGGATGGATGATTGTGTAACTTGCCTATGTGTTTTCAGGACTGGGTATGTATCTGCTGCTTTCTGTCACGAACCATTACAAACAACAGCAAGAGTAGCAAAGTTCATTTCCAGCTGTTTACTGTGCAGAAAGATGTAACAGTCAGCATTTTTGATAAAGTCTCTGCTAGGAGATTGCAAGAACAAAGTGCCAAAATTAAACCCCCCCCCGATGCCAAGGGTCACAAACACCTTACTTACTTAACCTTACTTTCTGATATTCTGAGATTTCTGTTTGTGTTTTTTATCTTAGTTGTTTTGTTTATGCTGTTTGTTGATTTGCTAAAAATGCTTGTGCAGTAACTGCAGTCATTTTTGGTACAAAGCAAAGAGGATAAATGTTACCGTAGCCCTGCAGCAGTGAGAAGAGACCCTGGATCTTCCTGAGGCAGGAGGGGCAGCAGTGTATATGGTGGGTTTGGTACTGTGTCTGCCCAGGCACTTTGCAAGTTGGGGAAGAGGTTCTGGTGCTGCCAGTTGTTTTACTGGCACCCTTTAGCCTGTGCCTGAGCATTCAACCATGAGATCAGTAAAGGCCATTTGAGCTGATAAGCATCAGTGTGCTTTGCAGTGCTGCTGTTGATCAGGGGTCTTTATGGGCTTTGGTTTTTGTAACCCCTTGAAGCCATCAATCCACCTGAAGAAAGATATTCTCCATTTGGCCCTTTAATCATTGTGTTGGACAGCACTGGAGCAGTTCTCTATGGCAAAATGGTGTTGAGCACCTGAGAACAGATTAAGAAAGATATTAAGACAACTCATTTATCTCAAATCAGCAAAAAGATAGGTTTTTTTCTCTTGGTGCTTTGTTTTTTCCTTCTGAGGTATTGCATGAGCCTGCAAAGAAGGTTCTCACTCCTCGCTTGGCTTGAGCCAAAGGAGGGCAGGGAACTGTTTCCTCCGGCTTGCCTGCCACCAGGAAATGCTAGCAGGCATTCAGCTATCAGCCTCTCCATATGAGTATTTTTAAACTGTTTATTTTCCGGGCAAGAAGCTACGCCCATGGCTTGTGTTGTGGCTCCGCCTCCTGCTCTTCTGGCCAACTTTTCCGCGCATTTGGCTCGCTACAGCTGTAGTGCCGGGTACAGGCAGTGCCAGTTTCACAGCAGGGATCAAGGCTCGGAGCAGGAGGCTGGGAGGTGATAATGGAGATTGTGGAAGAATTTTCAGGAAAACTCCAGCTGCTGCCCTGGGGAGCTGGGGTCATCGCTCTGCTTTTGACAGTTGTGACTGTGTTCTCCCTGCCCTCCCTGATGGAATACTGGAGGCGATGGCGGATGCTGAACCCAGTCCCGGGCATCAGCCCCTGCTATCCTGTGCTGGGAAATGCCCTGCTCTTAGAGCGGAAAGGAGAAGGTAATGCCAGCTCACACTGTAGCCTAGCTACAGTGAGTTCCCTGCACTGCCTAGGGTTTGCTGAAGGAGCCAGTGGTGGTGAGGTGCTTGTGTGGCTGACCTGTGGCTGGCTGGGGAAGGGGAGTGGGGTATCAGAGGATGTGCTGCTGCCTTTAGGTTTCTCTGGGCATTCTGCAGAGGGGAACAGTGTGAGGAGTGGGCAGTGAAGAGGAAAGGAGAGGAACTGCATAAATGTGGCATAATTATTGGTCCCAAAGACTAAGTAGGGGTTAAATCTGACAGCTGCTGGGCTTAGACCATTAAGTTGTTGGTAGGGTGGAGCATGAATGCTGTGGAATGTGTTTTAGTGAGAGGGACATTTGAAGGAAGTGCTGTTTCTCAAAGCTGAACACTGTGTTGTCATGATTTTTTGCTGTGATCCAAACAAAACTTGAAACAATTACTTTCCCCCCAAGTGAGCATGTGCAAAGGACTTTAGCATGCCAAGTTGCTTTTACCCAGGCTCAGCTCCAGAATCATCTGTGACTTAGATTTATGTGGCAGATGCGAAAGAACTTGCTGAGCATTTATGGTACATCCCTCAAAAGCAAATTCTTTTGTTCTTGAGCTGATTAATGGGACCTTCTTTTTGCCAAGTGCATGAGAGAACACTAATGTGCTAGATATTCCCTTTCCATTTGGTATTCATTTTTTAACAGGAACATATTTCTTAAGGAGTTTGTGGTATGAAAGCATTGCTGAGTCGGCTGCCAGTGGCCCAGACTCCTGTGTGTGTTTGTGATGCCTGTGTATGCCAGTTCTGCCCTGTGCACATGTGTTGCTGGCTGTGCTGCTGTGTATGCTGCCAAAAGAGAGACTAAGGGGTCGTGGGCGCATGGTGAAGTCAAGTGTGAGTACAGCATTGGAACACAAATTGCCCAGTGCTGGCCCCTGCTGAGACACGGTCCCTCTGTTCACAAGGCACACCCTCATATCTTTCCTCTGGATCCAGTCCCATATCTACGTACAAATGTGAGGGATGTGTGGTGGATGTGAAGGCAGGCATATTTCCACAGCTGACTTTGGGGGAGCAGTAGGAAGATCATAGGATGTTTATATGAGCTGGACTGAGAGATGGATCTTTTTTTTTTTTTTTCCTTTCTTCTCTTTTTTAAAAATCTTCTTAAACCAAACAAAACTAGTACATTGCTTCTATCTCCAGAAAGCAATTTGATGTGGACTCTGGTGTTCTGTGTACTACTTAATCCCATTTTTGAGCAGGAATCACATAGCTCCCCTGTTCAGCCATCCTTGTTCTTGTTTATTTATGTAAAAGTGGGTGAAGTTTGTGGTTTATAATCTTTTTCATTAAAAACATGACCAAAAAAAAACTTTTAAAAAAGGTAAAGTTCTATAGCAGAAAGGAATATAACTTTTCATATGATGGGTTTTTTTCTTATTGGTATTCCTAGACAATTGCTGGAAAATGTGCTATTTTAATCATGGCAATGCTAGGAAAAAATATTTTAAAAATAGCAAAATAATCCAACACTGAATCGTGTTAGAGGAGATGTCTTAGAACTTTTTGTAAGACTAGGGAAAGCTGTATTTGTTCATCTATCAGGAAACTATATTTTGTCTTTTTTTTTTCTTTTATTTGGGGACCTATGAATTTTCAACTCTGCAGAGGCTTGTAAAGGTGTCATTTGTTGTTTAAGCTTGTTTCTGAAAGAGCACATAAGTGTTTAATCCTCGAACATTCTGGCCCCCACCTCTAATACTGCTGAATGACCTGATTGTCCTCTGTGATGAGATAGTATCAAAGATCTTTTTGAGTCAAACCAAACACCATCTACTCTTCTTCCCTTGCCAACAGATTCAGTTATCTCCCATGCTTTCTGTATAGCTAAATTGACAAGACATGGACTGGATAATTGCATAATCATGTGGGAGGAGAATTCGCTGGGTTACTGTGCTCACTGGTGTGAAGTCCAACTGGCAGCTGGACAGCACTGGTGTCCCTCAGGTTGATCTGTGGCATAAATGGTGTGAGTCCATACCCAAAGAGAGTAGGATACCTGAATTGCAAAAGTCCACATGTGCAAAATACTCTGCTTAGTGACAGCAGTGGGTTAAAACTAAAACAAAAACAAAATTGCAGGGCATGTGGAACAAAAGAGTTCATTACAGAAGCCTTGCTTATTTTGTAAATCCCCCTTGTTTAAGCTGTACTCTAATTTTCTATTCCAGATTTTTTTAAGCAGCTACAGGTTTATGCTGAAGAATTCAGAAGTTGGCCACTGTTCAAACTTTGGATAGGACCAGTGCCTGTCATAGTTTTGTATCACCCTGACAGTGTGGAGGTGAGTGTGCTGGTCTCCTGTCTATTCTACTGTCATGCAGAGTGGTGTCCAACCTGTTAGTGTCTATTGTCTCAATGAAATTTTTGTTAAAAAGGGCTTGGACTGATTTGCTTTGGGATGGTCCTCTGATTTAGTGCTAAACAGAGGTGTAAAGTGAAGGAATATAAAAAGGCCTAGTCAGACGGGATTGGGGGGAATAGTGAAGATGACCAGCAAATGGAAGCACCAAAGAAGCAGCTCCTTTAGCTTTGTTTTCACAGGCGTGAAAGCTTCTGGTCCCAAGATCAGAACAAACAAGCAAATAGCGGGGAAGATGGGGCTATTGAAATAAGGATAGAACATTATAAAATTCAGGTTGCAATGCTTGTGTCTCTTTGACAGACTTCTGCACTAAGACTTGGTGGGTCTGTTTTGATGCCATGAATTGTAGTCATTAGTTTTGTGTCTAACAGTAATTGTCCTTGACCTTTCTCTGTTGGAATGTTTATTGAAGAAATAGTGAAGAAATCTCTCTTCATCTGACATACAGTATTCTTTTATCTCTGTTCATTTTTCTAACAGGTTATTCTGAATAGTTCAAAACATATAGAAAAATCATACCTGTATGAATTCCTGCATCCATGGCTGGGCACTGGACTTCTGACAAGGTATAATGTATAATGAAATGCAGGTGCACTGCTGTCTTTTTGAAATTTGCAGGGTATATGATAAGAAGAGGTCTTGGTGGCAGGAATGCTGTGTGTATTTCTGAACAAAGATTGTGTGCATTGCTTATCTCAGCTGGTCATACTGCAGATCAGTAGGATAGGCCTGAGGTTGGTCATTCTTTGGGGTAGGATTGGAGAGTATCTGCATGCTTTCCTTCATTTCATTCATAAAGTAGAGGATCATAAGAAGTGAGCCTGGGTAGGAGCATAAATCAGGAGGGGAGAGAGGGAGGAGTAGTGGTATAAGGGTTTGGTGTCCTCCAGTTTTTGCAGGGCAAAGGAAGGATTGGTCTGGATGATGCAGATATTCAAGAGTCAGAGCAAGGTGAATATAGAGTGCCTTTGGTATCTTTGAGCCTCTTCTGAGTTTTTGGAAAAAGGTCAAGGTCCCCGTGTAAATGGTTAACTTTGTTGCTTGTTTGAAGCCCTCAGAGGTGAACTCCTCATGCTTTATGATGGGACCATGGTATTGTAAAAGCCAGCTGTGCTCATGTGGTGTGGGAAGTGCAAGTTCATGTGAGAGGATGCGGCCTGCATTTTATCTCGAGTTTTGTTCATGGTCTTTAGGAAGGCAGTAAGTAATCAGTAGCAATGTGCAGAGGTGAGGTCCATGGGCATCAGGCATGGTGTATCCTCACTGTTCTTCCTTACTGGTTGTTTTGTCTTCCAGAGACGTACAGAGATAGTTTGACTTCCTTGTGCTTGCAAAAACGTAGAGGAGGAGAATGTTCCAGTTTCTGCTGATTAGGGGCAGCAGTGGCAGACAGCAAGCAGATATGCTGGCCTGTGGAGTGCCCCAATAGCAAGTTAACAGGGGCAGTGGTGTGATAGTTTTACCCTGTAGGGCGTGTGATTTAGAAAAAGTGAACAAGGACCCCCAGGAAGCTGGTGATACTCACTGTGGCTCCATGCTTGTCATTTGGATGTGGGAAGTGATTACCTGTCTCCAAGGAAGTAGATTGTAGCCAGGCCTTGAGGCAGTCATGTTCATAATGTCCCTAGGCCCTAATTCTCTGCAGGCCTCATCCTCATGGTCAGCGGATGAAGTCAAGCACAACTACTGATTCAGAGACATGGTGGGGCGGGTTGAGGCCTTGATGCTGAATAGCTAGCTGGTTTGGCCTCTGGCTGGCTTCTGCTTGGTCCCTCTGAACCTGTGCACTGACTAACAAGGATGTATTGTCTGGAGGCTTTTTGGCATTTCTGTTTGTTGAGATCAGCTGGAGAAATGGTGGCTTCTGCTTCCAAGAGACCTGGAGCAAGAAATATTTCCATTTGCTCCTTCTATTGGAGTGCTATTAACAGCTTGAAGAAACATCTACAGTGTGTTCACCTCTTCCAGGCTGCAGTATTCACTGTGTACTTCTGTAATGGTGAGGATATTATTTTTGGCTATGAGTTTTTTTAGCCTTCCTTCTCCATATTAATTTTACAGTACTGGAGACAAGTGGCGGTCACGGAGGAAGATGATAACTCCCACATTCCACTTCGCAATCTTGAATGACTTTCTAGAAGTCATGAATGAACAAGGGAATATTTTGGTCAAGAAACTTGAGAAACATGTTGACAAGGAGCCATTTGATGTCTTTATGGACATCACTCTGTGTGCCCTTGATATCATTTGTGGTAAGTCCTGTTCCATTATTGTGGTAGAACTGGGAATGATGCAGAAGATCATGAGTTTAGCTGTGCCAGTTTGTGTAACATGATTGAAGAGGAATGTCCCTGCTTATTTTCTAAACACATTTCTGTCCTTCCCAAGCTTTTTCCCAGGGTTTACTATGTGCATCTGAGCAGCTGAGTTTGTGGGACTGGCAGGACAGAGGTAGCAGTCTGAAGTGAGGTTATCTTGAGGAGCAGGATTCCTGGGCATGGGAATACAAAGCAAGCTCATTCCCTGCAAAGGGATATGTGAATTCAGTTGTTGAAGGGATGGTGTGATGATAGGCAAAGCTGGGAGCAGTAGTAACTTACTGTGTACACTGCATTTCACTTTGCACTTGTGAAGTGTTGATATTTTCTTCCTAGAAACAGCAATGGGCAGGAATGTGGGTGCCCAGAAGAATAAGGATTCTGACTATGTTTCTGCTATCTACAGGTAAATGCACATTTTCCTTAGTTACTTTTGTAGTTGAGCTGGAATTAATGCTGCTGGTGTCAGGAAGGAAGGCCTAAGAGTCAGAGAGGGAGGGATGTAAAGCATTGGAACAGACTAACCCTGAGTCACTAAATACTCTGGAGGTGTTTGAAGAACATGTTCCTTTGGCATTTAGGGTCATGGTGTTGCAATGGGCTGGGTAACACTAGGTTAACAGTTTGTCTCAATGATCTAAAAGGTCTTTTCCAACCTAAAACCTGTGATTCTATGATCTCACTCTTAGCTTTTGATGGAGTTTGTTGAGACAGGTATGGTACAAAAACAGGGGTAGATGTGAAGGGTTTGATTATCATCAGTTCCTTGGCCTTTTTCAAATTGTACCACAAGTGTCCTTGAGGTTGGTAATCATTACTCCTCTGCAGCTGAAGCATGTGCAGGAGCTGAATAGCAATGACAATCAGCCCTTACAAATGTACTCCAGTTCTGTTTGAGCATGCTTGAAGTTTCATCTTGTTCATTTTAAATGCATTTTTAAGTACTCTTACCTGTGGTCTGGTATCTGAACATTCAAAGGAATGCAATGCTTTCAGAAACTGTGTGAGTTCTTGGGGCAGATATTTTGGGAGCCTGTCATCAGTAGTCTTTACAACACTGTCAATGCTTTGCTGAAGTGGGGTGTGACTGGACTGGAAGACTTAACAGGACTGGTTCAAGAGGATCCCAACTAAAAGAGAATATGCTGTCCCTCTCAGAGACCAATACTTAAGGATGTAAAATATGATGATGGTGGGATAAGTAACAGAAATTTTGAGATGGTGTAAAATCAAGACACAAATGTGAATGGCCTTCCTTTCAAATAATGGGTTTAAACCTACACAATATGTTAAGTTCTACTTCATTAGGGTGCATAGAAGTTTTTTTTGTTCTTGTTGTTCTTGAAATGTGCTATAATTTGGTGTTTTTGTCAAGTAATGTTACATGGTAAAATTGTTTTGTCCCTAGGATGAGTGATCTGATCCAACGGCGACAGTTGAGCCCTTGGCTTTGGCCTGATTTTTTGTATATATTGTTCAATCAAGGAAGAGAGCACAAGAGGAGCCTCAACATCCTTCACAATTTTACAGATACAGTATAGAGTCTTTTAAAAATATATTATTTATAATGAAAATTTTCATTGTTGGTTCAAAGTTTTGCACTCAGATCTTCCAAATGGGGATGAGGTTCAGCCTCCTTGATATGCTGTCACTCTATTGGGATGTTAAGGAATGCCCTGAAAAGAAAACAGCTGACTTTCTTTTCAGGATCTTTGTTCAATTTAAATGAGGAAGTAGACTACTTCAAGGGGGTGCCAGAACTTGCGGGTCCTTGACAACTGAAACAAACAACAGAAATTCATTGAACTCTTGTTCTGCCCCAAAAGCTCCACATGTGGATCATCTCCAACAGCTCACTGCCAAGTTTGGAGCAGTAAACATCGGGCTCTGCATGGTAGTGCCACTGGGTTCAGCCCTCAGAAACTGAAGCCTGTATTCATTTTCCCCTATTCAGAACAGAATTGCTAAGAGGCACAAACACATGCAGGTCCCCGCATCAACAGTAAGGAACTTTGATGCAGAAATCATTACGCATCCATCATTCACTTGGCAAAAAATAAAGTGTTCTCTCACCTTGTTAGACTGTGGAAGCCCTTTCTCTCACCAAATAATTCTTACATTATTCTTGCCAAAGTTTGCCCTCCCATATCTACTATTAGGATGTTATCAGAGAGGCTGCTATCCCTATGCATGTTCCCCGTAATATGACTGTATCAATGTCTATGACAAAGGAAATAATTTTTGAACTTTGGCTACATATAATGAGCCACATTGACTCTGTGGATCTTTTTATACTTCCTTTTATTTGAAGTTGCAGCAGTGAGTCATGAAAGAGACTTTTAGGAGGACCTAAGGTAAAACTTGCACTCTTCCCATGCTGGGCTAGTGCACTGAATATAGGAAACCGAATCTTAGAAAATGACAAAGGACTGTAAATAATAATAGCACCTGGTGTAGGTGCTGACAGCAAACACTGAGCTGAAAGATGGGTCAATATGTGACACATGTGCATGTTCAGTGAGGAAAACAATGTGTATGTATGGAATTGTATTATTTTCTTCCATTCAGTGATTCCTCCAAACAGAACTGCATACTCTACACCCTTTTAAATTATTTTGTTGTTTTTAAGACCAATGCCAGTTTATTGAAGAGTTCTGTTTTGGCTTTGCAACAGCAGTAGCAACAGTAACAAATTTATGTGTTACTGGGTCTGAACTTCGACCTAAAAAAGGGAAATTCAGCCATTGCTTTCATACTGGAGAAAATTTGGGAAGCTTTAGTGTAGCGAGTTCAGTGATGCGTGTACCTTGACACAGGGTTCTGGGATACCCTGGCTTCTCTTCATTTTCCTGAGTTTTTTGGAGCTGGAAGTGAGATCTTTCTTTAGTTCTCAGATGGGCTAGACAAGATCTTATTGGTGATTAACATGTTCACACTGCAGTGATTTTTTTGATACGCTGTTGCCTTTGTTGGCATTCATGACTGGCATGTTCCAGATGCTCTGGGTATATTTACACTACTTGATGACCCCCAAGTTGTTTATGTAATTTGGCTACCTATTTTCTTGATCTCAGAAAGGCTGTTGAAGGTTTATTCTATTGTTTGGGGCAAGTGAGGTTGGTCATAATTCACCACTAATACAAAAAGTCAGTTAAATTTCATGACCCAATGCTGGCAGCTGTGCCAACTAGCTCATGTAGAGTGCTACAGATGGATGTTGTTGTTTTCATAAGTTAGGACAAAACTGTATGAGGTAGACGGTGTACTTGTGCTGAATTCATCATATCTGATGTAATGGTTTTAATCTCAGGTCATTGCAGAAAAAGCTGAAGAACTTAAAAGCACCAAGCAAAAGAAACATGATAATGATGGCAATTGTGAAGAAAGTGGTTCCAAAAAGAGAAAAGCATTCCTGGACATGCTGCTGAACTCAACAGATGATGAAGGGAAAAATTTGAGCTATAGAGATATTCGTGAGGAAGTGGATACTTTTATGTTTGAGGTAACCAAGGAACTTATTGGTATATTGTTCTTTTTTTGTTGTTTTGGATGGTTTTGTTTGCTGGGGTTTTTTGTTTGTTTTTTGTTTTTTTTCCTCCAAACCCAAGATTCAGAATTAGCCAGTGGTGATTCTTGTCTTAGTTCAGGAGGTTGCTTTTAGCATGATGTTATTTAAGCCTTGAAAGCCTAAGAGAAAATCTCAATGTTTTTGTCGCACAGAGGTAGGGTAGAAGCATTGGTATGCCCTGGAAAAATTTTGGATGTTGCATATGTGGTGGACCCTGCCTATGTGAACAGGGTCTACTCATGAAAGCAGGTGAGAAATGAAAGCTTAGTGGCTGACATGGACCATGAGCTTTTACCTTTTGTTGCAAACTTCATTAACACTGAAGAGAGCTCTAAATAGTTTCTCTGTTTTGACTTGCATTTTTTCATGTCTCCTCACATCTTTCCCTATCTACATTGGCTACAGTCTTCTGGTTCTCGTGTCCAGTGTGCATCAGTGCTTCATCTTCTTGTGGAAACTTGTCATGGAATGGCTTGGGTTGGAAAGGATTGTCTTAAAGATCATCTAGTTACAACCGTCCTGCCATGGGCGGGGATGTCATCAACTAGATTAGGTTGCCAGGGCCCCATCCCACCTGGCCCTGGACACGTTGAGAGACAGGACATTCAAAACTTCTCTAGGCAACATGTTCCTCACTACTCTCTGAGTAAAAAATTTCTTCCTAACATCTAATCTCAATCTCTTCTCTTTTAGTTGAAAATCATTCCCTCTTGTCCTATAACTATCTGTTCAGGTAAAATGTCACAATCCCTCTTTTTTTTTAATGAGTCCTCACTAAGTCATGAAAGGCCACAATCAGGTCTTCTCAGAGCCTTCTCTTCTCCAGGCTGAACAATCCCAACTCTCTCAGCCTGTCTTCATAGGAGAGGTGTTCCATTCCTCTGATCATCTTCGAGGCCTTTCTTCTTGTCTGATTCACTAAGGGAGGATCTGAAGAAGATTTTCACGAGTTTTCCACACACTTCCATTAGATGGACCTGAATCCTCTCGGAAGAGCTTAATTCATAGAATCATATTAATACTGTTGTAACTTAGAGAAACTCTCATCTTGCCATTTTTGTACTACAGCAGCATCCTGAACTTCACCACAAGTGTTCTTTTTAGTATCAAAATCCTTTTTGGGTCAACTTTTCCCTTTTTTGTTCCTCTCTTTTTTTAATGGCTTTTTTTTCTCTTTCATTGGTTCATCTTTTTGTCTTTCCTTTCTTTTCCTCTCCTTCCCACAGTGTTGGAAAATAGAAGTTGATTCCCTTCTCATAGAAAACCAAGTATTTCCCCCCACCACCCCCCTCAGATGCTGACTGGACAGTGACCAAAAAGATGAATATACATCTGATTCATTGTGTAGATACTGATAGTTCACACAGCTCCTGAGAATCAGAAGAGAGGGATTTTGCTTGGGTTATTTCAGTACTTTCCCTTTTTGTCAGCACAATTGTGGATTACCTTTTATCTTGATAGTTAGTGTGTTGTAAACAGTTATTTGCTCTTGATTCTTGTTTTTATTGTGGTCATGGGACTAATAACTGCACACCTAAGTATTTACAAAGCCTACTGGTGCATGGGAATAGAGTTGAAGTGAATGTCTTTGTAAATCTGGACCTGTAGGGCCATGATACAACAGCAGCTGCCATTAACTGGGTCTTGTACTTGCTTGGACATAATCCAGAAGTTCAGAAGAAGGTTCACAGGGAATTGGACGAGGTGTTTGGTAAGTTTCCATTCCCCCTTTGTTGGAGTTTTGCTGCATTTGTGAGTGGAAATGTGTTAAAAGCCTAGATATAGAAGGGGACTTTAGAGTGTGCCTTGTGGCCCTTCTGGAGCTTTGAGCAGCTAGAGGTGGTTGGGATGGGTGCAGGAAGGTCTGTAGTGGCGTACAACCAACCTTATGTCTTTGAGGCAAGATATGCGTGTTCAATATATTTGTAACACCTTCTTGTATGTAGTCTTGGTGCATGATGAGAGTTTTTGGGGGGATCCAGGATGAGTTTGTTTTGCCAAAGGATGGGGAGTTTTGGTCTTGGTCATCCCTCTATTTGTTTTCGGACAGACAATACTGAACGTTCTGTTACAACGGACGATTTGAAGAATCTTCGATACCTTGAATGTGTTGTGAAAGAAGCTCTTCGTCTCTACCCTTCAGTTCCCATGTTTGCCCGTACCTTGAGAGAGGATTGCTGTATTAGTAAGTGGTGTTCTGTGTTTGCCACTTTCCCTTGTGTTAGCATTTCTGCAGTGGAGATGTTTCCCAATTAAAGGGCAGCATTGTTTCATTTTTTACTGTTCTGTTATGTATAGGAAGTCACTTGTTTGCTGTTGTTTTGACTCTTCTTCTCCCTTTCTCTCTTCTCTTTAGAGGGATATCAGATACCAAGAGGTGCAAATATACTTGTTTTAACTTATGCCCTGCATAGAGACCCTGAGGTCTTCCCTGACCCAGAGGAGTTCAGGCCTGAGCGATTCTTCCCTGAAAATTCTAAGGGAAGGCACCCATATGCTTATGTGCCCTTCTCAGCTGGTCCCAGGAACTGCATTGGTATGTATCTGAAGAGGAGGCCCTTGTAATGTACCAGTTCTGCTTTTGAATGTGGTAGCAGAGACAGCAATGAGTACTGTTTATATAGTGTTCTTCCTCACTATCCACTTCGGAATTGTGGACACTGTGTGCCCTGCAAGCTTAGTATTTGAGCTGTCCCATTTGTTTCTTCCGAGGCATTTGCTTTCTTCCTAGAGATCAGTGTCTATCATGCTGATGTTTCTTCCTTCACTGCTGTGCAGCCTGGCAGCATGTTATTGGGCTCTTGTGTTATGACATGATTGTTTCCAATTTCTGATCCTCAGTGTCAGTAACACAGAATGAGGGAAGACACGTCCTGTACCTGTTTTGCTCTGAAAACTCCTCATCTGTCTCAGTTTCTGAGCTGTATGTCCAAAGTATGCAATCTGCAACTGATGTATTCTTTCCCTATTTCTGACACTGTAGTTGGTTTGGTGTTTTCTCTGTCATCCCAGAACTTTCAGATGCCACTGAGACACTTGGCATTTATTTATTTGTGCATCAGGTAGAGGCAGTGTTGTGTATATTGTAGAACACGTGAAAAGACTGTTCCCTGCACTGATTTTAAGTGCAAATGGGGAACATCCAACAGTTCTCGTGCCATTTACAATAATGAGAAATATTACTTCTTTTGAGTTTTTTTGGTTTTGTTTGTTTGGTTTGGTTTCTGTTTTTGGGGGTTGTGATTGATTTGTTTTGTTTTGTCTCGTTGGTAGTAGGTGCCCTTTCCCCTAAGAGCAGTGAACTAGGTCTTTCCTAGGATTTCCAAAGAGAAATCTAATTTAATATGGCGTGTCTAGCTAGTTCCTGAGCAGGAACACGTGAAGGAGAGGTGGTTCATTAGTCTCATTGCAGAAATGCATTGTGTGTACATATGTATGGACTTCTATCTGTGTATGTAATACAGAGGGGAGAACATAAAAAGATTTCAGCACTGCGTTTTGTGTCCTGTCTCCGTTTTTTAGTTTTTGTGAACTGCCTGGATTATGGCACTTGATTTGGTTTCCCTCGCATTTCTGTGCTCTCGTGTTTCCTCGTTCACCTATCTCTGAATTGTAAATTGACTTTGCCCTCTGTGCTACCAAATCATCAGTGTGTATGAGGCTTAATGGTCACTGAAGGAAGGTCTGTCTGTCATTCCATTGCAGTTGCATCTCCTTTGCCCCCCTCCCCATTTATGGAATCATGAGATTTTTCTCTCCCCACAGTCCCTGTGCTGCATCTTCTGCTCTGGTCTGCTGTCCATCCCTCCTGCCTTGTCCAGCCACAAAAAGGCTGTGTTTTGTAGTAGTTCCATATAAAGGATTGACTGTTTCCGTGTTGCTGTTTTTGTTCTGTGTACTATGGGAAGGAGAACATACTGTGGATTTTTCCAGGAAGGCCAGAGTTTTCATGCAGACAAAATTGCTGGTGTTAGTTGTAGCCATATGAACTTGATTTTGGCCTAAAGCTAGTTCTTAAGTCCTGTGAGCATGCAAGTGCAGCAGCTGTTGATGCAACCTGACAATAACTATTATTTTCTCTGCCCTGTAACTCATAGGCCAGCGCTTTGCACAAATGGAGGAGAAAACTCTTCTAGCCCTCATTCTGCGGCGTTTTTGGGTGGAATCACGTCAAAAGCCAGAAGAGCTTGGTTTGTCTGGAGAATTGATTCTTCGTCCAAATAATGGCATTTGGATTAAACTGAAGAGGAGACCAAATGCTGTATCAGAATGAAAGGAATTTCAAGAGTTTACTTCCAAGAGTTTTCAATCTATTTAGGCTGAGACATATTTTAAAAACAAATATTTTGATGTCAGTTCAGCAAATTGTTAAAACTAGTTGTTACTGTTATATTAAAAAAGATGTAGTAATAGCTCTAGTTGCTCTACATTTATAATGGTTGTGAACTTCATGTTAGTCTTTGAAATGCAAATCTTTAAACCTTAAATTTTAGTGCCTTATCTGCTCAGATGAAACTATTACTATTCTGTTGCCACAGTGCCCCCAAAATCTTTAGCTATGGTAATAACAAGAGCAATGCCTCTGATGAAGTGATCAGTTTACATGCCATGGCATTTTCCAAGTAACTGGAAGTCTCAAGTATTTATAAGGTTTTCAGGTTTTTTGGGTTCTGAAAAATACAAGTGATAGTCTTTCTTGGCACTTTTTTTTTTTTTT
>VZDJ01007747.1:16250322-16372723 GCA_008694505.1 Cyanoderma ruficeps
TTTTTTTGTGATGACTGCCTTTGTAAAGACTAAGCAAAAATCTCTGATAGCTTCACTCATCCTTGGTAAGCATTTACAGTAGTTTTTAAGAAGGGAATGCTCTGAATTACTTTTAGCAAACTATGCCAAAACCATTAATCTGTATAAGCATAGCAGGAACTAGACAGTATGCAAATTACACACAGGATTTAATGACAGAAGCAATGTATTATTACAAATTTTGAAAATAAACTTCTACTATGCGTCAGTGTGGACTGAAATTGTATCTGTTGAACTTACATGCCTGTGTGCAGGTAAATTGCTGATGAATAATAATTTCTTAGCATCAGTTCCTCTGGGAGCATCAATCAACTAGATTTTACTGTGCTAGTCAAAGCTGAAACAATGAGCGCGTGTGCTCTTGCCTTCTAGTGCCCTGAAGGCAACATATAGAGTTTTTTGCTAATTGATGTTGAAGAGGAGTTACAGTGATGGAATGAAGTGCCTGTGAAAGTTTCTGATTGTATGTTCAGGACGGGTCAAAATCTGCTACAGGCCATACAGCTGGAGAAAGGACTCTCCACGATTTTTGTAAGCTCTGAAGAAATAGCTGGTGCTAAACCAAGCTGAGGTCCTATAGCTGGTTTGGCTTTACTTGTGCCCTATGCTTTGGGGCTTCTTTTGGCTGGTGTGTGTTGCTCCAGCATGATGCCTGGCACTGTACAGAGAGGGGTACCCACCAATAACCACACCCTTTAATTGTTCCTGCCACTTGGCAGTGAGGGCTTTTGGTGTTTTGTTGCCTTTAGGCTGTTCTTGGGCTATATGGACTAAAATGAACTGGTCCACTCTAATGATTATTGTGTTAGAAAATAAGAAAGGAGTAATCTGTTCTTACTCATTTTGTTGACATTTAGATAAATTTTCTCTTGTTTGTTCCCATGTGTCCTTTTAACAACACTTAGTCACTTAATACCTGGCATACTGCTGTAATTTGCAGAATATCATAATAAAGACAAAATAATTTATATTTGTTCCAAATTAATTAGAGGTTTCCTCAAACCTGCCAAATTCTTTATATTCTGATAAGCCTTGTTTTTACCATTTTCTGAGGATCTTCTAAAAAGAAAGTGTTTAATGATTAGTTTACATAAATGAAATCACAGATCTTGACATATAGTCTATAATCACTACCTTTATTTTACCATTAAGACAAAAAAGCTTTTAACAATAGTAATACTTGCATCCTTGGGCCTTCTTTTTCAAATAAGGTTTCATTGCTGTATAATAACAAGAATTTTAGTTTCCAGGGCTGAGTCTAAACATTTTCTTGTTTATCATGAGGTAACTTTTGAGACCACCTTCATATGTTAATGCATATAATACACATGACACATATTTTCCAAAGACACTCTAAATTAAGGAATTATTTCATGCTTTTGGGTACTTGGCACTATGAACTTTCAAGGTAGATAAGATTAGCATCCAGAATATGTTTTCTCAGGAGATTTGGCATGTAGTTGAAACCTGGAGAGGTACCTCATATCTTAAGCTATGTGCCTAAGTTGAGGGCATTCAAGACAGATGAAAACAACTATTACTTCCTTTTCGTCTGCAGGATCTGTTTCATGGAAACAGTTTGTAAGATAGACCAAATTATAACAATTTTTTCCATAAGATAATTTTTATGACTTCTGTTTACGCTGACAAATATTTTTTTCTTGCACTTTACTTTTGTACCATGCTCTTCTTATATAACGTGTGTGTATATCTCCTCTAATTTCCTTATAATCTCCAAAATGGACAAGAAAATAATAGAGACAAAAACTGGATAAAACTATAATAAGAAACTCATTATGAAAAGTGCATGGGTTCAAAAGCTGGCATGAGGATGCCAATGTGAAAAAATGCCTATTTAGTGATGTACAAAGTGTCTTTACCAAGATGAGCACTGATGTAATCCTATAATCTTTGTGTTCTGAGCTGTTCTGAAATGGCAGTGATCTCTTATTTTCTGTTGTGAAAATTGGTTCTGAAGGAATCTGATGCTGCTAAGGAAATAAATATTGAGGAAAACAGTACTGAACATGCAAGTAACTTCATGCCTGCTAGGTAGATGTTAAATACCTTGCATTGTGTAGTGTGCTTTTATTAGGTTAAATCATGTGATGTGTAGTTGTTAATGGTGGTCAGCAACAACCCTCTACGTGTGGGGGTTTGTTTGTTAGTTTTGTGTGGGGGTTTTTTCGTTTGTTTTGGGGTTTTATTGTGTGTGAGATTGTTTATTTCCTGTAGGATTGCAGAATGCAGTGCAGCATTGCAAGGTTTCCTGAAAAAATAATGGGTCAATAAAATACTGTATAATAAAAACTGCATGTGCATAGTAGTTGTTTGTAGTCTTTTTCCAGAGTTTCAGGTATCTGCTGTGTTATTAAGGCAGCAGTTGATCTCTAAACCAAAATATTACACCTTCTATAAAGAAGTGATGTCGGAAAGGACACAACTTTCTACTGGGATGACAGACATGGAGTGTGTGTTTCTGGATCATGGTTAACAGCTGTTACAAGGAATGCTGACAACAATCTATGACCTCCCTCTTCTGGGAGGTTCTGTTTGAGGGCACTTGCAGGTGCCTCAGAGGCAGTAGAAGTTTCCAGCCACCTTGACACAAATTGCTTTTTGGCCTCTGAGAGCTGCAGGTTTTGGACACATGCAGGAGGTGGAATAGTGGTGCATACTAGATACCCACCTGCCTTCCTGAATTTAATCCTCATGCTGCAAAAGACAAAACCTCATATATAAATGTTAGTACACTGCTACAAACAAATAATTTTGCCATGTTCGATCTCACATGTTACCTTCTCTTCCAGCAGTTAAAAGAGTCACAGCCTTTGGAGAATCCTGCCCCAATTTACTTCCTAAAGAGTATTGGTGCCATGCCCTGGCAAAACTCCCAGTATAGAAGTGTCGTGGTTTGAGGCGGAAGTGAGTTTTTTTTAGAAACTCAGGTCAAACCAATCAGTGGCCAGGTTGGATATTGGCATCTGTGGTGGCCACTGAGAGTTTGGACACGCCTCTGAGGACACAAGGGGTTAAAAGCCAGGTCTCCCGAGGCACTTCCTCTTTTTCCTGGTCTTGCTTCGGCAGAGGAGCATACTCCCCTTCCCCCGCTCAGTGTGGCAGGCTGAGCGGGGGGGAGGGGAGCCAGGTAGGCCCAGGCCCCAGTGGGGGGAAAGAGTAGGAACGGGACAGGNAAGCAAGTAGATATGAGGGTATGTGCTGGTGTCAACTGTTGAGCATTGTAAAGGATGGAAATTGGGGGGAGGAGGAAAAGTGTTGTGAGAGGTTTCTTATTCTGTCTTTGGGTGATTGGGTTCTCTTCTTGTGTGTGTCGTCTATTGTCAAGGAGTTTAATAAATGTTTTTTTCTATTCTAAGTGATAGGCCTGCTTCTGCTCTGTTCCGGCTACATCTCACAGTAGTTTATTAAAAACTACATCCTCATGGGTGCACTGGCATTTGTCCGGTGTCAAACCATGACAAGAAGTACCTCAGTCAGGTCATATTTAGAAGATGACCTTCATGGTCTGCGTGGATTAAAAGGTTAAAAACTAAATTAACTCACTTTCTAAGCAAAAAAACCCCTATACATCTGAGATTCTTCTGAAAATGGGAGTGTCTTAGTTATACTTTGCTATAACTCTAAGTATAACTATATCTTTTTTCAACAAATGGACTTTTCTATTTGATGCCTGGAGTATAACTTGTGGAGATACTAAGTGTTCATTGAAATTGCAAAATATTTTGATCAAAGAAAGGCAAAAGTTACCAGTTAGCAAAAGACTCAGCATATGGCGTATGCCCAAATGACCATTTTCCAGGCTAGTAATTGAGGGGCACAAAGAACTTCCTCAAGAGTTACTGTTTGACAGTTTAGAGGCCTTGATTAAGATACTGGGACTCTTCAGTGTATGTTGAAACATTCTGCCCTCTCTAATATCTAACAATAACCAGCATCAGGTGCTTTAGCTCCAAAAAGCAAGGCCTTAGGCAGCAATGTGATTTTCCATTTATAAAAAAAATGCAAAATCTGATTATAAGAAAAAAATCAACGAAGACCTCTGAAATAACAAACCCAGTAGCTATTTGTTGTTTAATATTTGCAACTGTCTTGTATTTCTTTAATATGATCCTGAATTTTGTTTGCATTGATTTCATATTTGACATCTCATTTGCAGTTTTTTCTGGGCTCTGTTTCCAGGAAGACTATTGTTGACATGTAATTTCAGGATATGGAACTACTAAACCGTTTTTATTTTGATACAATACACAGTTCTGCACTATTCACAAAACGGTAAATTATTCTATCCATCTTTTTGCAGCCATTTTAGGTTGTATCAAGTAAAACAGAGGATTCTGCCTGAGTGAGACAGTGGATTCTTCACTCAGATAATGGCATCCTGACTCAGATGAAAAAGCTCTAGATTGTTGATTGTAAGAAGAAAAGATTAAGATTTCGATTTAGAGTTTGTTTTAGCAGTATTTGATATTTTATTTCTCTCTCTCCTTTGTCACATACATAATGATAGCCCTGAAGTTCTTCAGAATATTTGTTGGTTGGTGGATTATTTTCCTACTGGAGCATTCAGGTTCATGAAATTATTACAGTATCGTCATTCATATGGAAGGGTGTGCATAAAGCCAAATCAAAATGAGAATGTGGGTTGTTCCCACCATACTGGTGCTTTCCTTCCCACATTTCCTCTGAGAAACTTCTCTTGCTCCACATCACAACCAGTGGGTGTTGTCTCATCACAGAGAGTAGATCCTCTTCCACACTGAAGCTCTTTTTTGAATAGGACTGCCATAAGAAATGTGGGATTTGGTTCTGCCAGACAGAATTAGACCTAAATCAGGCTAGAATCCAGTAATTTATTTCCTGACATGGAACAGTTCAGTAATTCCTGCCACCTTTGCAGATGAATGAGATTTGTGCATGGATCACACTGGAAATCAGCAGAAAGCAGTATTAAGGGAGATGTCATCTTAAAGAACGTGTTTAGGCTGAAGCAGGTTTTGGTTTTATTAACTACCAAGTCAAAATGAAGCAGAGTCAAACTGAAGAAAACTCTTCATTGTATTTTAGATTATTCAAATAAATTTTTAACTTGGATCATCAAAAATGTTTCCATTTATAAAAATCTTTTGCTGAGCTCTTCTTTTATTTCTGCTATCTGAATTACTGAACCCTAAATGCAGCATCTGTATTTAGCTAATATTTAGAATATTGATAGCTAAATTGATACAATGAGGGAATTAAGACCAACAGTAAACTTGTATATCAAGCCCTTATGAACCTAAGGAATATTAGATGGTTTTGGCATTCTATGCACTTTAAATTTCTAACTCTTCTCCTAGTCGAAATCATATAATCTCTGGATTTCAGAGAGGCTCAGGAAATTTATACCATCTGAGAATTTGTCTCAGCATATTTTGTAATTTTTCCTATAATAAATATCCCCTACAATAAACAATAACTAACTCATCAATATAGAGTCCATAATACATTTTTTCTCTGTACAGAAGTATAATTTTCTTGGTTTGAGCAACAGCACAGCAGCGTAAATGGGAGCACATCATGTAAGTAGCAGGCCCAGTGAAAGAAAATGCATTTATTTTCCACAGTGAGCATGCTCATTATGATTCTCTTTGAATAGCATTTCTGACTAATTTCTGAGCTTCACCATCAAATTCAACTGATGGCTTTACAGATGTAATTAAAATTATGTTTAGTTTTAGAAAGAGTGATACCTAAATTTGAGAACGCTGCTTTAAGAAATTTTTTTTCCTCTTTTTTTTTTTCCTCAGTAGTTTGCTTCTGAAACAAACAGCCATCACCAGAAGATGCCCCTTCCTTAGACAAAATTCTAAAATACAGATAATGGATTATAGAAATAAAATCTCACAGAAACTTCTGATGAATGTGGGTATGACTACATCTTACATGAATGACACACATGGTTTCGGTAAAATTTATGGTCATTCTGCTCCGTTTTTCTGCATTTTGGAATGGTATACCTTATTTTTCCAAAAGTGTATGATTGGAGATTTTTTTTTTCCCAGTATGTTTTTATTAAAACAGTAACAAACTGGAATAACTGCCCAGTATCTGAAATGGAAAGACCAGACAAGAAATGAAAAGTGAAGAAACTAAGTTTTTGGACAAAAGTTCCTACCTGTTTCCAATCTGTGCCACCAATTGAAATGAACACACACAGAGAAAGGCAAAATAATTATTTGACTACTAATATGTGTTGAGCAACACAAAAAAATGGTAAATTCAGTTTACTTTGCCTGTAAATATTCAAATACAGGTAGATTTTGTGATTGCTTCCAGAGACAATGAAAATTCTGTAATTTGATATAGAAAGAATTTTTCCATGGGTTTAAAATGTTATTTTATATTTAATTTTAATTTTATATTTAATTTTAATTATATATTTATATAGTTATTTTATAGGGGAGAAAAGACAAACTGTGTTGCATGCATGTGGTTATACAGGATCAATTCCAGTGCAGTGTGGATGACAGATGTTCTGAAAATATGTCCCAAGGTCAGTAACAATATTGACAAAAAGAGTTCCAGTTCAAAGTTAGCATTGCAGGTAGTAATATTTAACACAAAGTGTTGACTTTCTTTTTTTTTTAGTAGAGTGCAAACCTGATCCATGCATCCAGACTTACTATGTGTTCAGGTATGTAATCATTATTGCAACTGGTGTTCAGTGAAAGGTTTTCATAGCAACAAGACAGTGTAAGTTGGGAGTATTTATGGCCTGTGTTTTGGGGTTAATTTATTTCATAGCTGAAGTTGTTGCATGTGAAAAAAAAATTAGAATTCTTATAGCATATGAAGCAGTGTGAGTCATTTGTTTGCTACCTTGATAACGGTATTTACTAAACTGTCTAGAGAGTCTGTATTAGTAATGTCATTTCAGTGGAATATTGTTCCCAGTCTAAGCAAGAATGAATATTCTGCTGTTAAAAAGTATGCCAAAGCAGCATGTCACAGCTGCAATTGTAACTTTCAATGTAATTTTGAATTAATGGTGAAACAGTACAAGTGTAAATCAGTGTTAGGCTTAAAACTGCTTTATAAAACTAATTATGCACCCTTTATTGAACATATCCTAAAGAGTGATTTTGTGGTTTTTAGGATGCATTGGATTTATCGGACTTTTTATTTCATTTTCTTACTTGCTTCTGTTTACAGTGGTAAGTTAACACGTAATTACTGAGATTTACACGCAGCATAAAGCGACTCCTGTAGAAGGGGAGAAAATTAGTAACTGCAGTCTGCTCTTGAGAGAGCTGTTTATTCTGTTGGATTGAGTTTAGTTAAGTTTGTGTAACTGGCATAACCCTATTGTCTGACACACACCTCCCCCAGCACACATGGGACCATGCCACAGGACGTTTTCTCTAAAGGACTGAGACTGCATCCACACGGTAACTGTGAAATTGGTGTGATGCTCCATGTTCTGTGCCCAAAGGCAAGGTTAGTACCCTAAACAGCAGATGGGGAAGGAGGCCCTTTGGGGGTGTAGGAGGCGTCTTTCGATTCTGTGTTAATGATTTACTTTGTTCCATTAGCAAAAGTTAAACTACAAAACCAGCATTGCGCTTCTCTGAAATTCCCTTTCCTGCTAAATTATAACTAAAGCCTAACATGGGTATAAGTTCAGTAATGTATTAACTGTTTTCTCAGAGAACAAGTAGGTAGCAGCTTTTAAGCAAAATCTAATAGATAAATGAAGTATTATTTAAGAAAATATTTTACCTGGCTTTAAGTCTCAGCAAAACTAAAATCTTGGAAAATTTCTGAGACCTAAAAACATTTTAGTTAAATTAAAGTGTTCAGAACTGGCACAATTTTACATGGTGCACAGTTTTACAGAATAAATAAATTTTTTGCTATTTTTTTGTTAATTTATGCTAGAAGAAGATAGAATCCAAAATATCTGATACAGTAAATAATTGCAATATTCTTTTCTTTTAGCTTTAGAATTCACTTGGTGTATTCTAAGAATTGAAAATGTTTTTCTGTTAATGACAAAGTTGGATAAAGAAATGCTACTGATAATAATAAATACCATTTTTATAGAAAGAGCTTGAAACTATATATATACCAGAGAACTTGGATGTTTATAAAGTCTAATTTTTTACTAATAAGGATATAACCTCATTAGCACATGTAGCACATATGTCTAATAATCCTTATTTATTCCTTTTTTTTAAAAATATATATATATACCTATGTGCAGGCAACAGTGAATTGCCAAAGTATAGCTTATAATCATATTAACAAATAAAATCCACTTGTAGTCTCTTAAAACTGTCAAATCCAATATGATATTACCCTTTGTTTTCATTTTAAATATCAGTTGACACAGTATGATTACTCTATAATAACAGATTAAGCCACTAGATAAAATGTTTTCAGTTGGGTTTCCCTGTAGTCTGTAAAAATACACTATTTTCTCTTTTAATTTTATCCAAAAAAAAGCACTTTAGTAGATGAGGGAATAAAAATCGCCATTTCATTGGTTTGCTATTCCTTTTGGAGGGCAAATTCAAAAAGAGAGTGGTCTCCTGGGCAAAGACAGCTCTCTTACGTGTTTCAATACAGAGATCTTAGAGCTCTTGGACAAACCACCCTGCTTCTCCACTACCATGGATGTTCAAGACCCCCAAGAGTCTTGAGACTGACAGGACCCGAGGGAATGGCCTGATACTGTGTCAGGGGAAGTTTAGGTTGGATGTTAGAAAAACATTCTCCACCCAGACGATGGTTGGACACTGGAACAGGATCCCCAGGGAAGAGATCACAGCACCAAACCTAACAGGGTTCAAAAAGTGTTTGAGAAACATTCTTGGGCACCTGGTGTAAGCCCTGAGGATGGTCATGTGCAGGGCCAGGAATGGGTCTCAAGGATCCTTGTAGATCCCTTCCAACTCAGCATACTCTGTAATTCCTTGACCTTACAGGTGCCTTTATTTTGAAAGATGGGAGCAGGTTGCTGCTTAGGTGCCTTTGCTGCAGAGCTCTGTGGCATGAGTGGTTGCCATTGCAGAGTTTGGTATGTCATTCAGAGTTAATAAGTCCTGCAGATGCAAGGTAGTAATACAGCTCATTTTTATTCTAGACTGTTCCTAAGACATAATTCCTGTAACAGTATTTTCTTCATTGTGAAGAAGGTTTGGGGGGTTCAGGGTGGAGTGTGAGAGAGCTGAAGGTCCATGAAACGCTGTGAGCCATTGAGGCTGTGCACAGTGGCACCACCTGTGATTCTGACCTCAAAGGATCCCTAAAAAGTAGGATTGTCTTTGCCTAAAACTTGCTAACTCCTTTTGATCTCTGCACTTCCTCTCCCCCCTTTTCCTCATAATGATGTTCTGTGTTGGTCTCTCTCAGGAGAGACTTCTGCTATTTTTGAGATTTGCCATGAGAAGGTGTATTCCCCATCTGTTGTGCAGATCTGCCTTGTGGCCCATCCAAGTTCTTGGGTTTCTACCTGGGCTCAAGCTGCCCTGCTCCAGCATTGGGCATGAGGCAGGGAACAGAGGGAGACACCCTACACAGTATTATTTCTGCTGGAATGAAAGGATGAGACTCTCAGAGGAACTGTGCTACTCACCCCCCTTACCCACTTACCTTTGACAATAGCCTGTTTTAACAGAAAGATCAATGACAAAGAGGAGCAGTGGCTTCACCCTCTCTTGATGAACTGGGTGTTCCCATCTCTAATAATTGACACTTTTTGTTATTCTGTGTTAGAATGTGTGACTCAGATCTATGAAAATACATTCTTCCAAGGAGGAGACCTCACTACAGTTTTTACACCAACTGCCAATTACTGCCAAATAGTGTGTACTTACCATCCTACCTGTCTGCTCTTCACCTACTTGCCAGCCACATGGACTAAAGATCCTGCAAAAAGGTAGAATGTTCATGCACTTGTGTCTTTTGCTGGTCTCCTGTGATAATTTAGAAACCTGGTAACATTTTGACAGAACACAGGCATTCAGGGAAATGTGCAGGGTTGCCATGGAAAACAATGTCATGTATCTCTAAAACCGGTGATCTAAGAGTAATTGCTTGAATTCAAAAGGTTAAATTTGACAATGCCCAATTTCTCACACTCACATACCAGCCCTTTCAAGGAAAGAGAACTGACCCTGCGCTCCCTCCTATAGGCCACGTATTTATTGTTGAGGGACATTGCAAATAATTCCACATCTCCAATGATCCCCGGTACCGTTCCCCATCCTTTCTATTTAGCATATTTTTCTCACAATTAAGAATTTCAGTAGCCTGAGAGAATGTGTTTGTCTTCTCTTTATGCCCAGTGCATTTCTGTTCTCCAAACCCTGGGCTCTGCTTCTCATTTTATTGAGACCTGTTGGAGTTCCCACAAGTACAAAATATTCTCGTTTGCCACCAGTGCTGACAAAGTGTGTAAGGCTTGACCCTATTTTTCTTCCAATTGCATTTGTCAAAATTTTCATGTTGAGGGATATTGGACAGGCTGCATTTCACCT
Source organism: Cyanoderma ruficeps (assembly GCA_008694505.1). Lineage (NCBI taxonomy): Eukaryota > Metazoa > Chordata > Aves > Passeriformes > Timaliidae > Cyanoderma > Cyanoderma ruficeps. Next base: position 16,260,903 of record VZDJ01007747.1, read on the forward strand.
GAGAAACATTTATGAAAGTCTGTGTTGTACTGTAAAAGCTGTGAATTGCTGCATTTTAAACCACAGGTTCTCCTGCTATTTAAAAGACAGCGATACAGAAATGCTGCCGAAGGTGGATATGGAAGGAGCTATCTCTGGACATTCCTTAAAACAGTGTAACCAAATCAGTGGTAAGATATGCATATATTTTATGCTCTGCATTGCATAGCAGCCATAAAAATGTTAGTATTTTGGAAAGAGGAAAGAAGCAGCCAAGTAGTGATTTGTGTGTTCTTTGCCAGACCACTTTCAAACACGGCTGACAAAAACTCCACTAGTTTTGCTCTTTACACCCACCTATCCACCACCCAGGCTCCCCAGATGAGGTAGCAGGGAAATCGTGCTCCTGCACTGTTTCATTTGCTAGAAGCAGATGGCAGCCTATGCTTTAACGGCTGACTCCAGTTCTAAAGGTTAATTTACTACTACAATTCCACACCAGAAAGTGGCTCATATGGCATGTGTGACTCTACTTCATATGCTCAGCAAAGCAAAAGTGCATCATCACAAAGTGGTGCTAGTACTTTTGTGATTCTGTGTTGTAATTTTTTAGCAGCTGCATCTTTTAGGGTATTTGTGCTTTACATGAAGACTTAATGTCAGCATGCCATACCTGCAAATTATCACCAGGCATATTAAAAGCCTATTAAATGTGTTATTTTATGTATGTTTTAAATTTGCACCATCATAATGATGTCATTAAAAGGAGATTAATTTTAAGCATAGCATGTTACTTTAGAAAAACAGAATGAGGAAGAATATAGTTATTCACTTCCTACCTTTGAGGATAAATAGTGTCTTACAGATGTCAGGCCAGTTCTTTAGTTGTATTGATATAACATCTCAATATGGCAGGACTAAGTGGGTTTTTATACAAGTTCTCCACTGTAGCTATTATCAATAAGTTGTGCTTGCTCTTGATTGCCACTTGCCCTTCAGAGTAGTCAGGCCCCTTAAAAGATCTTTCCTGCCAATAACCCTTCATGTTTGTATTTCTGAGTATCTTGGAATAGAAAAAGAGATTTCAGTGGGATGTTATTCTTTATGCTATTTAGACTAATTAATATCCCTGGAATTATTCTAGAATCAGAATAAAATGAAAATCTATCCATACATGTTTAAAAATGCCTCCAATCATTGGCTGACTCTTGTTCTCTAAAATGACCATCTCAAACCCCACAGCTGCAATCTTCTCTCTGTGGACTGTAAACGTAATATTCTGACTCAAGTGGGAAATGTCTGTTGCTTATGAGGACAGAATTTGCCATTTAAACTGCTCTATGATTTTGAACTGGGAAAATATATTTTAATATTGATTCTGAGTTCTTGCTTTGGTGAATGTCATCCTGGTCTCAGTCAGCCACAGTGGTTAGAGCCCCTATCTCATGTAGTCAGAGGCACTGTCAAAGTCTGCCAGTTTTTCCCCTTGCCATGAGATACTACACTAAACCTACATTTTTGCTTTAGTGCTAGACCTATGTATAAAGCATGTTGCAACTGAAGTGAGCGTAGGATGTGGCATCTGGAATATGAGGGCTGTGTCATACAAACTGCTATCTTTCGGGCAATTTGGGGCACGAGATGGGGAAAAGAATAGAAGTACATTTTCAGAACTTGGTCTCTCTTTCTTCACAGCTTGCAGCCCAGATGTCCATGTAGGACTGGATATGGAAGGGAAAATTTTTGATACTACTGTGGCTGACAGCTATCAAGAGTGTCAAAAACGATGTACCAATGACAACCGTTGTCATTTTTTTACATATGCCTCTGAAACATTTCACAATGCAAGTGTTTGGTAAATACAGGTTGGATTCATTCCCCTGGACAGCCCTGTGCCTAAGTAGATTAAAACTCAGAGCATTCTAAGGTGCAAGGATTTACTCAAATATATTCAATTTATTCCTTCTTGCAATGTTTGTTCACAGAGGTAGGTAAATATCAATAGTAAATTTGCTTTCATTTGTCCATTGGTGAGAAAGACAAACCTGATTATTACAGCCCTGAAAAAACCCTAAAATCCTCTGAAGACACTGAAATGAGAATTTTGTTGATAGCTGTGCTGTGTTGTGCTCTGTTTAATCTCACTCTGCTTATTGTTCTGTAAATAGCATCATCAGAGCACCCATGGCAATTATTTCATTTTAATGAGACCTATTTTTGAGCTCTTAATCTGCTGAATTTTGCAAGTTAAGCATTGTTCAGCTATCTCTGTTCATCATTTGAAGTCTTTTCTGGAGGTTGGAGATTGTTCTGGCCCATGGCCAGACCATGCACAATGGTAGGAATTGTGGGTTCGGGAGGATGGTTTAGTCCAAGGAAGAAGACCTGTTTTCTTACCACTTTCTTTACTCTTTGTCATTCAGTAAAAAATGCTTCTTGAAACATACCAGTGTAGGAACTCCAACCAACATAAAGGTGCTTGATGAGGTTGTGTCTGGATTCTCTCTAAAGCCATGCCAGCTTTCTGAATTAGGTAACTATTGAAAAGTCTCTGATTCTGTTTAGATTTAAGGGTCATGTATTCTGAAATGCAATCTATCACTGACATGTAGAAATGTCTCATTATGTAGAATAATTCTAATATAATCTTATTCTTAAAATATAGTTAGTACACTCAGGGACAAAGGAGGTTAATCTCTTTTTAATTTTTTCATGTTATCATTTATCTTACAGAAACAGTTCCCTTCTTTAAAGATCTAAAGAATTCTTTCATAAAATTAGCTTGATGAAATTGTATGTTATCTTTATATCATGGATACAAAAATGAAAGATAAAAGCCCATCAGGTTCAAAGATCAAGAGAAATATAAAGCTTTCTACATTCTCTTTGTATATTGTGTATGCACTTGAAAAATTTAAATGAAGATCTGCAGCTCTCTAATACAGCGGCCTAATAGGAAAGGATATATTATGCATTTTGTGGGTGATTTTGATGAAAGCAAAAAGTCTGTGCTTGTTCCTGCAATCATTACTCAGACAAAATTCTCAAGAGTCTAAAATCAAACAGTGTGTATCAAACCTTATTCTCAATTGAAACATCTTTCACTTTTTTCTATTTTTTCTTTTTAATTCTATCTCCACTTTGTCTTACTGTGTGATATTTTCCCTTCTTAATGATGATGTTATTCTGTTTTCATATAGCCTTATTTTATCTCACAGATAATCCAGTTTTCCTGTATAATCATGTTTTGTAGAGACTGTATCAATATAGTTATTTCTAAAATCAGTGCTTGGTTTACTGCTGGGCAGCGCTGGCACAGCAACAGAACTCTCTCCCCAAAATTTCTTCCATCAATAGTCTGGGGGTGGGCAAGATCCTGTAAGGAAATAAATCTAGGTCAGCTGCCCCAGTTATCCACAGGGACATTCCATATCATATGGCAGCTCAGCTTTAAAATCTAAGGAAAGGAGGAGGAAGGGCAAGCATTTATAATTTACAGTGTTTGTCTTCTGGAGCAACCACTATGTGTACTGAGGCCCTGCTTCCCAGGAAGTGGTTAGATATCACTTGCTGATGGGAAGTAGAAAATAAAATTATTGCATTTTTCCTCTTTGCTTGTGTGTGTGCAAACTTTTGCTTTTGCTTTAGTAAACTGCCTTATTTCAACCTATGAGTCATTTTCCATCTCGTTTTCCCTCACCTGTCCAGTTGGAACACGGGAATGATAGAGTGAGTTGCTGGGCACCTGGCATCCAGCCAAGGTCAACCCACCAAAGTCCTTTTTGGTGCCCAACATGGACTTTTCCCATAAAACAGTCTTCACCTGAAACCACAAGTTCTCTGGCTTTTACTCTTCTGATTCTCTCCCTGATCATACTGATGGGGGAGTGAGTGAGTGGCTGCATGGGGCTTGGTTGTTAGCTGGGGTAAAAAACCATGACGTCATGTAAAAATCAATCTTGTTCCTGCCTGTCTTTCCCTACTTTCTGTGTCTCGTGAGAGAGGCAAGAGCAGGCAAGAGAGAGAAGAAATAAACTGTGTGATTATAGAAGCCTAGACAGCACTAGTGCATCAAAAGGTCATCCAAAGGAGGTCACATGTCCTAATCTCAGACAGATCATCTATAATCTCTGCCCAGACAGAGATTTGTAGAATATAGTCATAAAACCTCAGTAATGTCTTTTTAAATGTTTTTTTTGTAAATATCTGATATGGGTTTATTTCAGTATTTGTTTAGAGGATTTTTTCTGACTTTATTTAGTTTATTCCTTTCTATGTGGCCTTTCATTTTGTTCCTTTGCTTCTCTGACCTTATTCTTATGCATGTTATTATGCATACATAGCAATTTATCTGTTGTCTGCCCTTTGCAAAGTATCTTCCTGGAGATCACTGAATACTGACAAAATGATCACTGAATGTGATGCTTGGGTTAGCTTCCCTGAAGTTTCAGATCTACATTTTTTGCTTTAAATATAATTTCCTTTGAAACTATCCATTCTTCTGAATGCTATTTCCACTTAACATAGGATCTTACCGACTAATTGCAGGAGTTAATTGACTAATTTTCCACATTTCTGATTATATTTTTTTACTGTTCTTATTTTGCTATTACTGCCCAGTATTGTTGTCCTTTCTTGCCTAAGTTTTTTGAAAACCTCATCAAATTAACAGCATTCACAGTAAGCTCTGCCTCTTCTTAGTTTCCCTTTCTGTAGTAAGATGTTCCCAATATGTTTCTATAACACACTGGGCAGTGTTGACTTGGCTGCTGTACTTTCTCAACAGCTCAAGTTCTCTGCTGCCTCCAAATCCTGTCTTTTGGATCATTTCACTATTTTTACTATCTCTACAGCTTGATAGGTTCAAGAAACATCCTCCATGCCTATGCTTAAATTTTTGCTTTTTATATTCTTGCACTAGGATTCTAGCTGGGACTTCAAGTGTGTCTTTGGAGAAGGATACTCATTTTTAAACATGCTAGTATTACCTGTAACCTCTGTATCCATAGTCTGGTTGTGTGAACTACACTGCCAAGCCTCTGTTGTGTTATTTTGGCCACGTCAGAGGGCAGCACTCCTATTTCCTCTACCTACTTTTCAAACAGTAAAAGAAGTTTTAAGAAGATCATCACCTTATTTTTTTTTCTACTCTTCCCATAAGCCTGATATACCCATTTCAAATTAATTTAAATCTTTATTTAAAGATTATTAGATTAGCAAATCTCTATTGTAACATGTAATTTCTCTTCTCCTCAAAATGAACCTTATCCTTGTAGTGCTCTCCATGACTTTACACATTCAAAATATTCTTGAGAAATAGTTTTTGGTTAAAAATGTTGTGTTACCTTTCCAGCTTATCAATCACAGAAGGAAAATGGGACTAAAGATAGAAAGCAATAATCTGTAAATCTCAATATTCTGATGACATACAAAAGTTTTTGGAATTCTGACATTTTGTTCTTGTTTTATGCAGATTGTCAAATGGACATTTTTGAAGATCAAGAATTTTCAGGAATTAATATGACAAGTTTTTTCACTCCTGATATTTCTGTCTGCCAAACTACTTGTACATATTTTCCAACGTGCTTGTTCTTTACATTTTTTACCAGGAAATGGCAAATAGAATCTCAAAGGTGACTATGACAGTTAAATGATATTATCCATGTAGATTATTTAAAATTCATTTTTTAAAAACATACAGTCTTCTTTTAAACACAAAATTCTTATATGTATGTAAATTTATGTGGAAAGGCTATTTTCAGTAAAGAACAGCTTTTTATGGGTTTTGTTAATAAATTTATCATTTCCTATGGGTATTCCAACTGTTTTCCAGTGTGATTGGGGTCTTTGTATTGTGGTTGTGTATCTGGTCTTAATCTGAAAAGAATTGTACATGTCAAAAATACAGTGAGCCTCCCGACTGTTTTAAAGACTTAAGGCTGAATTTTATGACATTATCAAAAGAGCCATCTGGTTTCCTGGCAGGGCGAACTTATTTACTTGAAAAGATTTTTCATTTAAGTTAGGGGCTTTAAAAATATTTCTATTTGGCTTTCTTTTTTCATGCTTAGTAGTGAGAATAGTTAAAAATCAACATTCCACACAAATCAGAAGAATAAAGTCTCAAAGGAATTTCAGGGAGAAGCAGAGATGAGATGGCATGCATCATCTAAAGTCATCTCTTCTGTATACGTATAAATACTGTACTGCCTTTAGTAGTATAGTTGTAAGGAATTTCACAGCACTACAAAGATTGCCTCAATTTAGTGTGAACTAACTGAATACATTTTCATATGAAATACTTCTACAGATTGAGACTTGGGACAAAAGAATGTATATAGGAAAGAACCCTCTTTTACCAGTGCCTAAACAATTATTTTTAGGATGTGAGAATAGGTTTAGCTATTGTGAAAAATATTTCATTTTAGAAATCTTTGCCTTCTGAAGACATCAACAAGTGGAATTCCAGAGGCACTCATAGCACAAGAAAATGCTGTATCAGGCTTTGGCCTCCTAAATTGCAGAAGATCTTTGCCTGGTAATCAATAAATTAAAATAAAAATACAAATTTTGAATTAATCTAATTAGTAATTTTCTGATGCTTTGAATTAATAACTTTTCTGATGCAATCATTCTTACAGCCTGCAATTCTCGCACTTACATGCATATGGATTTCTTGGGAGATGAACTTAATGTCACTTATACTAAAGGACACAGAGCCTGTCAGCAGGTTTGCACAGACATGATCCGCTGCCAATTTTTTTCTTATTCTCTCCTCCAAGGTTCATGCAGTGAAGAAGGGTGAGATATATTTTTTAAAAATGTTCAGAGATTGCTGAAATAATCATTCCAGTGATGTGGTGAGGGAGTGATGTATGTGTTGTTCTGTGAAAAACATACAAACTAAATGTTTGCATTAATTCATTGGCAGCAAGTGTGAGTGTCACCTAAGAATGTCCTCAAATGGATCTCCAGTGAAAATAGCACATGGACCAGGAAGTATCTCTGGATACTCACTAAGATTATGCAAAAAAAGAGCCAGTACTGGTAAGTAAAACTTCTTTTATGAAAAATAGACAACGCTTCCCTGATTTCAGTGTAGGAGGCCAAACCATATTTTTTTTAAGTGGTTGCACTGTTGCAGTGGGTGATCTTGTAAAGTTAGAGTGTTCTGAAAAAGTGAAGTCAGTCAGGTCTTCACATAGTAAACACCAGAACAGCACCCTGAATTTGGTTTTAATAGACTTTATGATTATAAACCATGAAAAATGTGTCAGGTATCACCTTCTTTGCAATAGGTGCTGCCTATTCAGTGATCAGCAGTAGTCTCATCTTCATTTTTCATTGGTGAATGCAAGTTGTCTTTAAGCTCAGCTTTGAATTATTTCTGCAGTGTGTATGCAGCATTCTGCAAGAACAATTAGGATCGTCGGTGGGACAGACTCTTCCCCAGGGGAATGGCCGTGGCAGGTGAGCTTGCACGCCAAGTTGTCTCGCCAGAGACACCTGTGTGGGGGCTCCATCATCAGCAACCAGTGGATTCTCACAGCCGCTCACTGTGTCACCAGGTGAGGCTGAAATGTAAATGTACAAATAAGCCCAAAGATTAACCCAGCATGCAAGATAAATTGAGATCTACCTTTCAGGATAATAGCAATGAGAACTTGAAATAGATGAACTGCTTTAATGTAACCAAAAGGTGACATTTTCAGGTAGACATTCCGTTTCTTAATGTAACAGGAACTCCATACTTTGTTCCTTTCTAGCATGGTGGTGTACTGCTGATACTAAATTATTTTAATGAGTCCAGAAAGTGAAATTCTTAAGCAGAAAACAAATACCTACAGAACCCTAGACATTCTCATGAGATATGAGTTTTTCTTACTGTAATACTGCATTAAGCTATTTAGTCACAGACTAACTGTTTTTCTTTTTCTCTCAGTCTAGAGAATCCAAACATTTGGCGTATTTATGCTGGTATTTTAAGGCAATCAGAAATAAATGAGGATACGCCCTTCTTCAAAGTGGAAGAGATTATTGTTCACTCTCAGTATAAATATGCGCAGATTGGATATGATATTGCTTTAATGAAACTTGCTAAACCTATGAATTTTACTGGTATGTAGTATATTTCATAGAAATTGTGAAAACGTGCAGGAAGACACAGGGCTGGCATTACTATGACAGCATGAACCTGGGCTGACTTCCTTTAATATGCAGTTACTGGGGTCTAAGGAGATTCTATTTTGTTGGCTTCAAAAAAGAAAATGGGTGGCTTTAATTTATGTGCTGGGAGTGATGCATAGTGTAAGGGACAAAGCATAACAAGGAGGCTGTTGCTAGGGGGCATGCCGGTGCCCACCAAACCTTACTATTGCAGTTTTCTCTGCTGAACAAACTAATATTTTCTCTCGTACTTTAGATCTTCAACTACCTATCTGCCTGCCATCAAAAGAAGACACTAACATATTTTATACTGACTGTTGGGTAATTGGATGGGGTTACAGAAAAGAAAAAGGTACAAAGAAATACTTTAAACAGTGTAATTTTGTATTTTAAAAATTAATGTGTTTGACAAAACACATCTCCTTCTCTAAAAAAAGAAAATTCTGCTATGTTCTTAGCTACCACTATTCCTTCTAGACAGTACTTTAATATAATTCTTTATTAGAATTGATTTCTATAAAGACACCATAAAACATAAATGAAAGATGTATGAAATTATCATTAAATAGCCATGCTCTGATAGGATAATTAATTTTATAAATTGGTTCAGTAGTTTGAAGTATCTGAGAATTCAATCTTAAATACATCTTCTACAATGCTCAAATACTCTTCCTTAGATTCTAGCTTCATCTACTGCTAAACCCCAGTACCTCTCAGGGTTTTGCACGCTCTTTTTTATTTTTTCCTAGCTGAAAGAAAAGGCAATCAATTTACCACTGAACTGTTTTGATTACACTCTGCACATAACCCATGGGGGTTTTTTATGTGATTGTAGTCGTATGACTTTAGAAATTGGAGATTGAAATATGTTGCTTTTCTTATTCTGAAGATTGATTATAGACCATGCCAATGGTCTGTAATGTTTTGATAGTAGTTGAGATTTGAACTCCTCTGATTTTATATGGAGGTAGGCCAAATTATCAAGGTGTGGTTTTATTTCTATTAATTTATATTTTTATGTGTTGGAGTGACTCTGTCCCACTCAGGATGAAACACCTTTGTGTATTCTTTTCCTATAAGCACCTGTTTAAAGGGTAGGTTTTCCTTTATACATGTGCCTATCTGAAAGTTAAAATTCAATGTGAAATCTAACAAATTTAGGCAGTTACTGCATAGACAAATTTATTCTGTTAATTACTAGAGAAAAGGCTATTTTAAAATCGTTTGTTTAGTCTATGTGAAAATTTCTCCATCTTAAAAACTACTAGGATAGAGAGCACCACAGATTTGGCAACTGGGAGATTCCAAACTTGTTGCAACACTTTACTAGGAAATAATAGTTGCTAACAGTTTACAAGGCAATGCTAACAGCAATGTTCCAAGGGCCAATGTCCTGAGAGCCATCCACATGTGAGGATTCATTACACAATACAAGGGAATTTTGAAACTTTTCCAGTCATGAGAAAGAAGATGGCATCATAAAAGCATTTAAATTAGAAGACAATTCCCATTGTTCGCTAACACAAAGGAAAATCAGTGCCATGAGCATCTATTAACCCTCTAGAAGCAGTGACCTCCCACTTTGTAATATCAGTGTATGGGGATTTCTAGAGTTGAATTTTAACCTTTATTTTGCTAGAACCAAACATTTCTCTGCTCATGTTGCCTTCTATATAGGTCGGGTACAAGATATTCTTCAAAAGGCTCCTGTTCCCTTCATGTCAAAAGAGGAATGCCAGGCAAGGTACCGGAGGCGCAGAATAGGTGACAAAGTGGTCTGTGCTGGCTATGATGAAGGAGGAAAGGATGCTTGTAAGGTAATGACAAACTGTAGTGGGTAGTTATATATTCCAGACATATGTTCCAATATATAAATGAATACTGCAAATATTTTTAATTGTTATTAGAAAAGTATGATTATGAATAGACCTCTTGATTAACTTGTCACTTTTGGTTGTCAAAAGCACTGAAAACCAAGGTATATGGAAAATATTTCTTGTACAACATTGAAATCTTCAGGGATTGATTCCATGGATAGGAAACTAAATGTGGATATCTAGATATCCACTTAGGGCATAAAACGGTGTTCCTTCAGAACAGAAATCCAGACAGTACAGGTATAGTACCTTCAAGCATTTCTCCAATAAAAACAGATTTCCTAGGTGGTTTCTTTTTTTTTTTTTAATGTCTTGGTAGGAAATACAGTACATAAAATCTTATTTTAAAGCATCCACTATGTATAAACCAGAAGGGAGGGTGCTAGCAATGCTATTAAAATGCATGGGAAATAGAAGACTAAAAACAAACTGTGAAAATTGCTCTGTTCATAATTAGAGTTGAAAATGTCACAATAGCATGAGTTCCGTGAGCCAAATTCTCTGCTCAAGAGTAAACTCACGCACTTTCGCCAGTTTAAATATTCTGAGTTAATTTCTGGAAGAAGAAAATAGTCTGCTTATTAATATTAAATTCTCTACCAGATACAGTTTTCACTGCAAACATTTAACACTTAATAACTGTATGCTGAAATGTTACTATTGCTATGATTAGTTAGGAATAAAAATACATGTAGCTGGGAAGTAATTTTTCCTCTATGCCAATTAAGCTTTCTTTATCTGATACAGTGTAACAGAACATGGAGATGTTCTTTTAAAAAAGAACAAACTTGCTGTTGTCCTAACAACTGATAACAGCTTCTCTAAGGAATCTTATGCTCAGAAAGGAATAGGAAAAGAAAACACAAAGGTGTTTCATCCTGACTGGGACAGAGTCACTCCAACAAGACAAGGCATGTAGAGAATTGAGATACTAAAAAACATGGTCATAAGAAAAAATACTGCCAAATTGGCTGGTTTTCTTATTCTTCCACATATATTTTTTTCATTGAGTTTTAAATCACTGAACGTAGATAAGTTAATAATAATAATAAAAAGAAAATAATAAAACCCAGTAGTTTTGAACCTTCATGGGAAGAAGAAATTGTTTCCAATGACTATTTAGAAACCAATTTACTAAACAATCAGAATGCCTGCTCTCTTAATTAGTCGTAAGTGAAAGTGATTGAAATCTAGGCTGTTATGCTGGTGGTAACATTGAATGATACTTGTTTTATTGAAGGCTTTCTTTGTGATAGAAATACTGATGAGGCCTCTTCCTTGCATGCTCTCTCTTTTTCTGCTGTGACACAGGGAGACTCAGGAGGGCCCCTGTCCTGCAGGCACGAGGAGGTGTGGTACCTGGTGGGCATCACCAGCTGGGGCGAGGGGTGCGCCCGCCCCAGGCAACCGGGAGTCTACACCAAAGTTGCTGACTATTCAGACTGGATTCTAGAAAAAACTACTACATAGTATGGGCACTACTGACTCACTCAAGGGTTGCTGTGGAATAACGACCCTCAGAGCAATGGGATAAAGCGTATTAGTGCTTTTTCAATGGTGTTTTTTCTTAGCCTGAAGTGTCAAATACTTGTTTTAAAATGCAGAACAGCAGGAATGAATGAATGAATGAATGAATTTTCCTATTACTAAATAAAAAGCAGTAATAAAAATAAACTCTGTGATCACTGATTTGGCATAGAAAATATGGCTGAGCCATGGACTTATTCTGTCCTTGCTAGCATAAAGCAGGAATGGAAGAGATTGCAGGACATGTACGGACCTCGGAGCTGGGAACTACTTCTGTCTTAGGAGGTTGTGACATGGCAAAAAGAAATTTCCCTCCCTTGTCTGAATGTCCTTAAAATGGGCAAACCACTTACAAGCTTACTAAAGGGCTGGGGGAAGGGAAGCTGAGGCATGGAGATGCCTACACAGTTGAATAGTGTTTTTGGTTAATTCCCCTAGTTTCCTTGGGGAATTAACCCAAAAAGTGTCAGTACAAGAAAACAAACCCAGAGGTCTTGGCAGATGGACATAGGTGGATGCAGACCCCACCAAGCCCAGTTCGTGCTGGAAAATCCCATCCTGCTGTTCCCAGCAGTCTGCCAAGGGTTTGCACAAGTGTGGAGTACCATTGTGCTGTCTTCTACACTGGGCTTTGGTCTTCTCAGGACCAAGGCAGGGGGCTCAAGCCTGTCCCTTAAGGTGCCTCCAAGTTACCAAACACCTATGTGACCTATACACAGATGTTCTCAAGGCACACAGAATGACACAGCAGAAGCATAAAATACATATTTTTCTACATTGCTACTCTCCAGACTTTTTGCATTCCCAGCTGCAAGGTCACTTGAGTTTGTTTACAACCCCCACCAGTCTTCCACTTTTAACCCATTGCTCCCAATGAGCTGTCACTTACATTATTCTAATTTCTGTAGATAATTTTTGATGAGAAGGATAATGAGGGTCTACTTCTCTTGAGGAAGAATATCCAGAAAAATCAATAAAAGGATCCCCCCAATATATATTTTTATTTCCCAAAAGGATCCCCCCAATATATATTTTTATTTCTCAGATACCAAACTCTCCTTGATTAAACAAACAAGTTTATCTTGTTCCTATTTCTCCTTATTTCCTTTTATAATTTCTTGTTACTTTGTGTCAGGTTGCACACATATCTCATGGCTAAAATTAATACTAGTGTGAGAAACAGGAGACAAGAATTAATTACTTTCCCATAGTAAGAATCAGGATTTCACACTGCATCAGAAAGGAGAGCAGAGTACTATCACTGTCTTTGCCAAACTTTATGAGCTTGTTTTCTAATCATCTACATTACCATAATTGCTGAAAATATGTTCCAGAGTGCTACTCATAATTGCCCTCCACCACGCTGGGAGGTAAACAGCAGGAGCGGCTCTGCAACTAAATGAGTTCATGAAACTTAGGAATTAAACATCAAATTTATGGGAGAAAAGAATCAAGCTGCTGAAAATTACTTTTGTCTTTAATTTTTTTATGCTTTATTTGTAAATAATACTGGGGGGGAAAAGTAATTCCACACTACAAGTTTAAACTCCTATCTGTGCCTGGAGTCTGGGTGTGCAGTGCTAAGCTGACTGCAGTCAACAAACCTGAAATCCCAAAGCTGTACTCAAAGGCTGGGGGGTTGATTCAGTTTGTTTATTTTTAAAGAATCAGAATTCAGAGAAGGGATGAAAACAGTCCAAACTTAACAGGAGAGGAGAGGTAATGCTGCAGTTGCAGTCACATCTTGGGAAAGAGGCGCTGCCTTCCCTCTGCCCCGGAGCAGGCCCCTGGTGACAGGGGCCTGAGTCACTGGGGGTGCGCAGTGCCAAAGGTCTCGTGCACTGGGAGTCCTGAGAGCAGGACTTGGCTGGTCAGACAGCCAAAAGGAAAAGTCTGGTGTGCACTGGGGGAATTGGATCAAGGGTGAGAGGGAAGGCACATCACTGTGCTGGGATTTTTGCCAACACTGCAGAAGCAGAACAGGAGATAGGGGTGGGGGCCGATGTCTTTTCATGCTCTGTTTAATCCTCAGCTGATTTAAAATAACAGCAAACCTCAGACATGCTGTCGAAAAGCTAGAGACTTAAATAAGGGACTAAGAAAGAAAAAATAGAAAACAGAGGGGAAAAAAGAAAGATTCTTGGCATTCAAGTGTGGTTCTGTCCTCATGGGGAAGGAATGAAGACAGCTGGAAAAGAGTTGCTGGAGGAAAAAAGGGAATTGCTTCAGTAGGAAAACAGAGGCTGAAACTCTCTAAATAAAAATCATCAGGAGACCATCCAAAATACTTGTCTGGTGATATTCAAACTGTGTAGGCTAAAGAGTATATGCAATGTCAATCTGACAACCTTTAATACTTCCTCGTACTAATGCTGCCATCAGCTTTTTCAAATGCACAAAAGAGATGTTCTATTTTTTCTTTTTTTCTTCCCTCTCTTTTGTTTGTTTGTTTGTTTTTTCTGCTACATTTTTTCAGGTTGTAAGTATTGCAGTAACAAAGAGGAATGGCAGTCAACAGTGCTCTGCAAACCTATGGAGCTCCATGTTTTTCTTCTCAGAGGTATTCCAGGTGACAGCAATATGCCAAAGGAAACTCAGCTGTTCCTGTGGAAAGGATAAGTGATCTCAATGACTGCAGACATCCTTCATGAGTGGCTGTTGAACAGATAAAATACTTTATTGCACTATATTTTCATCTGGAGCAGATATCCTTTAATGGCATTTTGCATTAGTTGTCGGTCTCTCTAATAAAATCCTGATGGCTAAAAGTGAGTACCAGGAATAATATGTGGAGAATGCTGGGGTTCATGGTGGCTATATGAAATCCCTCTGACTTTGTTTAGATGAGCTACATGAGGGAATGTCTGATCTTTTAGTGGGTTTATACACCAGCGTGATATGTAATTCATTGAGACCTTTAGGCTCATAGATAGAAGTATTTATTCAGTGTTATGTTGCTTGGGCTTTCTGGTATCAATAGGTGCCTTGCACTGAATGAGAGGCAGTTTATGACCTTTATTCTCCCTTCAAATCTACCACCCTGGGGACAAGTAATTTTTAAAAAGCTAACAACCGAAAAACCTATCTCAATCTCACTAAAGAAAAGCCTGATCTTATAGTTTAAATCTTTCTCTGTTCATGCTGGAACAGAGGATAAACATCAGTGCTTTAGTTGTTATTTTGATTAATGGCAAGTGTCTCTGGTTGTCCTGAATGTCAATAGATCTCATAATCTTACTTAGAGATGTAGAAATTTTGGTAGGGGCAAGTGCCATTATTGATGTATTGAATAGCAGCATTAGTCTGGCCTAATCTTTTTTTTGTATAAAAATGATCCCTGATCCCAGAAATTTTCAGGCTTGTTCAGGTACAGATGAAACACTTCATATGTTCTGTGACAGTCTGGAGAACAACTAGTTAATCATGAAGTAAAGGCATATTCTTTTGCTGCTCAGGTGGACTCAAATTTTGACTTTTAATAGCTTTCTCTGTAATAATTTTAATTGAATTGTAAAGCAAAAACCACAGTTTCACATTAAACTGGCTATGTCGTGTTTCCTACCATTGCTGGTGCTTTGCCTAATGTCTGAGTTGAAGTACTTCTTGCAAGTGACCTGAGCTGTGGACAAGAAAACATCTCATTTCTTCTTGTTGGGAGTATTCAAAATCCTTGCAGTGAAGATCTAGAGAGATCACCTAGTAAGTCCATTTCCTCTGCTTTCCCAGCAGAGGGGAGTGGAACAATTGGTATAAGCTCCTAGTGTAAGTTTAATTTTTTTCTGTGAAAAAATATTATTCTGCTCTAATGAAAAATGAATCTCTGATGGTGAAAAATTGCAAACTGCATGGAATTAAAATAATTCACAATGGCATTCCTCATAGTGGAGAACTGTGAATTCTAATTCTCTGCCTAATTTCCTGTATGTATGGAGGATTCTTTGAAAAATTATTGCTAGGTTTTTTTTTTAAAGTGAAATATCTGCATTAAAATACATTAAATTGGATTTCTACTTCAAATAGGAGGGAACATTATTTTACCTCTGAGCAATTATAGCAGACATGAAATAGTACATATTTCCTGGAGTAGTAAATTGATTGTTTTTCCTGTGGTCTTCGTGTTGTAAATCACATTATAGATATGTATAGATGTGTTAGAATTACTGTGGATTGTTGCATGCTACATAAGATTTATTCATGTCTTATGCAGTGGAGTTTGGAGTTTCCTTGGTATTGTGATGGGTTTTGGTTTTGTTTTGTTTTTGCTTGATCTGTTGGGTGTTTTTGTGGTTTTGGTGGGGTTTGTTTGTTTTTCATTAATTTTCTGCACTTACTCTTTACATTTCTGATATTCTTTCCCCATCACAATGTGACATTAGCAAATACTGAGTTGGTTCCCATATTTTTGTTTGCTGGTTTATTTGTGGAGGAACAATAATACCAAGGGAACAGGACTGCATGCACAGGGCCTGCAAGAGTTTGAGGGAAGTTGGTAGGAACTAAAACAAAGTTAGAGTGAGTAGGAACAAAAAACCAAGAATCGGTGCAACTTGAAGAAAGACCAGCCTAAACAACAGATATGCATCTGGGCACATGGAACTGAAAATATGATGGAACACCTAGACATCCTTTCCCAGTCGACAAAACTGTACCCCAGGACCAGAAAATTAATACATTTCCATGTATGATATAGGAGGACTTTCTGTGCTAGGAAGTTGTGGAATGATCTGAAGTGCAGCCCTAACATGACTATGCTGTGCTACAACCTGAGCTTATCACACAACTCTGCTGTGATTTGCTGGTCTGCATTGAGGTACCAGATACAATTGTCAGGCTCATATCTGTACTTCCACTCCATTTTCACTGACTGTACCATCTGGTAGATTTTGTCTCCCAACAAACTCTTTTCTTATTTTTGTTCCTGAAGTCACGTAAAGGGATTTGGAGAATGGTATGGTTTTAGTTATCACAGCAGATCTAAATAAATATCTGTTCCAAGGTGTTATTGGGTGATGAAGCCTTCCTGAGGTTTACTGTGTTGCCCATCCCTAGTACAGTATCTTTTTTTGAATGATTCCTATTGGCTGAGTGCTGCTAAGGGAAAGGTGCTTCTTAAGGAAACACTATCCATAACATGTCTGAAGCTTCTATGTTTCTGTGCTGTGATTACATTCTTCTGTTCATGGTTCACTATTTAGGGACTTTAGGCATGAGCATTTTGGTTTTAACCTTATGGCCAACGTGTTGAGTAAGGAACAAGTCATACTCCACATGTCACTCAGTGTCACTGGGGAAGGAGGGAGGAGCAGTATCATTCCATGGAAGACAGAGTGGAAGTGTAGAAGAGAAGGACAAAGGAGCTGGTCCTCTCCTCTGGGCTTCCTGGGATTTGGCTGTTTTGGCAGATGACTTGATGCCAGAATATTGTCTGAATGCAATTAATTTTCTGAACTCATTTTGCTGGAGGAGTTGGGCTGAACAGTTAATAAAACATTTATACGATTAATACTGAATGAGTCCACACAAATCAAAACTTGGGATTTCAAAGAGTCTAAAACTTTTAAGATTGGCAGAATGGACATGTGTGAGCAGTAGCATTACTGTAAACACGGAAAAAATGGAATAAAGAGATTTTATATTTATTTCCAGTAAATTTATAGTGCTTATTACCAGAAATGTTTTTATGTCTCTCAGTAAACCTCTGATTTCTTTAGCTTTCACTAAAATTTCAGGGGAAAAGAGAAGCTTTTTCATGTATTCTACAATAACTTTCAATAGTTTGTCACTAGGTGGCGCTTTAGCTTTAATTTGTGTTGGGTTCAATAGCTATGATGAGAAAACGAACATCTAAGAGGATATTTTTATTTCTATAGCTGATAAGTAATAATGAAAAATTAAACTTCCATCTTCATTTTTAGAACTTGTAGAATGCAAAGGCAGCAGGTATGTTTAGTGCGGGGGTTCGGTTTTGCTATCCGGCTAGCTCTTGCACCGAGCTCGTATTAAGGGTACAGCTTGGTACCTTTCCGATCTTGTGGGTCTTGACCTCAGGCAGAAGCGTGGCAAATGGCGAGGAAGAAAGGAGTACTCCCATGTGGGTTTCAACTGGGGTTTATTTTACCCAGAGGGTGGCCCACGTAAAAGTGAGTTTTTTCTCTCTGGGTCTCACCTTAAATACAGGGGGTGTGGAAAGGGGCAGGGGACAATCTAGAACCAATCCCAGTGGGCGGGAGTGACCCTGAACAAAAGGATAATCAGTAGGGAAATTTCATACATAAAAAAGGGAGGGGAAGGCAGAGACTCTGCCAATCACTCAGCNCCCCCCCCAACTTTCTAGTTGTTTGGGCAGGGTTGCAGAGTGATGGACAGGACTCATAATTAAGGGAAAACCAAAAAGGGGTTTAACATGGGGGTACAGGGACAAACCATTATAAAACAAATAACAGAAGCATGGAGAAATTTGGTAAAGCCAAAATGCACCACAACAGTTTAGCTCCACATTTCTTCATGGCACAGGCACATTAAAAGTCTGTAGGACATGAAGGCTGACTAAATCACGTTAAAAAAAAAACCATTTGCCCAAACCTCCCTGCCAATGGAAGCTCACAGTATTTCACATGTAAATAAATAGGCATAAAACTACTGAAAGACACAGCCGGGGCTCTGAGCACTTCTGCTCTCTCTGGGGCACTTGGCCCAAGGCCAGCTTGGGCACAGTGCATTTGTCTGGCCCTGAACAGGGAGCCGGGGAGACAGAGTTGGGGGAACTAGCTTGAGGAGCTATGTGTGAGCCTGGCCTCACTACTGTGCCTTATAAGCTTAAAACAAATTTAGCCTGTACTTTAATAATATATGAATGGTTCTTACTGCCAAAATCATACCCATCTGTTGAAAATTCCTTTTTCCAGATACGAAAATTCCAGATTTTCATATCTTGAAAAACGTTTAGCAAGATTGTCTGAAATGGATAAATTGCTCAGTATTGGGAAGAGATGGTAATCTGAATTATTAGTCTCCAACATTACCTCTGAACACAACCAAAGGGAACCATGTGGAACAATATCCCAGGTACTACAGGTTCTCCAGCAGAAGAATAAATAATATCTTGGTCTTCTACTACAGCTCTATCATTTGAAAGTCGCTGTTGATCTTAGTAAAACTTAGACCACTCACGCAGGAGGAAAGAGATGTTCTTTCTGTGCATCAGTGAACAAACCAAAGATTTAGATTTATTGTTATTAGTGTGGATTGAAGAATATGAGACTTCAAGTTGTACCAAAAAGGATGCTGAGGAAAACTGTTTGGAGTAAAGAGAACAAAGCAGTGGGTAGGGGGCAGTTGAGGATGTTGTGGAACTTCCATCACTGGAAGTACTTAGGGCTAGGTTACACCATGGTGTAACTGCCCCTGCCTTCTGCATGTGGTGGACTGCACTTTCCAGCTGCTGCCTATGACCATGATAAGCATTATAAAATCATGGGATTTGGTTTTTATTCTGTAATACATGTGTATTTTTGAATATTTATCTATTTATTTTGCATGGCCATTCTTAAACTGGTTCAGTCCTTTCATTCTCCTGCAAAAACCCAGAATTATTTATTCTGGACTTAGTTTTCTTTCCTGCTTCAAGAGAAGTTATTTTTGTTTAGAAGGCTCAAGTCAATATAAAATCATGATAAAGTGAAAGAAATAAAGGCAAATAAAAGATAAAATAGACCTAAACATTACTACTATAAAGATATGAGTTATTTGTGCTGTACTGTTCAATATGATTTTGCCACTAGCATGAGAAAACACCAGGCTTTGTGCAGGGACCCAGCGCTAGTCTGAGCCTCAGCCTGAGCTGTTGGGGCTGGTTTAACCCTGTCAAGTGGCCAGTGACTGCTGCCTGACCTGTTTTTGGCTGGGCTGATGGGAAACTTTGTGTGGTAAAGGCCAAAGAGAACCATGATGAAACAAACAGCATGCTGGGGTATCCGGGCTGGGGGACCATTGTTCAGACTTGACTGAGAAGCAAGGAGAAACACACTATGATAAAACACTTAAGATAATTTCAAGATGATCTTTGGGGTACCCACCAACAACGTCATACTTCTCTCAGTGGACTGAGGATGTGGTAGGTGCTGTATGTACAATATCCCTCCATCCAGCAGAAACCTCACAGGGAAGCCTGAAAATGTCAACCTCTGGATTCAAGGGAACATAGGAAGGGCAAGAACACACCAGAGAAAAGGGGTATGTAGTTGGAAGGGCTATTTTCCTTCTAAATAATTTTTCCCCATATTATTAATTAGGGTTTTCTGTGTTAATTGGACAATATGGATTATTAAGCTATTAAGACATTAGAAAGATTTTTTCAGTGGAACATAAAATAAACAGGGATTTACTTCAGGTTATGGAGGCATTCAAGGGAAGAGTAGAAAACCCTTTTAAGGCAGTAGCAGAACTTCAGTTGGAAGTATTGTCATCTGTTGACTGGAAAACAAGAAAACCACTCATTTTTCAACTCCTTCTGTTGCTTCTGAACTCTTATATTACTCTACATAATACAACAGAAGCTCATCTTGGTTAGCCTCCAGGCAGTACCTAATGAGAAAACACTGGTAAAATAAATAACTTATAGTGTACTCATAAATACAGTTAGTACTGACATATAAAGACTTTGTACTCAGTATTGATTATTTTTTAATTTCTACAGAGTGGTCTGTATTTGATATTCCTTTAAAGCTACAGCAGTGAGGTTCATAGGACTGTGGGAAAGTCACATTTATCATAGAAAGTATATTTCTGTCTTGTGTGGTAGCAGGGGAAAAAAGCTGAAAAACATAACCTGTGGCCATTCTAGAGGCTTACAAGCTCCCATTAGTATCTGTAAGCAGTTTTTCTGAACAAAAATCCTCCTGATATTAAAGTTTTTTTCGTTTTTTTTTGAAAATCTGACTCACAGCTGTCCCAGGTGTGGCCTGGCAATACCATGTAAACCTCCAGACAAGATGAAGGAAGGGTAAATCTCTGGACCTAAAAATGTCGGCCAAATGTTCTGCTAGAACTTAAATACAGAAAATCTGACCCGAACTTCTTGCATTTCCTTTTGTCTACAGTACAGACTTTTAAAAGATATTTTTTTGCTGTCACTGGTTCCTCAAAAGTCAATGCACAATGCTGAAGAACTCCAAACCTGAGAGCCACAACTTGGTGCTGCTTTTCCATTCCAGAAGTGAGCTCCATATCAACACTATCCATACCTACAGATATAGATAAAATTGTCCTGGGAGAAGCATGCTTGGAAAAGAGATAGGTAGGGTAATCTTGTAGTTGAAACTGGGATTTGATAGAGCTGTTTATTTGGAGCCTGTCACTTACTCTTTTCTCTTTTCAAAATTATCAGGTATGATCTCTCTCTGCACTTCTGTGCTCTGGCATGACTTGTGGACGTTTCTGAAGTAAATACTACTATTACTGCTCTACAATTGTTTCAATTGTTTCATCATTAGGAAATTGTCCTCATTTTGGCCAGAGTTAGTTTTCTGGTGGTAGCCATGAGGGTGTGGAGCCTGGAGCCGTGTTTGTTATTCTGGTGTAGGTTTTTCTTCTATACTGCCAATCACTGGTGGGTGTGGGAATAAGGGATTATGGTTTCTGAGAAGGAAAGGGGCTTCAGGTGGAAAGAAAGGGGACATACAGACCCTCCACAGCGATTTTGTCCTTTTCCAGGGTAGCAGGGGACAAGTGGAGCAGTGGGGTGGCACTGGTCCCAACCACATGACTTGTCCATCATTACTTTTTGTTGTCTCAGGCTTGGGAAAACGTGGTGGAGGGAGCAGTGCAAAGGCACTGGCTAAGGTCACATTGCATCGAATGTGGTGAGCATTTTTTGCATGGAAATCACCCCCTTTTGGTATACTTTTGTAATTAGTATTTTTGATGTTACTGTTCATTATCTTATTACTTTTCCAGTAAATTGTTATCTTAACCTATAATTTCTGCCTTTTGTCTTTCTCACTGGAGGGATCTGGGGGGAGAGTAGAGGCTGCATGGGGCTTAATTTTCAGTGGGGCTTAAACCATGACAGAAATTGCAGCAATATTTTCAGCTGCTATATCTGTGCTTGGATTTATGGGGAGACTCCCAGCCGCAGTGTTTGATGGGTGCACTTACAACGCTATGATGATCACCTACAATACTTTGGGGCAGACAAGGTTATAGAGAGATAATCCATGTTTTCTAAATGCATTGTTTGAACACAAGGAACACCCAGAGCAGAATGACTCAGGTCTGCCTGACAGTGAGACACCTAATTTTCAATGAATTGCTTTCAGTACCTTATTACTCACAGGTTTATGTGGCCCCACAGCAGCCTATTTCTGCATGTAGATTTTGATGCAGTGCAAAAGGTTTATCTGCAAAACATCTAACACATGATGTTTCATTTTTTCAAGTAAAACTCTAGATTATTTCCTATGAGTTTAATGGAAAGGATGTTGCTAAGAATGAAAATTCTCTAGTAGCATTAAGTGCTACAGGATAACTACTCATTATAAATGGACTCAGTTTATCTGTTTGACTTGAGCTCATATTAGAGACATTCCCCCATATCTAAAGTAATCTATGTCTGACTTGGGTTCTCCATGAGTTGAACTCACTTCACTAATTCTTATCACCTTGATTCTTGTTTCATTCATCTCTAGTTACAGCATCACAAAACATTTTAAGGCCAACTGGATGGGGAGAAATACTTTTGATGAGATAAAAATTACATTTCAGATAGAGGTGCAATTACATGTCCTTAAGGAGGACTGTAGGAAGAAACAGCACAAGTAAGTTTCTAGACTATAGTACATGGGCAATTCTCTGCTAAAATGAATTATTTCCATGTAGATGAGATGGAAGTGACAGATGAGTATAGGGGATAAATGAACATACATCCAACATATAGTGAAGGGAATTCATCAGAGACCACAGTGGCTTAAGAATGCTATTTATCAAATTAAAAATTAAGACTTAATGGACACACTTAGAACCAGACTTTCCACATACATCACCCAAATGTGGTGCAAAGGTTTTTCCTTTTTGTACAAGTCAGCTGCCAATAGTGTCACCATCTCCACCTTGGGTGAGAGCTGTTCTCATGTGCGCACACTTATTAGTTTCTTTTTCAGAAAATGAAATAACTAGTCCTTTTTTTTTAGGAAACATAATAAAAATATATGATAAGCATGTGTAATAAGCTATCAATATTAAAATCAGCTGCTGTCACTTTACTGAAATATGTGTTTCAGATATTATGATCATTTCTTTAAGTAATAGATCTGCTGTTTTGTTCAGAGTTCCATATGCATCTTCTTTCTAATGTTCTGTCAACAGACAATGTTTGATTGGTTTAGATAATTCTATTTTCCCTTTCATTAATGTTCAGTGCATGAAAAGTTCCCCAGGAAGGCTTTTTTAAGTGTGGTAGAGACAGCATAAGGGCTTATGGCAGCCTGCAGAAGGAACTCATATCTCAGACACTGTAACAACTACAGATCAATTTTTTTTGTTGTTGTGAGGCCGCCTATTAAATTTATAAGCACATGAGGAGTTCAAAGAAAAAAAATCTCCAAGACTAAGTATCCAGAGAGATTTTAGTCAAATTAGGGTATCTGGTATCTCTTCCAAACATTGTATTGAAGAGCTTTTGCTTTTGGGTTCTGCAATTAGGCTGGCAAGAATGAAAGTAAAAGAGCATAAAACAAAGTGAATATTCAGATGTTCTTTATTTCTTTAAAGACCTTCTTTAAAGTCTTATGATTATAAAACATTTCTCATGACGTTTATAATGTTTTCATTAGGTATAGCGTGAAGTTGGTTTTCCTAACATTTCAGCTCAGTTTTATTTTTTTCAGGCCCCTGGGCAAATCAAACCATTGAAAAATCATTATGATTTTTTTTAACAAATTAAATGTTTTTGAAAAATTTGATGGCATTTATTAATTCATCATGATTAAATGCAATTGCACTTGTAAAAAAACTCTAAGTTAAAAGAAAGGAACCCCTGACTGAATTTTCTAGAGCACCTGATTGTGCACTTTCTAATGTAGGAAACACTTGACATTTTGAAAATGCCATCCAGATCTTGCTTCAAATCCACATTGGCAAGTTTCCAGGATCACTCGGATGTTTATTTTTCTGTTTGCATCTGTAATCATAAAACCATGGAATGGTTTGGTTTGGAAGGGACCTTAAAGATCACCTCGTCCAATCCCTGTGCAATGTGCAGGGGCACCTTCCCCTAACTCACATTGCTCAAAACCTGGCCCAGCCTGGCCTTGAACACTTCCAGGGATAGGGCATCCACAACTTTTCTGGGCAACCTGTGCTTCACTGCCCTCTTTGTAAAAAATTTCTTCCTAATATCTAGTACACATCTCTTGTTTATAAGTTTAAAACTGTTTCTCCTTGTGCTCTCACCATCTGCCCACATAAGAAGTCACTCTCTCAAGCAAGCTCAGGTGAGCACATCTGGCAGACACGAGACTTCTAACAGTAACAAGAAATCCTGAATTTTCAAAGACAACATATCTAATTTAAATACCAATAAATTCTGGAGGCCATACCTTGAAGCAGGTAGCCAATGATGGGGTTAGGCTTGCTGGTTATCTCACAGCCCATGAGAACAGCTCTCACCCAAGGTGGAGATGGTGACACTATTGGCAGCTGACTTGTACAAAAAGGAAAAACCTTTGCACCACATTTGGGTGATGTATGTGGAAAGTCTGGTTCTAAGTGTGTCCATTAAGTCTTAATTTTTAATTTGATAAATAGCATTCTTAAGCCACTGTGGTCTCTGATGAATTCCCTTCACTATATGTTGTATGCATTTTCAAAAATACAAGCCTAAATAGCCACATTGCATAACCTTTCAATTTTGCCTGCTTTATTTATCTGCATTTCTTCTCCTGGCACCAGCACCCTCAACACAAAGACCATTTTTTGTGATTTCAAAAATGTTCTTTCTTTATATCAGAATGGCTAAGTTGCTTTCCCCCTGCAGTGTAAGTGTACAATGAAAGCAAACATCATAGCAAAAATCTTTGTGTAAAATGATTAATTATCTGCTGGAATAATTGTCTTTTGAAGATAAAATGGGAGGTCAGAAAACTTCTGGCATCAGACAAGGAGTTAGAAGAAACTGGAGTATGTGCTGGTGTTAAGCAGTACAAGTGCAAAGGCTGGACCTTCCATGGCAATTTTAAATCATAGAAAAAGACTAAAGTTTGTGACTCAGGGGAAGATTGATGAAAGACCTTATGCAAAAAAAANAAAAAAAAAAAAAAAAAAAAAAAAATTATTGATGAGAAAAAACAGGGATAGGCTGGGAGAGGTAAATATACTTTGGCAGTTGAATCATGCAAATATATAATAAAGCAAGCAAGAGGAGAAAATGAAGTATTCTTAGCTTTTGGACTTCATTCCATAAACACAAAACCCCATAAAAATAGAGGAAATTAAAAAGGCCATTCTGTCCACCAGCACTATAAGGTAATATATATCAATATAGAATACAGAAAGAGAATGAAAGAGTAGCAGTACAAATGATAGTTTGCTGATGGATGTTCTAAGTCTGAGGAAGCACAGTAAGGATTGCCACCATTTGTGGTCATTCTGGCTCTTTTTTGAAAACTATAGATTCCAGCTATATTTCAGCCAGGGCAACATTTACATTCTCCTCATCTACCTTTGACTTGCAGTTTCTTTGAAGAATTATCCTTTTCTTTCCTGTCTCAAAACTAGCCTTGCTGTGTTGCAAAAAATGAAATGGATGTCGTGCACTCTTAACCCTGGGGGTCAGAGCACTTCAGACGTAGATGAGACGATCCATACACATTAAGCAAAAAATTCCATCTGGAGTGAACTCAGAGGTAAAGTCTTATGATTATAAAAGTAGCTGATGCTTAGTAGAACAGCTCAGGATTCACACCAAGGAAAGGGAAGTGCTGGCCCTATTCAAGTTGGAGAGTGTTCACTTCTCCCTTTTGTGAGGCCAGAGCTTCTCTCTGCAGGATATCTTCCTCTGTCTCCTCTAGTCTAAGTTCAGGGCCATAAAGTGGTGTTAACAGAATGACTTATAAAAGCTGTGCTGTACCACAGGAGAGGACTGAGAGCTGTGCTCCTGTAAGTGATCCCTGAGCCAGGATCTGTATGAGCTGGCATGTCCAGGTGGAGCCATGGGCTGCCAAGTGTGCGGCAAAAGCCCCAGTGGGGTCCAGAAGCAATTTAGTGTTCTTCCAGAGCAAATTAGCTATGCTCATAGCAAGGATAATTAGCCTGGATTCAGCATAGTCCTGGTGCAAAAGTGTTCTTACTCCCTTTGTTTTCTTTTTGTGTTTGTTTGGCACTGGGGTGCTTATTCATGGTGCTAAATTATCCTGCTCAGATGCCTACAAAGCAGAACATTCCCTAGTACCTGCATAAGTAAGCAGGAACTTCACTTGGTAAGTGTCTCTCTACATTCCTCAGTGGTGTTATATGTTGTTTTTCTCAGCACAAGAATTTTTATCATTAGTGGTGACTATTGTCTCAAGACTGTTCTGGTAACTGACACTTTGGTTGCTTCACTGGGCTGAAACTCTTATTTATAAGTCTTAGTCACTGTGTAAAACAGATGTAACTTATCCTGGGAACCATTCAGGATTCAAAGACATGCATGTTTCTCATGAAATGTGGAGGTTATGTCAGGTCATCAGAACCAAGGGAAAAATACTCGTTTTTTATTTTTGGAAAGTTAGTCATGCATTAGAGTGACAACAGTGAAGCTGCATGAATAATTGTTTTATTCCTTGGCAGATGAACCAAACTTGAAAGATGATTCAGGTCAAACTTTAAAGCAAGTCTGTTTGGTGAATCAAATATGTTTCATTTTCATGTTGTCCATTTTTCACTAAATAAGGGAGCCAAAAAGATAAGTTGCTGAGAAAAGCTGCTGACCTTTCACAGAACAGAGAGGAGCAGAGATCTGGTCTTGGAAGTGCTCCCATATCATTAGACAATTATCTGAGTGGGGCTGCCTCTGTCACCTCAAGCATATGCTACCTAAAAAAAGCACATTACAGAGAAGAGTTGGAAAACTTGATTAAGGCTCTTGCTTGTGGCCTGACCTTCTGTGCATTTTATGTTCTTGTCACTGAGCTTGAATAGATAACAACACTACACTCAGATATTTTGTTACGTCATTATCCCCCACTGGCTTTTGTGCAAGTGTCCTATTACAGAATCACAGAATGTGTAGGTTGGAAGAGACCTTCAAGATCATTGAGTCCAACCCACGCCCTAACACCTCAACTAGATCATGGCATCAAGTGCTACATCCAGTCTCTTTTTGAACACATCCAGGGATGGTGACTCCACCACCTCCCCAAGCAGACTATTCCAGTATTTAATCACTCTTTCAGTGAAAAACTTCTTCCTAATATCCAACCTATATTTCCCTTGACGCAGCTTAAGACTGTGTCCTCTCCTTCTGTCAGTTGCTGCCTGGAGAAAGAGACCAACCCCCAGCTGTCTACAGCCACCCTTCAGGAAGTTGTAGAGAGTGATAAGGTCACCTCTGAGTCTCCTTTTCTCCAGGCTAAACAACCCCAGCTCCCTCAGTCATTCTTCGTATGGCTTGTTTTCCAAACCCTTCACCAGCTTTGTTGCCCTCCTCTGGACGTGTTCAAGCATCTCAACATCCTTCCTAAACTGAGGGGCCCAGAACTGGACACAGCACTCAAGGTGTGGCCTCAGCAGTGCTGAGTACAGGGGAAGAATGACCTCCCTGCTCCTGCTGGCCACACCATTCCTGATCCAGGCCAGGATGCCATTGGCCCTCTTGGCCACCTGGGCACGCTGCTGGCTCATGTTCAGCTGGCTGCTGCCCAGAACCCCCAGGTCTCTTTCCTCCTGGGCACTGTCCAGCCACACCGTCCCCAGCCTATAACGCTGCAGGGGGTTATTGTGGCCACAGTGCAGGACTCGACACTCGGACTTATTAAACATCATCTTGTTAGACTCTGCCCATTGATCCAACCATTCCAGACCTCTCTGCAGAGCCCTCCTATCTTCCAACAGGTCAACACACGCTCCCAGCTTAGTGTCGTCTGCAAATTTACTAATGAAAGATTCAATACCCTCATCCATGTCATCAATGAAAATATTGAACAGAGCACAGACCCCTGAGGAACACCACTTGTGACTGGCCACCAGCTGGATGCAGCACCACTCACCACCACTCTCTGGGCCTGGCCATCTAGCCAGTTCCTAACCCAGCAAAGAGCGCTCCTCTCCAAGCCCTGGGCTGCCAGCTTATGCAGGAGTGTGCTGGAAGACAGTGTCAAAAGCCTTGCTAAAGTCCAAATAGACAACATCCACAGCCCTTCCTGCATCCACCAGGCAGGTCACCTGGTCATAAAAGGAGATCAGGTTGGTCAAACATGACCTACCCCTCCTAAACCCGTGCTGGCTGGGCCTGAGACCCCAGCCATCCTGTAGGTGCTGTGTGATGGCACTCAGTATAAACTGTTCCATTATCTTGCCAGGTACTGAGGTCAGACTGACTGGTCTATAATTACTGGGATCCTCCTTCTCATCCTTTTTGTGAATGGGTGTCACATTGGCCAGTTTGCAATCTTCCAGAACCTCACCAGTGAGCCATGAATGATTGTAAATGATGGAGAGTGGCTTTGCAAGCTCATCTGCCAGCTCCCTCATCACCCTGGGATGGATCCCATCTGGGCCCATAGATTTATGAGTATTGAAGCATCTCAGCAGTTCTCTGACTGCCTCCTCTTGGATAATGGGGGGACCATTCTGTTCCTTGACACCATCAACAAACCTAGGAGGACAGTTGTCCTGAAAGCAAGTTGTTTTCCCACTGAAAACTGAGGCAAAGAAGGCATTAAGCACTTTTGCCTTCTCCTCATCTGCAGTTACTAAGTTTCCTCTCTTATCCAATAGAGAGCAAAGGTTGACCTTACCTTTCCTTTTACCATTAATATATTTGCAGAAACATTTTTTATTGTCCTTTACAGAAGTTGCCATTTTGAGTTCAAACTGAGCTAATTTTTTTCCTAAATGCTCTAGCAGCCCCCTTAAATACTTCCTGAGGGACTTGACCCTCCTTCCAAAAATGATACATCCTCTTTTTATTCCCGAGTTTATCCAAAACCTCCTTGCCTATCCAGGCTGGGCGTTTGCCTCATCAACTCCTCTTTCGGCACAGAGGGACGGTCTGTTCCCGTGCCCTCAAAATCTCTGTTTTGAAGAACACCCGGCTTTCCTGAACTCCTTTGTTTTTAAGGGCTGCTTGCCAAGGAACTCTCTGAATAAGTCTTCTAAATAGGCCAAAGTCTGCCCTCCAGAAGTCCAGTGTAAGAGTCTTATTGATGTATCTCCTGATTTCACCAATTATCGAGAACTCTATAATTTCATGATTGCTCTGCCCCAGCTGTCCTCCAACCACTACATCTCCCATCAGCCCCTCTCTATTTGTGAGCAACAGATCTAAAATAGTCCCTCCCCTGGTGGGCTCACCTACCAGCTGTGACAAAAAGTTATCATGCATGCACTCTAAAAATTTCCTGGACTGCCTCTTTTCTGCTGTATTAAGTTCCCAGCAGATGTCTGGCAGGTTGAAGTCACCTAGAAGAACAAGGGCTGATGATCGTGAAACATTTTTCAGCTGCTTATAGAATAAGTTGTCCACCTCTTCCTCCTGGTCGGGTGGATGATAACAGACTCCCAGTAGGATGTCAGCCTTCTTGGCTCTCCCCTTAATTCTTACCCATAGGCATTCAACTCCATCTTCATTGGTTTCAATACCTATGGCGTCAAAATCTTTCTTAAATATGAAGGGCCCCCCCCACACCTCTTCTCTCTGTCCTGTCTCTTCTGAAGAGCTTGTAGCCATCGAGTGCAGTGCTCCAGCTGTGTGAGTCATCCCACCATGTTTCTGTGATGGCAACTACATCATAGCTTTGCTGTTGCACCGTGACCTCCAGCTCTTCCTGTTTATTACTCATATTACGTGCATTGGTATACATGCACCTCAGCTGGGCTACTGATTTCACCCTGAACTCAGGCTTAACACCCTTAGCTCTGCTTCCAGGCAGCCCAGCTGCATCCCCTTCCCCCTTCAAACCTAGTTTAAAGCCCTCTTAATGAGGTCTGCCAGCTCCTGAGCTAAGAACCTTTTACCTTTAACAGGGAGATGTATCCCGTCTGGTTCCAACAGAGCAGGTGCCGTAAAAGTTGCCCCATGATCAAAGAATCCGAAATTTTGTCGATGACACCAACCCTTAAGCCACTTGTTAACGATGTGATTTCTCCTATTTTTTCCATCATTTTTCTCTGCCACCAAAGGGACTGAGCAGAACATTACCTGGGTCCCTGTCTTGTCAACCACATGACCCAATGCCCTAAAGTCCCTTTTGATCGCCTTGACACTCCTCTTTTTGATCTCATCACTGCCAGCCTGCAGTATCAGCAGTGGGTAATAATCAGTGGGCTAAATCAGCCCAGGAAGTCTCTTAGTAATACCCTTAATCCAGGCCCTAGGGAGGCAGCAGACTTCCCTGTGGGAGGGGTCTGGGTGACATATGGGGCCCTCTCTTCCCTTCAGAAGGGAGTCACCTACTATGATTACCCTTCTTTTCTTCTTGATGTCAGCGGTGGAGATCCGTCTTACAGAAGAATCCAAATTGGGAAGCTCACTGGGCAGATAATTTCACTCTAAATCATCTAAATCATCTGGCTGGCTCTCGAGAACCAGGGCCTCATACCTATTCCGAAGTGGCACCTGGTTAGGGGATGGTGGTTGGGAGGAGTTTTTATTATTACCTTCCCTAGCAGGGACCCTTTTCCACTCCCCTTCGTCTACCAGGTGCTCTTCTATTGCCTGGGAGTGGCAATTAAGCTTGGTGACAATAAATTAAGCTTAGAGAGGTATTTACAATAAACAGGGGAGGAATTTATGGTAAGATTTTTTCATCTTATGGTGTATATGGCTTATGGTATTCCTGCTTGTTTTCAAGTTCAGTATTGATAAACTTACAAACATTCCTACAGGAATTTAAACACATAAATCTGTAGAATTTATAAGTTCTTCTGATGAAACTGAGGGAACCTTGTTCTAGCAGTCTCAAATGATTATTTTTCAGTGTTTTCCTGAAGTGAAGGAAACATGGTGCTATTTTTCGCAAGCTTTATGAATGCATTCACCTTAAACTGTCTCATCTTCTTCAGATCTCTTTTATGACCAGTCTCAATTCCCTGGGAATCATGCACTCGGTATAATAGCGAGGTTTGTAATTTGTGAAGTCTTTAGTTAATATTTGAACAGAAAGAAAGCATTTCACTTTTTAAAAAGAATTTTCACTTGGTCTGTTGGAAAAAAAAAATCTTGTGGTAGTTCAGAAAATCCTGATTCTGTTCTTAGGTTCCTGAAAAGGCTTCAGATTTATTTCATACCTCACAGGCACAACTGAAGCTTTAAGAGCAGAGGAACTACCGTCTAACTAATTTGGACTCAGCCTGTCTCAACTGCTACACCAGGGATGCAGAGTGGCTGCTACTTGAACTGCCTGTGTTGGGACTGAGTAAATAACACATTTTCTCAAGTAAATGCAATAGTGTGGAAAAAGAACTCTATTTTTCAGAGGGATTTACAATACTAGTTTTACAGTGGAGCTTTTTTGGAGTGAAAAGGTGAATGTTAAAACATTCATTATCTCTTTTATTGGATTTTAGATGGAGTACCATATTCTCATTGCATATTTAATTTTTCTCATGGCATAGCAAAAGAGAGGAAAAAGAGAATCTCACAGCTTTTACTTTAGCAGTCTAGAGAAGCCATAAGCTGGAGGTTTTAGGAAAAATCAATGTTAAGACTCTTAGCCATTCAGCCTAGCAAATCAAAAATTGTCTGGACTACCCTCACACTTTTCAGTCCAGCTGCTTTCAGAACTGACCACACAGTTCAGTTTCAAAGTGAATGCAGCTTAGACCTTTGGGAGTGGCACAGCTCAAAGCACAATGGTCTCTGACCTTTTCCTTGTTGCATCAGATACTTGTTCTCGCCTACTGTCTAAGACTTTGGATTCAGAAGCTTTCTGCTCTATTTTATTCCTTGCTACTATACTCTCAGCTTTGAAATAGAGAGGGGAGAGCCCTAACCTTTGAGGACACCATTGTGCTACTATTCCCTGTTAGAAAAAATTATGTTAAATAATGCAAAATTGCATATTAGGTGCGTCTGGATTGCTGGTCACTGACTGGAAATAATGTTACACAAAAAGTAATAATGGAAGTATGCTTGTACACAGTTTGAAGTATTACAAAGTACCTGAACACATAGAACCACTGTTTACAGGATTTCTTTTGTGACAAGGGAAAGATAATCATGCTAGAGGTGTAATCCTACCTTCTACAAGAGCAGGGACTTTGACTCAGGACTTTACCTGGGGAAACAGAGCTCTTTTTGTTGACTTGTTCACTGTAACACCAGGTCAAATAGATCTCTGATTTCCAGCTGGATAGAGAGAGGTGAGGATCAAAGGAAATAGAAGGATTTGCAACAAAAGGTACAGGGTCTAGCTGACAAAGCTGATATAAGGCCAGGATCAAGAGAAACATTAGGCTTGATGTTTTTAAATTCTTGTTTTATCTGACTATTTTTAAGCTTTGCATGGTCTAAAACCAGCTTTAGTTGACTTTCTGGAAAAAGAAGCTTCTTGATTTGATCCCTATGTGGCCAGAGTGCTTCTTGCTGGATATTAGGGAGGAAACCAAAGGTGATATTTTGCTGTGAAGATAAAAGTATTTTCAGCATATAATCCAATGCTGACAAAAATGGGTAGAATGCATTATTTTCTACCAGGATTTTTTCTGTCCCCACATCAGAGAGAAAAAGAATGGAAAGTGTTATGATGCTGCCTCTTTTTCCTGCATGAGAATCGACTGAAACCTCCTCCATGAAGAAGCATCATGCTGTTTTATCAGTTATAGGCACAATGGATGAAGGCACAAAGGATTTAACAATGACACATTTAGCAATTCAGGGTCATGTCTGCTATGAATACTCTGAAATTCATAAAGTATTGAGGAAGGCTTTCTCTTAGTGTTAATTTGAACCATCAATAAATGAAATACTCAAAATGTGTGCAACAATTAAGACTGTACGTGTTGACTTGAATCATTAAAGGCCCTAAAGCAACTATAATTGAAGTGTATTAATTCATAGGTGGCAATATAAAATGGCAAGTTGTTTCATTTAATAATTTTGCTGTTAGAGTGTGGTAAGTAATGAGGGCTCCCAGGAAGTTAAGTACATGGAATCACAGGCAGTACTGGTACATGCACTTGGAATTCATCTCAAGTAGCTAAGAATATTTATGCAAGAGTAGGAGAGGGAGGAATCAATTTAAGTAAAGTGCTCAGTTGAATAATTGTGTGCTTAAGGTTAAGCAGATGTCTGAATGATTGCTGCATCCAGTCCAGAGGACATGAGATATTTGCTGCTGACTTTCAGTGTAAAATCTACCATTGCTGCGTGAAGAAAAAAAACAAAGGGGTGATTTTTGCAACCTTTCACTTCTCCAGCAGCTGGATTTTATTCAGTGCAAGTCACTTTGCACTGCAGACTGCTCCCAGCAGAATTTTTGGAATTGTGATGCTCATGCTCTCTATCCTGATTAAAAGGTGGCAAGGCCACCCAAAGTTTACATCAAAACAGAATCTGATCAGTAAAATTTATCCTGAAAGAGTAGAAGACAAAGGAATAGAGAAAAGGCTAGGAAGATGAAGAGCTAAATATAAAAAAGAGAAGAAAGTTGGGGATAGGTTTTGTAGGTGCTTATTGGAGAAATAGAAAATCTTTTGTATTAGAAAAAAATTGAGTAGAAAATACTGTTTCTATAAACCTTTCTTTTTTCTTTTTAAATCAATCTTCAATTTACAGTCTGTGTTTCTATAATTGATGAGAATTTTTGTTTTAAACATGAATAACAGAAATTAATGTTACAGATGTTTATCTTCTTTTCTGGAAAGCTAAAAATGAGCCTGACTCTAAGAATTTAGATATTGAATATACATAATTGCATGGTTCTGTCCACGGAGAGGAAATTTTATTCTGTGTTCAAAGGAATACTTTTTATCCAGTAAGATACAGATGATTAAAAAAAATTAATAACCTTTAAATCTGTGAATGAGTGAATAAGTGAAGGCATGTCCTACAAGGCAAAGGATGACAATAGAGTGCATCTACTGTACTTCTTGAGTGGATGGAGACACTGTGGTCCTTGGTAGTGCTGTAAGGTTCGTTTTCTCTTTGTTCTAATATTAAGTGCTAAAAAAAGCAACCGAATACTATATAACTTTGGAATGGAAAACAAGAAAAATGGAATAATTTCCTGTGAGAGGAAATACATTTTAGTGTATTGCACTGGGTGAATGCTCAGTAAAACAGAGCTGGAATCATTGAATCAGATCTCTCTTTGAAAGTGCAATGAAGGTCAGCATCATAATGATGGGAAATGCGGCTGATTATTCCTTTGTATTTCACTTCTGGAACTTAGGGCTCTGTATCCTAGAGAGGCTGAAGGAAAAAGTAATTTGCAGAATGACTCATTGAAGGGTCACTTAGATGTTTCAAGTAAATGTCACACCCTGGTCTGTTCAGAGGTTTGCAAAATGAAAAGAAAACCTTAAGAAACAGGAGATTGATTGTAAAGCCTGTGATGGTGCAAATGGAGTCAGTCCAATTCTTAAGATAACTCTCCCTATCCCTATTTTGAGTTGTAAATATTCAGTACAAAATTAATCTTTTCAACAGCTCAGTTTTCTCAGTGTAATATTATGGAGACCAGGCTGCATGTATGTGTAAAGGCTTTGTGTATGTGAAGCAGTCAGTTTTCTCCCGTGTGATTAGCACAGATCTTAATTACGATATATTTTTTAAGTCAGGCAGATGAGGCAGTTTAATTCATTGTGAATCTATCTGAATAATGTTGTTAGGTGGTTGATTTTTTTCACTAGAGTTTTGTTTTCCATGCTGTTTTACATTTACAGTGTTTTGCCTTTCAGATGCTGTAGGAAGAGATATTGCACATTACGGGTATCACTACAATTGGAACTCAAAATTCTGGTTATTCCTAATACAGGTAGTTTTAAGTATGCACCATTTACTTACTTACTGTGATTTTTAATAATTATTAAAATTTTTAATTGACTTTCCCCAAGCAAATTCTTACTGCTTTCTAAGTACCTATATATTCATACAATATATTTTGAGGCATGCCTACATCTAGATGTATGTAAATAAATACATATGTTCATTTTTTTAAATGTATATGTTTATGTAATCTTTATGTTATTTTATCCAGGAATTCTATATATAATAATCTATGAGGAGTATTCCATTTCTCCTCTCAAACAGATCAGAAGAGGATCCACTTAGGTACAAGTGGCCCCACAGGACCTACAAAGAGCTGAGGTGCATTAATTATTGCTTCCTTGCAATATCATGGAGAACAGAATTAATATGGTCAGCAAAGCATAATTTTTCAATTGTTTCATTGATGTAACAAGTAAAATTTAACATGGCTGTGCTTTTCTAATTTAGATCTGGATTGTTACAAAAGTATGAGTTGTATAAAGGATACTAATGTGACCTTAGTCTCATTCTAATAAAAAAATTGCAACATCGATTCAGTAAAGATGTGGCAATTAACTACATATAAATACACAAGTTAATTCCACTCTAGATTTCATTTCCTCAATTATGCTAGAAAGCAGTTAATCTAAAGTAAATATATGAATTTTGACAAACCAATCACACATTTGCCTAAGAGACAGGTATTTACATGTGATGTCTCCATTGGATACACTCTCTTGAGCAAAGAGTAGGATCTGGATTTTTAGCTGAAGAAAACAGAAATATGATAGTGAGCATTTATTGCTATTTAAAGTAACTTGGTTGACTCATGCCCTGAAAAGCGATGTTTTGTATTAGATAACAATAATTGGTTTTAACAGGTAATTCTTTTTATTTTTTTTTTTTAATTTTTGTGCCAGACAAAACCATTCACCATATCAAAGTCTGACAGCAGACCTTAAAACAAAGCGTGGCCAAAATAACTTTTATGCTTTCAAAATCTATTTTATGGGATGCAAAGAAGTTATCTTTTTTCTCTTAGATGAAAATGTGTAACAGATAGTAATTGCTCATACCTCTTGTCATAGAGAAATTGACCCAATCATTAGAAATATAAGTCACAGACAGGTTGGGAGATTCACTGTAGTATCATTCACCCTATGCCATTGATTACAGAATTCAACTTTTATGTTCAGATGTCTTCAAGATACAGCTATGTGATTTGAGAAATTGATAATGTTAGATGTATTTTGAACTTGTTTTGCTAACAAAAATGCAGAAGAGTGAGGATGACAGCTGGGTAGGATGTTGTTGCATCTCAAATAACTTGCAAATTTCCTCAGGTTTTTGGTCTGTAGAAAGGGCTCCTCTCTAGAGTAGAAGCAATTTCAAATATATTAGCAACAGAGATTCAAAATAAGCAGTACTGAGATTCTAACCTGTGAATTCAAAGCACGAGTTCTGGTCCTGGATGAAACGACTAAAAGGGAATACCAAAATAATTGGAAGATGTTTTAACTTACAATACACCTTTTCATCAATATGTAAATTTAAAATGTATAAAAAACAACAGTTTTGTAGAAAGTTTTTGGACCTAAGAGGCAGGACTCTTTATCCTCTGTTGAGAATCAAGAAACAGGCCCCTTCCAATTCTCACAGTCTTTGCTCTAGGAAGCTTGACAGTTTGCCAGAACACTGAAATATTATTTTTATTTTTAGTTTCCAACATACATACAAGAGATGTATTCATAATTAACAGCAGTAATATTCAATGTGACTTACAGATGTGTGGCATTGTTTTTGACTTCTATTGTTGCTACTGTTCCTCTTAGACTGCAAATGTTATGTTCACATCAGTATAGAATATCTTTTATGCTCTGGTGCTCCAGACTTGGAGCTGAAATTGTAGCTGTTTTCTCCCCTTCCTATCCCATTCTCCATTGCTTGTTCTCCTCATTCCCCTGAAAAGAAAAATGAGGCAGAAATCTGGGTTTGTGATATTTAAGTCAGAATGTTTATATGATACCATCATGTATCTTGTCACCAGAATTAGACATCAGATCTGCAGAAACTACAGAATTTCACTTTTAACTTAGCTATTTTTTGGAATAGGCTCTGTGGCTGGTGTTTGTCCATCTCTGTTCATGTTCTAACTACATTTGCTGGTGCAGGCATGCATTTGTACGCCAGTTAATTTTCCACAGTCTTAAAAGCTATGGGAAAAGCAAGGGTCATTTACCATATTACCATCACTACATCCTAGTAATCCTTCCCCGGGTGCTTTAAAGTTCTTAATGGCATCTTTCTGTAATAGAAATTAAAACATACCATCTGGTAGGGCTGTGAAGAATGTCGGCAAGAACCCTTCATCAGTTTGGCATTTGAAGACATTATTTTCTTTTCTTTTAGTCTTCTTTAGCCGGTTATGCATAGCACTTACAATTAGAAAGCTATAGTTGGGCATAATAATTTCAACAATGATTAATGTATAGTTTTAGAATTATAATGCAAAGTACATTTGAAGGCTTAATTAGACCACAAAAAATAGCTTTTTTAATGCAAAACACATTGAAAGAAGTTTTAATTCAGAACTGTAGTAATAAAACAGTGGGCTGATGATATATTTGATACATATGAATGATGCACAGTTGACTTGCAAGTAAATCTAAGGAAGCTTGACCTAAAAGTCAGTTATGATTTTCTGCTGAAAATTCGATATTTTTTGGGAGAACCTGAAACAAATTCTCTGGTGTTTTTAAGAAAGAAAAAGCAAAGTTATTTCTGAGATGCTGTTGGGGTTTTGTTAAGTTTAAAATACTTGCACACTATGCAACTTCTGCAGTAATTTTTTTTTTCCAAAAGAACAAGCACAACATGCAGGATGAAATATCAATTTATTTTGTTTCCTTCCTGCATATTTTTAGCAATGCAAGTCACTCTTGAGGAAAAAAACCTTAACTATAATGGCACATCATCCACAGACTCTGAATGAGCAGGGTATAATGAATGATTAATTGTAAGGGCTCACTACTGTAGAGGGAAGTTCTGCAAACCAAAATATCAAAAATTATCCATTTTTGCAGATTTCTAATTAATAATTGAAAGCCATAAATGAAATATTTCTCCAGCACAAAAAAGCCCTCTGCAGTTCTTGGCAGACAGGAGAAAAACAGGAGTCATGTTTTCAAATTTATTTGAAGTCTGCACACCTCTGGGCAGTGTGTTAATGTTTGTACCTCCATCTGTCTTGAAGCTGATCTAGCTGCAGAAAACCTGGGGTACCTGAAAGGCTCTGCCACTGATGGTGTTTGACACCCAAACAGACTTGGTGATGAGTGTGTTACTGACGTAGCAAGCAATCATGCACAGAGAAAACACTTGAGTGCACCTGTAGTTTCAAAAGAAAACATGGCTTACAGTGTTGCTTAGGAAAACCATTGAGTGAAATCATTGCAAGGCGAGGCCCAAGTAAATCTTATGGGGAGATTTGACAAAACAGTTCATGTACCTTTGCAGCTGAGGATGCCTAGAACAGAGATCCAAGAGTCACACCCTTCCCCTTCACTGTAAGTTGCTAGCAATTAATCTACTTGATTCTTACTATTTTTTTCCTAAAATTTTATATATAATAACTTTCAATGCTATTAAGTGATTTTTCTCCATTAATTCAATTGCAGAAAGAGATATATGAGAAAATTTTCACTGCCATGCAAATATATCCTCTTTACTATTGTACCAAGGAAGGGCAAGAAGCAAGAGCTTTATTACTTCTTGTTTTATCTGAATTGCTGTTATTATGGTTGGATATCTTCTACCCAGTGCCAGATATTTTTGTTTTACATTGTGATATTTTAGATTGTTCCTGAATATAATGTTTGGCATTTTATCCATTGCAACATCTACTTTGACTCTTCAGACCTCATTTATAAACAGCAAGATTGTCTCTACAGTCCCAGGAATATTTCATACTTGAAAGTACTCAGATATTTTTCTTTTGGCCATCTGTCTACATCTGCTTACTCAAATCAGTGTAGCCAAGGTCATCTTACATTTCTTGTCTAGGGCTGTCAAACTTATTTTCAGCCTTGTCAAGTTCAGCCTTTGCTTTGTATCTTTGTGCTAAGGGGACATTTAGTGTAAGTGTGGTTCTGTTGGCATTTCTTTTTCAGTCCCCTTTTTGACATATTGCTTTTTGTGCCATTTATTGCTCTGTGACCATTCTTGTTTATTTTTAAACACAGACTATTTTCTTTCTCTTCTTTGTTGTGTTTCTTACAATCTCCAATTCAACCTTAAACCCCTTTCAGCAAAGCAAATAGTTACAGTATTTGGTTTGCTGTTATTGTTTCCTGTGAACTGAACTCAGAAATCTGATCAGAGTACCTTGAAAAGCAAATTACATAGTTCTGGCTCAGAAGGTGGGAGCAGTTCTCAAACATCTCTGAATGTTCTCTGATTATTGTATTTTGAACAACTATAAAAAGTCACTAAGAAAAAATGCTGTATTCTTAAGCATCATACTTCGGATGTTTTAAAATGCTCTACAAAAATGAAAGTTTGTGCATCATGATGTAAACACGCATAATTTGGTTCACCACTGTCATGCTTGTGTTATGCTATTTGTGGTAGTTACCTACAGACGAACTAATAAAAGCTTATCTCTAGCACTGTAGAAGTGACTTATTGAAATTTTTTCCTCTGGATCTCTGGATCCAAAATCAGGTTGAGACCAGGTGCCTTGTAGAACTACGATGACTATCACACAGATTTGTGCAGTGTTTGGCTGCTTCTTGGGTACTGCTTAAGGAAACATGACGGTTGCAGCAGCTCAAGCCAAGCAACAAATAACTAATCAGAGAATATTTTTTTTCTCCTTGCTTTGGGGAATTTTTCAGGAACATCTTCCAGGAAGCTATTTCACCCTGAAACTTTCACATGGTGCATTCAACTGAAAAGTATGTAGCATTTTGTAGAGCTTATTAACCCCCTTGTTATAGATTTCAATAGAAAGTTTTGTCCTTGTTGACACAGAGTGAACTGTGCATATTGCTACATCTTTTTCACTTTGTTTTCATAATATAATATTCTGGAACTTCATCACTGACCTTGAAAATACAGTTTTTCACTGAAGTGGTTCTCCTTTATCCTCCAGGGAGCTTTTGTCACTGTCTCAACAAACCATTCAAGAAGTGAAAATATGGATCTGTTTCATCTGCTCTCTCTGTTGTTTGCACTGCCAGCAAGGTCAGATACTACTTATTGCTGATGCTGCTCCTATGCAAGACCACGAAATGGAGGAGGGACACCTAAGAAGCAGAGTTTTAGGGATTTGAAGGCACAGCTTGGGTCTTCACTGCACTGAAGGGCTTTGTCTGTGTTTTACCACCCTAGGTAGTCCAACCCAACATGCCTGTGCTCCAGGGCACCTGCCATCCCATCCCACCCTGCTTCCTCATGGGAATACTTTGATTTCCTACAACTTTTGGAGACTGCCTAAGTGAGGGATGAAAAACAGAGATGTGTTGAGAGGGGTGCAAAGCAAGACAGTTACACTGTTCCCAAAGGCAAGCCAAAGCCATGCAATGGATTGATCATGTGAACAGCTTGCAAATCCCTGAAGAGCAGAAGAGTGAAGGAAAGAATGAAAGGCATGAGTTTGAAACAAGTCTGGATTTTGCTCATGGGGCCACTTGGGAGCCATCTCTCAGTGGTGGGCAGCCCCATGAGGCAGATAAACAGCTGCACCACTTTGCCCAGTTGTGCCTTTCTTGTGCCTCTCCTCCCTACCCTCTTAGGCTGTCAGGGTAGAGAAGGTAAGGCTGTCTGTGGAACCTGGAATACTCTTGTGAGGGTTGGCTTTGTGCTCTTAGAAACCAGCACCAAGGTGGGTGTGTTGGTGCTTTTGGAGACAGTAGCCTCATGCCTAATTCCTCCTTTGCTTAACAGAAGTGATGTCTCCTTCACTTTTCTGAAATGGTGTTTTAATGTTTGTAATCAAAGAACCAGGAGGAAGAAAAGAGCTTGTGTACTGGAGTCATCCAGATTGAGGAAGTCAGGGGACTTCTCAAG
Source organism: Cyanoderma ruficeps (assembly GCA_008694505.1). NCBI lineage: Eukaryota > Metazoa > Chordata > Aves > Passeriformes > Timaliidae > Cyanoderma > Cyanoderma ruficeps. The sequence goes on from VZDJ01007747.1 coordinate 16,301,685, forward strand.
TTTCACCTGAGGGGTGGTGACAGAAAATTGCATTGGACAGGGACTGCATCTGTGTTCTGAATCAGTGAAGAGCTTGAATGTAACTGATCAGCTGTCCAGGCAGCAGAGCCTCAAGTTTGGGATTGCTTTCTCCCAGCCAAATGCCCTGAAAACTGGAATTCTGGGTTAGTTTCACATTTCTTTTCCAAATGGCCTTTTGGTATTCTTTTTGTGGTAAAATGGCCTTAAAGGAAAACCTCCTTTACTCAAATAATATGTAGGGATTTGCTTATTTTCCTAAGAGGAGGTTTGAGGGGGATCAGAGATCCTGCCCAAGGCCAGGTGTTCCTTTGTACTCATTGGTCTTTTTACCTCTCAGGGCTGCGGGATCTCCTGGCTGCTGTTGCAGGACACAAAGAGCACCCCAAGTTGACTTTCCAGTCGCTGGGTGATAGGGATTTGGTTTTCTGTTTATTTATTTTTTTTAAATGAATTGGAGGGTGCTATAAGATGTTGTGAATTTTGCAGTTCTTTCCTTGTCTTGATTGTCTCCTCAGAGACAGTCCCCTGAGACTTGTGCTGTAGGGAAGACTGGATTTTTATATCAAGGCATGTAAGTTTAGTAACTAATTTTGTGGAGAGACTGTTCCTTAGCTCTGCAGGTAATTAGCACTGCTTTTTGTCTCTGCTTCAAAGCAGGATAGATGAGTCAAATTGGGTGTTGGTAAGAACCACCAGATCTGCTTTTCCTTGGACCCTGCCCAAGCATTGACATGGGCCAAAATTATGCCAAGGAGTATGTTAAAGATTAAATAATGTGGGTAATTGTGTCCAAATGTCTTGATGCTGTTTAATATACTGGTACAAGGATAGTGGTGTCAGTGTGACTTTGTGTCTGAGCTACTTAAGTAGTACTTAATTGCTCCTACTTACATCCTCTGTATTGTGAAGGACAGCATGGCTTTTGGAAAAAAACAAACAACGCAACATGACAGCTTCTAGGTAAATTGAAATAAAAATATTTTCAAATTTTATGCCTTGGTGGAGAGAATAGACAAATACTACCTTAGAAGAGCTGGAAACACATCTATTGTTTCAAGAGGGGTTTCTGAAACTGCAAGAGGAGTTTAAAGGCAGGGAGAGTAAGGCAAGGGCAATTTAAAACTTGATGCACTTTTATTAATGTGAAAATGGACTTATTGGTTCTACATCTTTTAATTCACTTACTTTAAAATTAATTAAACTGTGGAAGGCTTAAGATATTTCCACCTAGTTCATCCTATAACTTAGTTGAATTTTTAACTTTACAGTTAAAATTAATTACAGTTATATGTGTGTTCACTCACTGGTCAAAAACTAATGTTTTCTTTCATAAGGTAGAGCATTTTTTGGGGTTCACTATCTGTGGTTACACACCTGTATCGTTTTAGCAGGGAAAGTCTAAAAGTTAGAAGCCCATGGAATAGCACATCGGCAGAACTAAATGGAAATTGCAGCAATTTGCTCCAGAAATTCAGTGATGGCTGTCAACCTGCATGAAGCTGTTAAAACCCTGTCCTCTTGGTAATTTCCTTTTTTTTAACTGAAGAATGCGTGCAGGCACTACTAATTCATTCTGAAATCATTCTCTTCTTGCTGAACTGAAATGGGATCCAAAGCTGGGAATTGCATCTGAAACACATCCTTGTTTTTGTTGTGAATTCTATGGTGTCTGCAACACAGCTTGAAGATTGCCACCTGGTTAATTTAAGGCAACACTGGATTTATTTAAACTATAAACAAACTCTCAAAGATATTCTTGTTGCTAATGTCACATCCACTAGATATGTTGATTATAATAATCACTTTACTTCACCATTGTAAAGAGCTTCCTTTCCTTCTGTTTTTATAAAACATCCTAAAATTGATCTGGAGGGTAAAACTGTGTAGTCTAATGCTTGCTTGTTTCTGTGGAGACTTACTGATTTTTCACGTATATATTGAAAACACTGAGCCCACCTGTGGCATTTAAATTACCTAATGAATGTAGTGCTAATGAATGAATCATTCACTTACGCTTCTGGCAGATAGAGTCTCAAATCTTCCAAATTTGGAGTAATTTCTGTCAGATGGAGCTGCCTTTTTCTGTTGATCTGCTACTTTTGCTATCATTTAGACATCTGCATGTTTCTCAGGTATGTGAAAACCAGTCTCAAAACTAAGAGGGCATAGATCATCTATGAGCAGAATTTGCAGCTGTCTCAAACTGTGTTCCTGGAGCAGATGGATCAAGAACCAAATGCTAGATGGTGATTTATTTAATGCCTTTGTCAAAGGGAATATTTTGAAGCCTGGGCAAATTTTTTTGAAGGCAATCCTGAAATTTATAGATACAAGTGAGATGAGTTTTCAAGCCTCTTTCAGTATAATTAAGAATTGAACACATAGTTCATCATTCAGAGATATCCCGAGTATTTATAGCTCTCCCTGGAACTCTGTTTTTCCAAACAGTCATTTTCACCACAATTCTATCCTGGTAGTGTATTATTTATTTTCAGTATGTAATGAAATCTGTAAATAACCCAAATCAGCAGTGACAAATAAAAGTCACTTTTGGAGACACTTACGATCAAGTCAGTTACCTTTCCTCTTTTCAAAAATATCACTAAATAGACTGGTAATAAATAAACTTTCATTGAGGGAGTGGGAAGTGTGCCCCTTCTGCAAATGAATGAACATCTGGTTTAGTACATTTATAGATTTGACTTTTCCATATTGTCAACAAGTTCTTTCTCCGTTCCCATTTCATTCTGCAATTCTGAAAGATCTGCCAATAATTCCCTAGTCATTACCTTTAAAACTTCTTGTAGCGAGAGCCTGCCAAATTGATGGACCTTCACAAGCCTCTCCTTGTGTCTTTGCCTTGAGAACGAAGGTGCTTTCACACTGTTCTCTCAGCCCTGATTGTCCCATATTTGCTGAATCTCCCTGGAGACTCAGACAGTCATTTTGTAGTTGTACAAAGTTGACAGTTGACCTTTCTTTCTTAACCAAGGAAAAGAAATTCATTATTCCACAGGAGATAAAGATGCATGTACAGATCCACATGTTCACAGTGTTATGTCACTCCTATACTTCCACTTGTTCAAGGCTCAGAACTTTGCTATTATTTTGAGCTGTTTATTTCTAGGAATGCAAGCCAAAATTGTACAAGAGCTGGTTGTTGCTGTGCATGACATGTTTTTTATATACCTGGAAAAATGTGTTGTGTGAGGTCAGACTAGATGATCAAGATGACACGATTGTGTCAAAAGGGCATTGCAGTGATTTTCCTAACTCCTGTGCCACTGACAGAGAGAGGCAGAGAACTTGGGAGGGATGTTTGGCCTGGGAAGAAGGACGGGGTAGGGGAACAGGTTGTTAAGATTTGGGTTTGTTTGTCATTATTCTACTCTGATTTGATTGGTAATAAAGTCTATTTTGCCCATGACCATAATCAATGGGTGATCCCATTGCCCTTATACCAACCCATGAACCTTTTGTTATATTTTCTTTCCCCTGTCCAGATGAGGAGGGATCTGATCAAGTGGCTTTGGTGGTCACCTGGCATACCTCTTTGAAGTTTCGTTTAGCAGAGGTTTGTTCAGAACACTGTAATGGCTCAAAGAGATAATGGTGAAACTAATAACTTGCTTTCTTCTCTCCAAAATGTGGATTTCAGGGATTAAGAATCCTTCAACGGATGCCATAAATAACTGGTTAATACATAAACTGCTCCTCACTCAGCACTTCCATGAATACTTTGCGCTGCAAACAGATGTCTTGGTTTTCTAGTACTGCGAGCAGCACTTCCTGAAACATATCTAGTTATAGCCCAAAAGTGGCACAGACACTTTGCAATGGCGAAGTTGTAGAATTAAATAATTCATTGTCAAGGGATTACCAAAACATCTGAACATAAAGTATTTGACACTTGAAAAACTGAGTGATAGTCTAAAACTAGAATTTTTCCAGGTAAGTCAATAGTTTGCATATTAATACTATTCTCAGAGTGTTGATATTATTGACATGGTACACATGCACACGGCTGTTACCTGTTGCCTCGATAATCATATGTATTTCACTGGTAGCATAGCAACATACATGAACATGCACAGCTTTGAAGAACCTAAAACAAATATATAAGTAAGTGGAGGGAGTCAGGTCTGAAGGAATGACATTTTTTATGCATCAACAAGAACTGAATATCGTACCTTCAGGAACTACCTCAGGAAGAATAAATTTTTTTTCTCTATGTTAATGCCCTCTATATTGATTTCATAGTTGGAATTGTAAATTTAAAATCCAAATTTTTTTTGTCATTCATTGCTTGCCCCTCTTCCTTCTAGGATGAAAGCACTTCATCAAAAGGTAAAATTTCCCAAATGCTTTCTAAAGAAACAGTATGGAAGAATAATTGAAACACAACAGCCAAGCCACACCTTGGGCAGTTTTATCTATGGTTTCTTGTTTCTAGTAGTCAAACCGCAGTATCAGGATGTTGAAAGACAACTATATGAGAGGGAGATAGTCTGTAGAAGGTTGACTTTACAATGCCTTAGGTAAGTTCAGCCAGTTTTAGGTACTGGTGATAAAATGGCAAGAAAAAAAATAAATTGCTCCATATGGAATATGAACTTGTATTTCTACAATACTGTGTGCTTGAGCTTTGAGGTGTAAGCATTGCATGACTTAGGCATGGACAGACTTCTGTGAGCTGTTTGTTACTTTTGAGACTGGGGACTAGAGCTGGGGAATCATCTTTGTTGGGAACCATGGAAATTGAATTTTGCAAATTCGGTATTACTCAAGCATGTGCTTAAAGCTAAATGCATTATTAAATGCTGATCAGAATGAATCAGGTATGAACTTAAGAATACAGGGTTGTCACTTCATGAACCAAGGACAAAGACAACCAAGTCCTCTCCTCTGCAGTGCACTTTTTCTCATTGGTGCATGTCCTGTCCATGTGAGACTGTTTAAATGAGAAAGATTAGAGGATTGCAAATAGCATGCAAAAGACTAAGGAATGGTAAAATATCTATACTACCCCACAGCTTATGCAAATTTTTATTGCTCAGTATTTTAGTGATTTAATTTCTGTACATGTAAATAACACTGTGTTTCTTTTGTTCCTCATGAGATCACTGCTATGAAGCTGTTCTTTATAAAACTTCAGCAAATTTCCATCTGTGTAGAATTACACATTCAAGTAGGTGTGAATTCCAAAGGAAATTACTAACTTTTACTGCAGTCCCCTTTTGACACAATGTTCTCATTTAATTCTCTTCACTCTATTTTCATTCTTGATGCTGAGTGGGGTTATATGTGTGGTAGAGAAATATGTGAAACTTGTTATCTGGGTAGGTGTGAAAAGTAGTTATGTAGCTACATCCAATTTTTACTTTACTAGAAAAAGACTGTATGTGACTTAAAAGCCCTGAGTACATCCAGAATCCCCATGTGATGATGTGTACCCATCTGAAAAACTTTTCATACAAATTTCAATTCAGTGTTAATATTATCAATTATTAGCATTTTTTGTTGGATCTTTGTTTCATACATATAAAAATTTTGTCTCTGAGACATCATAGAAAGTTGGCGGCTTCTCCCCCTATATTAGGTATATGATTACTATGATTTCTTGTGACTGTGGCTCTAATAGCCAGAGAAATAAAAGGCAGACAGTTTGTGATACACTGGCACTTTCTCACTGTATGCCCTATATTTATGCATTAATACCAACAATCAAGCTTCAGTCTTTGCTCATCTCTCTCCCCTGACCTCAGTTCGCATGCCATGTGTTCTTGATGTGTACAATTCACTACAGCTTTGTTGGGTGAGGGAATTTTCACCTTAGTGGAGGCAGATTCAGGAGTCAGGAACATGCCAATGCTACAGTGAGTTCGAGTACATCCACTCCTGAGAAGAGGGAGAAATTAGTTTCTGACCTTTGCAGAACACTTCAAAAGCTCACATTGCTCAGTGACTTTTGCTTAAAAGTTCTCTTGTTTCAGGAACTGCCATTGCCAGAAAAGTGAGCAAAGGGTGTTTTGATAAGTAATCTCAGCCAAATTGTTTGGAAGACCTTATAGCCCATCCTGGCTCACAAAAGCTAATGATGACTTATACTGTGGAAGAGGACCCATTACCTGTGCAGACTTCACAAGATGGGGTGAAGTCAGCCCTCTCTTAGAGACGTGTTAAAGTTTAAACTACTCAGAAACCTTTTTCTCATACCAAAGAGCTTCACTCAGGATGCTGGACTGAATATCTCATTTTTAGAAAAGCAAGTGATACGATATAGCTGCATAACACCAGGGGCAGGATCCATTATAAGGTTACTCTCATGTCTTCCTGTATTGTAAAGTGATTGACAAGGAACAGCAATAACAAGCTAGAGCAATGCAAATTCTGAGTGGTTTCCTGTCCTCAGTATCCTTCAAGCTGTGTCTTCTATCACTTTTTGAAATGATCATGGTTCTTCCATATGCATCAGAGATTTCCAGTATAACCCTAAAAGTTTATCTTAGTTACATGAAGAGACAACAATCCCCATGAAATCACGTAGGTCCAACCTGTCAAAGCATCATAGAATGGCTTAGGTTGGAAGAGACTGTAAAACTCGTCTCATTCCACCCCCCTTCCATGGTCAGGGACACCATCCACTAGATCAGGTTGCTGAGAGCCCCCTCCCAACCTGACCTTGAACACTTCCAGACCTGGGGTATCCACAACCTCTCTGGGCAACCTGTTTCAATGCCCCATCACCCTCACAGTAAGTAATTTCTTATTGATATGTAATCTGAACTTACTCTCAGTTTGAAACCATTCTCCCTCGTCCTGTTACTACATGCCTAGATGAGTTTTACTGCCAGAGTGGTATTGAACTAAAGGAAGGAAAAAAAGTGGGAAATTTTCAAAAGGTGATAACTAGCACCTCTGTGCAGCAGCTGTAGCACCAGTGCAAGATGAATAGTGGTGTCATTACTGATAAGTTCATCAAATGATATGTGGTTATATAGGACTTGAAAGAGGAGGGCTCAGTTCGTCCTTTCTATGTGACCTTGGACAAGCTGTTTATGCCATTGCATAGTAGAGAAAGTGAGACTTAGCTGAATGCCTCTTTCAATTTAATTACAGGAAAATTAATTACAGAGGCTGTTTTTCAAAAACATTATCAAATAAGGGCAGGTAAAGCTTTATGTGGAATGAATTCTTTCTTTCAGCTAGTGTGGCTGTTTTTAGGTTTATCTCTTGATGTGCATATCCTGCAGTGCTGCATCCTGTAATCCTGATGCTCTGAATGGCTCTACCTTATTTCATCTTATATCTTTGGGGTGAAAACAGTTGCATCTGAATCATACTTAGATTTTCTTTCAGTAGAATGAGGGTATTCCAGGGTCTTCTCTGGGCCTATGATGACCATTGGCATGGAGCATCTTTCTCCTGGTTTTATGGTCCAAGAGGGGTTATTTTTATACATTTTCCTAACACAGTTTGCTTCTTTCTTGTTGCTTTCTGGCTGATATTTATGATATATCCAGCTTCTCCCAGCTGTGTTGCCCCAGATGGCTGTTGTCCATTGCACACTGATTTCCAGGGGTTCTCAGGTCTTAAATACGTACTGTGTCCCATCACTCAAACTCAAACAGGTTGGGCAGTGGCCACTGACCCCTGTATGGGTGTTAAAACAAGCCTCAGCCAGCTCAGACTGAGTTACTGTGCTGAGTACTTTCTCCTGCTAATGTCAAAGATAAGGTTTGCAGTGTGCATGGTTCTGATGCAGACCTGGGGCTGCTCCTCAGTTTCTGCTATGAGCAGAAACTGGAAAATGTTCTCCGCTGTTTTAGGTTGCCCATAGCCTCTCTGCTAGCCTTTCCTCTGCTGCATAGCTCTGCTGCAGTGATAACAGCAGGCACATATGGAAACTAAGTGGTTGTGTCTTGACTTACTTGCAGTAAGTTAAAAGGTGAATGTTCAAAGACTCACATTTTTTTAAATTGCGTTTACCCGATCATTGCTAACAATTCATAAGGGCATATCTCCAGTCTGCTTTAACTAGCTGTAATTTAGATACATTGTTAGATTGGATCATTTCTGATATACTGAGTATTAAACATCAAGTACTGGACTTCTCTTGCAAAATAGTGTTCTACCAAGGAACTTATGATAATTTAAAATGTTTTGGGTCCAGTGGATATCACCATAATTATGTGTGTCAACATCCATACCTAAATAGTAGATGATCCCGAATTAGTAAAATTGCTAGGGATTTGTCTTGGTTTAGAAAGACAGGTATCTGCCAGGGAAACTGGGGTTCCCCTTAGAATAGAGGATGTAAACCCCTCACCCCCCGCCAAGTTCTAATTTTGCAATTAATGGCTCTCAGGCAACGATTTGGGAGTAGGAATAACAGCTTTTTACTAAGAATATAAGAATACAAATGTGGTAGAAAAGAAAAAGGGAAAAAAAAAAGAAAACAAAACCACCCCACCAAACCAGCAAACCAACAAACAACAATTTTGAAAAGTCCTGACAGGGTCAAAGCTACAACCTTGTTAGTCAGGGTGTGGAAAGCAGTCCAAAAGTGAGTCCTCCTGGAATGGCAGGTACAGCTCCGCTGAGGCAGAAAATGATCCAGTAGCAGAAAAGAAAGGGGTCCTGAGGTGGTGAGAAGGGTCCAGCCTTCCTCCCGTCATCAGATGAAGCAAGACCCTGTGCTGGTTTAAAGTCCCAGCTTTATCCAGGTGAGAATGGCTGGCTCCTCCCATGGGGTGGAGCATCACACAATAGGTACGCTAGGGGCTTGGGAAGACTGTTAATGGCCCATTATGGAGAAAGATAAGAACAATGCTCTACCTGATACTGACCGTTGGCCCATTATCAAAAGGCACCCACCCCCAACTGTTTTTCAGCAGATGAAATTGAATAGACTATAACCCAGGACAGGATTGAATTCTATTATTGTATTAGGTAATGTATGATTTTTATATATATATATATATATTTGCCTAAGTGTTCTCGTGGATGTCAAGGTCTTTAAAATAGCAACATTTATTTAAAAATTGATTGCAAGATGACTTGCTGTCTTTTTTCAGTCTGACACTCAGTTAACAGAAGGGAACAGTCCTTATCATTATTAAATTGACTCTTTTTTTTCAAGTTATATTACATCTCAAATTTTCATTTATTTCTGAAGAGCAGCCAAGAGAAATCTGTTTAACATTGCAGTGCTGTATGGCAGAACTCCTAGCCTGTGCCCAGACAATCCACTGACTCATGCTTGTGATGGCTGAAGCAGGTCAGATCCGAGGCTGCAATATATTAGAATCAGAATATTGTGATCTATGTGAGTACCACATTAAATGCTGGGATCTTAACCTGTGTGTTTGCTACTCTTAACCTTAGACATTCCAAATGTCTAGGACCATTTGAACTAATTTGCACAGCTTAATTTCATTTTCACATGGGTGTCAGTATATGTGTGACTCGTAGTCACATCCCAAAGCCCTGCACCTGACACACAGCTGTGCTTCTCGGAAGTGAAAATGTATGATTTCATACTTAGAAGGTACAAATGATGTAATCAGTTTCAAGATAAAGAAAAGCTTCCAGATATGTTTTATATTAATATTATAAATGGAAAATGAGATTGAATCTAAAAGAAACAGCCCTTCAGACACCTCATGATAATCTACCACTGAAATGCATAGTGTTAATAACATTTCATTATGAGAACAGTATTGCGCTTGACATGCTACTAACAGTGTTAGAAGGAGCTCCCTGGAAGGTGTCTAAAAAAAAGGATAATGTCAATCTCTTTTAACTCCATTTAATAAAACAAAATTGTGTAATGGTTCAGGTGCCAGAGATGCATCAATACAGATGCCACTACAGAATAAGCTGTCACTGATTATCACTGCTTTTAATCTATTTTGTTAATGAAATCATTAGTTATTTTCATGTCAGCTAAGACAGAACTATGGCAACCTTTATTATTTGACATTGATCAAGTGAGTGTTCATGTTTCAGCAATCGATGAGTAATGAGGTGTCTTTTAAAAATCCTGGGTAGCACTAAAAGAAACAAGGTATATCAAATTCTTAATAGGCACTTGTAATGCCTGGGCAAAAAAAGAAAAGGAAGTAAAATGTACAGAGAAGTTTGGAATAAGTTGTCATTTCCCACTGTACTTTATGTTCTTTCCTATAAATATTCATATATTCAAATATTACACTAGGAGCCCCTAAGCCCAAATGTGCCATGACTTGTGAATCCCTCAATCTGAACAACTATTCACTCCCTATTGAGCGAGTTTGTAAGGGAGCTAGTGCCTGAAGAGTTGGAGCAGCAAACTTATTACATGTCTTTACTACTAGCTGTTCTTATGTAAAATAGAATAAATGGTCTCCAGAGTAACATTACTTGCAAAGATTATTGCTTCTTAGCACATGTCAACTGTATGTGATGACCTCTACAGATGTATGGCTCTCTCAATAGGTAGATTTTTTTTGTGTGCCATTGACATATAATCCATTTCACGACATGCTCTATATTTACATTTTCTAGGGAAAAGAAAAGCCTTTTCTTTTTCTCTGCTTCACTTGATTTGCCAAAAACCAGCCAACCAAGCAAGCAAAAGCCCTGTGGTCTCTTCATTACAAGAGTCAAACTAGTGTCCCAATCTCAGAATTACATGATTAGTTTGTGAGCTGAGTTAAAAACTGACATATATTAATATTGAAGTATATTAATGTTATTTATAGGTTACTCTTTCAAATAACAAATGAAAAAGCTTTAGTTTTCAAAATATTTCAAATTACTTGTGTAATTCTATTTTCATTCTAAGCAAGAATCAGAACATTAACAAATTAGTAGGCTTTTTCATTTATTTTCAGATCAAACTGTCAATTTCTTTAATTTTCTCAATTCATTGACTGGTACCTCTGGACATTAAAATGGCATGAAAACTATGATTATCTGTTTTTAGGACAGTATCAAAAAAGCTGTTCTCTTCCATGGGTCTTTAACTATTAGCTTAATTAAGGCAAAGCAGAAAAGTATCACCTTTTTGACAATTTATTCTCTCTTGTCTGTTAATTCATCCATAGAACCATAGAAACATAGCATCAGTTAGGTTGGCAAAAGCCATTAAGATCATTGATTCAAGGCAAGTCCACCACTAAACCAAGTACTTAAAGTTCCACATCCACATGTGCTGGATAAAGTAGAAGTCTAGGGCATGTGAATTTTGGAAGAGCAAATATAACTTCTATTCCAGATGAGAGTTATGCCTCTTTGTTTAATGAAGGTTCCTAACAGAGGATTAGGGATCTCCTATTGCAGAGTTAATGAAACTTTTCTTAGGACATATTCCCAAGGCTACTGCAGGCTGGTACACAGATAAAATCATTCATGTACTGAGGAACCAGAGAACCAGCTGGAGATGTTTTCAGTGTTTTAGTTTTCCACTTGGTCATTAACTACTGAAATTCAGAATTCTGCACATGGGGGGCCCAAAGAGACCTTTGGCATTACGTAACCTAAGTGACAAGAGATAGCATGGAGTTCCACCCAGCAATTCATCACATATCTAATGGTGTACCCAAGACTAATCCCTTAGTTCTCCCTTGCTCAGCAGAGGGGTTTCTCTGATGCCACCAGCAGTGACTGGGGTCTGAATGTATTGACTCAGCTGTGCCCTGCCCAGTTTGTAAGCAGTGAAGAAGACAAGTGCACAGGTAATGCCTGTGCCCTGCCTTGCTCCTCGCTCAAGCTGGAAATGTTGCGTAGGAATCAAGAGCTCTCTTGGGCCTGTTACTCCCCTGCAAGGAAAGTGCCTGGTCTTGCCTGGAAGCAGGTAGAGTAAAACACTTTAAATGCATGTCACAGACAAGGCTTAGAAAAAGGCTAGAAAAGTCAATGCTGCTATAATTATTTTAGTAACAGTCTCAGCGGTGGAGGCAGACACAGACGTTGAAAGTGCAATTATGGCAGCTACTGTGGTGATAACAAAAGCAGTGCAACAGCAGGCACCCACTTGTCTTTTTCCTTCCTTTAAACTGAGGCATCAAAAGAAAGAAATGGCAGTATTTCTGAGGTGAATAAAAGTATTTTGATTTTAATCACACACCCCCTTGCCTCTTTCCCCTTTCTTAATATGCAGCACTAGGCAGAAAATGGTCAGAAAACTTGAGAGACTCTGTCTTCATAGGTAATGCTGCCATATAGAAAATTCCAGAGAAATCAGTAGTGTGAAGAAATACACAAAACTTTATTTGGCTAACTCAATTGTATCTTTTGCTTTTAATGCATTACCATGCTCAATCATTTTAGTGTCTAGATCAGAGTGAGACAGACACGTTCAATGAGGCAGTTGTCAGGCACTAATACATTGGGTTTGTGTTTGTGGCTAACTAACTTCAGGATTTTTCTTCTAAGTCCTTTCTAGCTGTTTACTGTTTTGGAACTGGGGGATCCTGAATCAGTTATTCCTTGGAGGGCAAACAAACCTTAGGAAGAGGAATGCCTAAAGTACAAAATCTTAAAGAAAGAATAGGAAAATATATAAATTTCCCATGTTCATCTTATGATGAATATACTCAGAATGAGAAGTGATGTCAAAACCTACCATAATCAGCCTCAGTAGTATACCACAGGCCTAATCCTGCTTTAAATTCAACAATGAGAGCAAGAACAAATTTCAGTGTGTACTGTATTTTTTGTAGAAACTCTTTACTAGGGGGTTGGTGCTTTGAAGCAGCTACTTTTATACTTTGGAAGGAGGTTAAATTATAATTAGAATTTGATTTTTCTAGGAAATGTGTTATGAGAGCTGGCAGATTGTTTTCTCCCTNTTTTTTTTTTACTTTTTTAGCTGAAGAACTGCTTTCTATGTACATGAAAGAGGTAATAGTCTGATTGTCTGATTGATTTTCATTAACTATCGAAGAACTTTGAGCTTCCTTAAGGAGAAGAGAGAATTTGTGGCTAGAAATAGCAGCTGAAATGCAAAGCCCTGGCAAGCTGTGGAGAAGGAAAGGAAATGTAGCAGGACGTGGCCATTGTAAATGCAGATAGTAGAGAAATCTAAGTGAGATTGATTATTTTGAAGCAATTTGACATGCAAGTTTAATGAGTGACGTTTGTGACTGCTTGATGAAATACCTTAGCACCTTGATGGAAAGAGTTCAACGTGACTTGTTGGGCTGGAGGATTAAGACTTTAGCTGTGTTAATGATGGGCCGCCAGATATTGATCTCGAAAGGTTTTACGTAGTCTGAACTGTTTGGCAGATCCCTAACACAATTTTGTGGCTGAAATGTTGGGTCTTAAGAATCCTCCAACCCTGCAGTTTGTCCTTTTTGGGACATCTGCAAGTCTTCATGAGTATGACCAACCTTTTAGAAGTGGATGATTCTAACAGAAATTTGGTTACAAATGTAGTCTGAATTTCTTTTGGGATTTTCTTTTTCCATCAAAGGAAATTTACAGGTACATAGCAATTCAGAATACTAAACAATGTGGTTTTCAGCAGTCAAGTCTATTATTCATGTGAATATTTTTTCCATTTTGGAACATAAATATCTATTAACTTTTAAAATATCCACCATGAAGGTGGATTAATTTCTATGATCCCATTGTTTAACACTGAATTCAATTAGAACATCTATATCATAGATTTTAAGGGGAATCTGAGAAATAATGTGTGGAATAGGTAAGGGCAGAATAAGCTAATTTTTAATAATAATTACTTATACTTTTTAAACTAGTAAAATAGTTTAAACTTGCATTTTGCTCCCAGAAATTGTTGTCTATATTGTCTGTTGTGTTTTGTTTTTTGGTTTTTTTTTTTAATTATCAATTTAAAAGATCACTTGATTAGAAGAAGAGGAGTAAAATAGATAGTTCTCATTGTTTTTAAAATTCTCTATTTTTAATATCACAACAGATAAACTGGCAGAAATAGGAGAAAAATAATTACAGGCAACAAATTTTTAAAAAAATAATGTAAATAAGGTGAAATTTTTAAAATCTATTGTTAAAGGCTCCCTTCATGAGACTCCTATGCGACTGAAACACAAACCTGTTCCAGTAACAGGGACTAATCAAATAAAGATTATACTTACCAGCATCTACCAGTGACTGGTAGATCAATATAATTGTGATTATTTCACTAAAGACGTTATTAGTAGTAAAAGTTTAAGTGCTAAAATTCATTTGCATTAATCATGCGTTAATTTGAAATTGACTGCAAAAACAGCAGCTTCAACAAATTGTCATTTTTTGTATCAGATAGTATCATTTAAGATTGCAGTACAACTAGTGTCATACTCTTTAATTGTATAAACAAGTGCCAATAAAATTTGTTTTAAAATCAGTGTTTTTATTTACAGCACTCATTCTACTGAAGGCACTTTGCTGCACCTCTCCTAATGAACATTACCACTAGACCTGGTCTACAATAAACCTAAGGTAGCACAGGCACTTCAAAACTGAAGTTTAGACACCAGAGATACCTGGCATTTGGCTTGTTCAGTCTCCCCTTTACCAGTTCCTATTTATTAAAACCTTGATATGCCGTGCCAATACACAACTTCATTCTTGTCCTCATTTATCATAACATGAAATTTGTAGTATGAAATTTCAGAGATGAACATCTAGATCTGAAATCCTATACTTCTGAAAAAAGGTGCCAGAATTCTGGAAACTCCTGAGTTCAGTGAGCTGAGGTGCCATAAGCACAGTTACTTCTCCAAAATTACCTGTGAAAATGGGGATGAGGTATGGGATAAGGAGGCCATCAGTGCATGATGCCCAAAGCTGCAGCTTAGTTGTGAGGATTTTGGGACTAGGCAATCATTATGGAGGAGGTAAGCAGTGGCCTGGATTTAGGAAGAATTACCTGGAGAAGGGTGTGTAGGCAGAAGCTAGTTTCACAGGAAAAATCCAGCCAACATGCAGAAGGACCAGTTTACTGTGGAATTAGATGATTAAGTGGCTTTTGTTGCACAAGTGAGCAGTAAGTAACAGAATTGTGTTGAGAATGTTGATTTAAAAGAACTTTTACATAACAAAAAAAAAGCATGTACCTTGAGACAAATATCTGGTTGTTGTAAATAAAAATGAAAAGCTGTTGTAACTAACAGAGGTTAGATGCTTGCTGATGTCCTTTTTTTGTGTTGTGGGCAGGTTTGATCAGCAGACCTTCTGAATGGACAGTGTTAAAGAGGTCCTTGCTGCTAAAATATGTGGTTCTGGTATTTGTTGTCTGTCTGTCTGCCCATTCAATCATGTTTTGAGGTGTTACAAAGAATATTAAAGGGTTTAAGAAAAATATTCGCTCTCTTTCCTTGAGCTGGTATTACCTTGCTGAAATGAGGGTGGTAAGGATTTACAGCCTAACTGGAGCAGGCCAGGAATTCACCTTGGTACTAAAACTTGCAGAACCATCAGATTGCCATAGCTTTCTATAAATAACTTTGTGTTACATGCAACACAGTGGCTGTCACGTGTTTGTCATGCATTTTGTTTTCTTAAAGGAATGAAATTTGTGGAGAGAGGCATTCATCTGAGTTCCTGTAGGGAAAGTAGAGAATAAGGTACCTTTTCAAATTCCTTGTCATTTAAAAAACCCTTAATCCAGTAACAAACCATATCTTCTTGTTAGGGGATTCAGTCAAGGCAAGATTTTACCTAAGGGCCAGGTCTGAAAGTAGATTTATGTGACTGTACATGGGCACCAGAGGCAATAATTTCCAAATGAACATTTTAGCTGGATTTAATTACTCACTTCTCCTTATTGCAGAGATGCTGCCTTGAAAGCAGATTATGAATGCCATAGCAAATGAAGAAGGGTAGAAGCCTGTAGATTTTGTTCTGTTCATGGAAGTCTGCCTTGTGTAGCCAGGACTACTATACACCAAATAAAAAGCATGCTTCTAGAAGTGAGGGATAACAACAAGGAGCTTTATCAGTCAGCTATATCTGAGTCACAGGGCTTTACATGGTTTTCTTAGGGTGACAGAGCAAAGCATAAGACCACAGAGATAAATATAGAACAGTTATTAGCCTTGGGCCTTTTCTTGCATGATGTGTGCTACACAAGCTTTGGGGCATGGTTTGTAGGGGAATGTGTTTCTGCTTTGATAACGCTAGCACAGGGAGCTACTCTAACCCCTCAGATGCTGTAGAAGCAGTGAAATGGGTCTGTTGCCAATCCATGCTGTGCAAATGAAGCAAATTTTCTCTCTCAAAGGCTGCCTGCATGCCCACTCAGGCAGACTGTTTCAAGGGTGATTTTGGCCTATGGATAAAAGTAAGAGCTGTTGATATATTTTTTTCTCCACATCCTTTGCCTTTTCCTTTCTTTTCTTTTCCTTCTCTTCCTTGTTTCCTTTTACTTTTCTTTTTCCTTTTCCTTTTTTCCCCAAGGAAACACTTCTCTCAAACATTTCTCTGTGCCCTAATGGCCTTTCTGTAGCTCTACTAAAGAGATGAGTGGATGCTAAAGAAATTCATCAATATTTCTAGATGCAGAAGGGAGTAAAAAGGAAAGATGTGAGTAAATTATAACTCATGCAGAAATCTCTAAATTTATTATTATTAATTTTAATTCATTTTTATTAATTTATTATTATTATCTGCAGGGAATTAAATTAAAGCTTCCATTGAAATAAAATTTTACTGCACAAGAGTTAGTAGACAGAGTTCTGAGCATGTTATATTTGATCTCTGGATTAAAAATCTTCTAGTGTTATTGGTTATACATAGAAAAAAAATGACATTTTAGGAGAAATATGCATAAAATCCCACTCTGTTAAAGGCTTTGTGTCTTGAGTAGTATTTGTGCTTATGTTTTGCTGTGGGTAAAGCCTATATTGTAGATAATGTTCTGAATATTGAATATTTATGGTCCATGTCACCAACTAAAGAGGGGTATTCCTTTTCAGGAAGGCTTATTGCTGGCCACTGATGACATTTGTGACAATCATCTACAGTCTGTGTAAACCAAGAAGTTCCCTGTAACATTTTAGATTCTGAAATGATTGCCTCTTTTTAGAATACTATACTTGGCTCCAAAGGAGCAGTTCTTTTTCTTCTTTTAAATAGTATTCATGTTATTAATTTAGTTCATATACTCCTTTTATTTTTTTCTCACTCTCTTACATCTCCTTTTTGCTGGCTGCAGAACTGCAGAATACTGAATTCTGCCAGTGCCCTCTTGGCGCAGTGTCTATTACCCGAAAAGAGAGTCTAGATTATATTATCTAGCATTCTGTCCAGTCATGTCTTGAAAACCTCCAGTGATGGGGACTCCAATATGTTCCTGCAGAGGTTGTTCCAGTGATCAATTGTTCTTATTGTGAAAAAAAAAAATAAAATTCTCATATCAAGATAAATCTGTTTGTGATGCAGCTTGCACCCTTTGCCCCTTGACCTCTTTGTGTGGCTCTGTTCTTTTTGTAGCCACCCATTTCTTTTCTTTTCTCCAGAATGACAAGATCTTACTCCTTCAGTCTGTCCTCACCAGGCAAGTTCTCCATACTTTCGGTTATTTTCATAGCCTTTCTGTAGACCCTCTCTGTCGTTTTTGAACTGTAGGGACCAGAACAGGAAACAGTGCTCCAGGTGCAGTCTGAGAGGAGTGGAATGATCATGCCTCTGCCACTGCTAGTAATCCCCCTGTGGCTGCAGCCCAGGATCTGATTTGCCTTCATTGCTGCAGTGGTGCTCCGTTGACTCATGTTCCACCAGGATGCCTGGGTCCCTTTCAGAAAGGCTGCACCTCAGCCCACACAGGGCTCTTTGATTATTTTGTGCCAGGTGCAGGACCTTGCACTTTTTGTTGTTAAACTTCATGCTGCTCTTGGCATCTCACCCTTCCAGCCTGCCCAGGTTTCTGTACGAGATTGCACATCCTACCAACCTTCCACAAATGCACTAACATATCTTTCAGTGTGCTGGGGACAATCTGCTCTGGGTTTTTTTATTTTTTTATTTTTTTTAATTCATAAACTTCCTTCACCACTTGAAAATTAATGGTAGCAGTATTGGGATTTATAAGTTTTATTCGTCTGTGGCAAACGATTAATCATTGTTGTAGAGCTAGTTTTTGTCCCTCTTCTGGTCACTAGATGGAGGTAGGCAACCACAATGAGGGCAGCTTTCTCTAAGTTTTGTATTACGAAAGGAAAGCGATATATTCTGTGCTGATTTGGACAGCAGGGAGTGTATTTTATCATTAGAAATACTATTCTTGTACAAGGTTGCTTAAGGATAGGATGACATTTGCACTTGCCAATCTGTAGCTTTCCATCAAAACAAACTTTTTTACTGCAATCTGTTCTAAATGAAAACTTGTCTGGGTATAATTTAATCTGATACATTTTATTATCAGTAATCCACTTCTGAATTTAGAGAAGCGTGAACATTGTTTAGACCATTCATAGATGTGTTTCTGTGCAGAAATTACTTTACTGCATGACCTATAACAAAAAGAGGAACTTAATAACACTAATTCAATGTCTACTATACCCTGGAGCTAAATAGATGATATATCATGTATGTCCTTGTATTAGCAGTTATGAAATGCAAAACTGTAAGTTTTACAGTGTTTGTGTATTCCCAGCATAAAAGAAATAAAAATATAAACAGCCTTTTCAGTAACAGCTTTCAGATGTTGCTCATTTATAGTCACTTACTTTTCAGTAAGATCCCATTTCTTTATAGCTTAAGTTGCTGCTTCTTGTTGCTTAGTTTCTAAAAAATGATTAATTTATAGGGACATTTTGGAAACAGTGTGAGAAGGAAAAGTTCTGTTCCTTCAACTACTGAAGACAGCCACAAACCTGTCTTTTAGCCTCAGAGTGCTCTATGCAGACATGTACAGCTGTGACAACAAAGTAAAGCTTGGTGTCAGAGCTCATCTAATGTTACTTGTCAGACACAGGGGAGCTGCAGTGCTGCATACTGAACTTCTTGGGAATTACTACATTTTACTTTTCTAATTTTGTAGATGAAACTAGTCTATTTGTCTCTCTCCTCCATTTCATGCTGAAATGATGAGTTAATAAACATCCTGACCTTACAGAAATAGTGGTGAATTAATTCAGGTAGTGCAGGTTTATATTATTACCATCTGCTATCTACAGAGTTAAGCAGGGCTGTGCATTTGCTGCAAGATCATTTAGAATGGGGTTGGATGAACCGATCATCCGTGCTTTCAAAGACCACACTGGCACCTTCATGCTGTACCATTCCTATCACTGTCTCCCACCTGGGGAAGTGTCTCTCCAGAGAGAGTTAGACCTGGCTGGTACAGCTAGAGCTGCGGGGAAACGTGTTGGTGAATGGGAGAGGGGAGGAGACAGTGGCATATAAAGGATTATTGTACTACATGAAAACACTGATCAGCTTAGCCAGGTAGCTTGTCTCTGCTGTGCATGTGTATGTGTGTAGCAATGGCTCCTTTGGACAAGATTACAGCAGTTCATCCCTTGAACGTGATCCATCCTCTGACCATTCGTGAGGGTCATGGTTGTGAGGCTGTATCCACAAGTCTGTTTTGTTCTTAGAGGATTTCTCTTCCTTTAAACATTGGGTTTGGTGTGGACTTTTTGAGCCTTTTAAAAAATTCTTTTGGCTGCTTTTGGCACTGAGGTCCATTTATTGCTGTATGCAGAAATACAGCTTCCATCTGATTATTTCCGGTTCTCACATTGTAAGAAATACTCAAGTTTTTCCCCATTCACCTCCTTCATCCTGTTCATTATTTCATGTTCCTAAATCATATTGCTCTTAGGGCCTGTGCAAGGTTATGGAGGCTGAGGGCTGGGCGTGACTGGAATATAGGAATTGCAGAGCGATGGAGAAAGCATCATCAATGGAGTTCCCTGATAAATTTTGGAAAAGACATTTGATTGAATTGCTCTGCTTGGCTACTTGAGATGTATTGGCCACTGTAGAAGTTTGTACCCTGCATTCTCAAGGACATTAAGCTGCTTTCTGACTTCTTATGGGTATAGAATACTCTGTATTTAGGCAATTTCTGTAGATATTAGTGATATAATGCTGTTCAAATTGTCGAGAAATGTTTTTCTTTTCCAAGATAGAGTCCTATATTTAGTGGCCTGTGGGGTGCTGCTGCAGAGTAGAACTGTCTGCACAGATTTTTTTCTGAACTATTATAGGGAAGACTTGCCTGCTCTTCCTCCTACACATGCTGCTCCTTTCAAAGCCTAACATGGTTTCACAAAGCTACAGATGTTTCTTAGCGAATTTTCCACCTGCAATGCCAGCAACATGAACTCACGTGGCAGTGAATGAGACTTACTGCCTCCTTCTGCTCCCGTGTTGCCAGGACATCTGAAGAATTTATCTCAGCAGCCGGCACTGTCTGCTTAAGGTCTTTTGAGGTACATTGGAGGTTGCATATTTTTCTTCTCTTTGGGTTTCTTCTTTAATTTTTTTTTTGTGTAGTTTGTTTTTTGTCTGTGTGTTTGTTTCTTTGATTTTGGTTTGGTTTGGTTTGTTCCAGACCTGTGTGTTCATTCTGAGACACACAAGTGTATGCTTTAGACTCAAGTTACAGTTTTTTATTTGGGTATGGAGAAATGTGGAATCACAGGTCTTCTGGTTCAAAGTGTGTGTCTTAAGTGTCTTATACTCAAGGGGTTGTTATAATAAGGAACTTGCTTCTTTCTTTTCTCCTCCAGCTTTTCTTTGACTTCTCTCTGACTCCTGTTTTTCCATTTTTGTTCTGTATGAACCCCTGCCTTTGCCTTCTCTTGTGTAAGTGGGGTGGGTTATTTCCATCCACACAGCTGAACACGTGCACACAGGGATCATGTGCCTTCAGCCTGGTGTCTTGTAGAGGCTCCTGTTTGATAAGAGCAACACTGGGTTACAGTAAAATTGTCTTCATTTTTCTGGAAGGGCTATTGCACTGTAGCAGCTGTGAGGAGAGGGAGTGAGGGCCATGCTTGGGGCAAAAGATTGTTCCCAGGAATTTGACTTTCAGGTGTTTTACTAATTACAATGTACGTACAAAGCTTCATTCACAGCACTGAAACAATGCAAACGTTGCTGGAACAATACATATTTATCTAGTTTTTGGGAACTAGAGTCTAACCACATATTACTTGAAAACATCAACTTATTTTTATTTTTAAGACTGAAAGAAAGAGAAAGTTTTTCTTGCAAGTAAGTAGAAGGACAGGACATTTTCAATAGGACTTTGTTTTCTGTGAAGAAAGTAACACTACAAATTGTCAACAGCTACAGTCATGATAACTCTATTGAAATGGAAATGAGCTCATCATTAATCTCTGTGAGCTTTGGATTTAAGTTTTAATGACAAAAATAGCCATTATGAGAGTATAAGTAGAATGCATTCTGTAATTGCTTTAATTAACCCAGTCCCCCTCTGCAGAGCTAGCTGATGAGCTGACGGCCTGACTGGCTCAGGGACAAGTCCTGCAAAAAGCTGTTAGAACCTGTAAGGTGTATCTAGTGAATTATGTATGCTTGAAGACTCTCTGCCAGAATGTGTTTTTGTTGCTACCTATGGCTCCTAGACTAATGCAAGGAAGGACTTCAAAGAGGAAAGTCTTTGGAAGCTTTACCTGAGGGGCTTAAGCATCAGCAGAATTCAGCTAAGTGTGTCCTTGTTGATTTCAGTGACCTTGTGCAGACTTTGTAGCAAGGCTGGCCTTTCTTGTTCCAAAACAGCATTGGATTAGAGAAGCAGCGTAAATAATATAGCTGTGTGCTGTTATGACCTCTTTTAACTTCTGCCCTTGTAATCCTTGTATGGTCCATTTGTATGGTGCAGACCCTCTTGCCCTTTTCAGTTTCAGTATTGGAATGGTGGAGGTGCTTTTCCTAGGTAAGATAGAAGTCATGCAGTGTTTGGTGGTACTTTCCTCAGCTGTGAGTGCCCAAGTCTCCTGTTTGCTTCTGTGAGTCTGTGTGTGTGTGTGTGAGTCAGGAACTGATATGTCAGTCACATAGTGCAACACAGGCTGTGACCATGTATAGTTTCCAACTTTAACTTGTCCTCTTAAATACCAGGCTTTCATTCTGTATTATTAAATAAAGTAACAACCTGACTGGGTCAAAGACCAGTCTGACCTGCTTTTCTTAAAAGGACAGCCTTTAGTCCTGCTCTGTGGGCAATATCCCGGGTTTTTCAGTATCCAGCAGCTTCATGCTGAGGCCAGTGTGTGTGGCAGACAGGGCTTCAGGTTTGAGCTAGTCCCTGCAAGAGTCAGATGGGAGTAGTTACCCTCCCATACTGAAGCTGCAGTTCTCATGATCTGAAACCTATTAACAGCAGCTTTTACAGTCATTTTTCATTTAGGATGGCTTGGTTGTTTTGTTGTTCAGGACTTGACTTCGATATTGGAACAGTCAGAAAGCTTCTCTTTCAAAAATGCTGTAACAATGTTTTGAAACAGAATTGACTTGATCTGGCTAAAATACTGCAATCTTTAGCACCTTCTAGAACAGTTGTTGGGGTTTGATTTGCTGCTGTCATATATCCTTTCTTATTGTCTTGAAATCTTGTGACAAAATATTTGCAAACCTTCTGCTATTCCATCATTCAAACCTCTAAAAAAATATTGAGCGGAGCCAAACCAGGGTAGAACTTAGGATTCCTTTTGAAAAAAATTAATACACCCTGGCAGCAAATTATGTTTAATTGGTCCTCCAAATTTTTTTTTGTTCACCTGTGAATTTACCTTACAATGTTTTTTGTTCATTGTAGTTTTTTTTAGTTAATTAAGAAACTATAATCTGGAATTATGTAAAAAATGCAGCTAATACCAATATGTATCCTGTGCACTCCTTACTACTTATCCAACAGGCTGCTCTGTTTGCCTTAAGATTCAGTTTTTTAACCTAAGTTTTAGGTTAAGAACTGAAAAATTAACACATATTAAAATGAAAAACTTTCACAGATTGTAATTTTTTTTAGAAGTGTTGATTTTTTTCCGTTTTGTTACAAAATAAGCATATCCTTAAAAACTAAGGATATGCCAGTGGTCTTTTTTGAATTTTGAATTTCCCTTTATGTTGTCAATAATTCTGATTTTTTTCTCTTTTTCTTTTTTATTTTGCCGTCCCCTAGTTTTTTACCCAAAGAGTGTGTCTTGGATGAAGAGAGACCACAGAAAATGTTGATGGGAGAGAAAATCTTAAAAATGAAAAAAAAAACCCCTTGTTTTCTACTGAAACACCATGTGAGGAGAAAAAAAAAATCACTGAAAAGCTTCCCCTTGAAAATGTTTAAAATTAAATTCTATTTAAATTAAATTCTAAATATTCTTTTTGCCATCCTGAGCCATTGCTGTGTTACTGGAGGATTTCTCTCTTGCCAAGACCCAGCACTTTCCATCCAAATTACCTCTGTTCCTACCTCTTCTCCTGCTGTTTTTCTTCGTATCTCAGTAGTTATTCCTAGTCATCTCTGGCTGGCAGTTTGCCTACATATTAGGATTTCAGTTTCACCTCTGCTTGAAGTATCAAAGGGCTCTTTGCCCTGCTCAGACCACTTTGCAACTTTTGTGTATAGCACCGTGTGTATTTTGTATGTCATGTTTAGAATATTTGAGAATATTTTGTTATGGGGGTTTGCTGTTTCTTAAATGTTATATACATTCTCTTAGATATGGAGGCTAAAACATTAAATGCCAGCACCTGCAATTTTATTTTTTTGTTCGTTATTATCTGGTGCTTTTACCAAACAGCCAGAATTGGTCCTCACACAAGCAGCTGTGCTGGTGCATCTTATTTATGCCTGTTAGGATTTATTTTAGTTTTGCTTTTTGTATTTTCTGTAAAACTTGATTTGCTGTTTATCTTTTGATATTTATGTGTGGGTATTTCTGCTCCTTTGAGGGTGCATGTGCTTCCTTTAGGGCCCAATTAACATTTTTAGTTGAACTATAGGTTAGCCTATGAATATTGCCATATCTATTTTTTTTAAAATACAATTTCACTTTACTTTTTTATTAAGCTATCTGAAAGCGCTGGAGACCTGTTTGGTCCCTAAACCAGAAGTCTTATACTCTAAATTCAAAATGCACTTCTTTAATGATAGCACACTCTATCTACCTAGAGCAGAGTCTCTCGTGTCTGCATTAGACCTCAGAGCTTTTGAATTCCAGATTCCTTATTTTCTGCTGAAACGATAGATCAGCTAAGACAGATTTTTTTTTTTCTCTCTGCCTCAGTTCCTCTATATGCAAAATCTGGGCAAAGGAGCTACTCATTCCATTTTTATCCAATATCCAATATGTCCAGAAAGTATTCTAAACTCAATATTCTATACTTCTATTTTCTTAGCCGTAGAAAACCTTTTTTTTTTCTTTTTTTTTTTTGAGTTCTTATCTCTCACAATAAACATTTACTCTCTGGAAGGCATGGACTCTAATGAGCCTTGCACTGATTTTTAAGTTTATTTCTTTTCGTTGCTGTTGGGGGTTTGAAACACCTTGTATATATTAAGACTTTGAGCATGATCAGACTTCAAAACCAGGAAATTTTTTCTCACTTTAATTCCATTTTATTGCTTCTGTGCATCTAATCTACCTTCAAAAATGCTAACGATGAAAAATATTGTTGCATAATTTTTTTCAATTAGCATTATTATTGCTTGTAATGTAAGCTATGTCCAGCATGGAAGAAGGAGAAGATTAGAAAAATAAAGCTGAAAAAATGAAATTTTTTCCACCAAATTGAACTTATTTTTTATCTGCAGTTTATTTCAGAATTATAATATATCATACATTGTATGTTCCAATAGGACCTAGGAAATTCTGGCATTATGAGGTGTATTTTTTGTCAGTAAAACATGAACCCCAGAACATATAGCGTGTTGAACAGTTAAGCACACTTTACAGATACTTAATGGGAGAACCATGTTTCAAGGAAAAAATAAATAAATTAGAAAGACAATGCATTTTAAGATAATAATAAGTAATAAATGAGCAGAGGTAAACAAAAAAAGTATGACTGATAAGCCAGCAGTGTTTACACCCTGTGCATCTGTGACCTACCTCAGATCTGCTCCATTTTCATCCGTGGCAGCCAACTGCCAAACCATCCACTGCTTCCACTGGGAAATGCCTGATCTCATGTTTATTGACATGCAGAGGAGAGATCTCCATACCCATTTGTAAATGTTGTTTCATCTTCTTAATTATTTATAGATCTTTGAAGTTTGTGCAGTAGTAAAAATACATTTCCACATAGGAAGGAAAATGCAATGTTTATACAGGACGGTACTTTTATTTGAAAAATCTAAAGCATCTCTACATTATAGCATAGACTTTATAAAAAAATGTACAGAACATATTATCAGTACCTATTGAGAGGAGTAGGGAGTTCTTGAGGAAGAAGTTACTTTGTCATATCCTATGCAGTGCTATCCAATTTACCAGCATTAATAATTCTCCTGATGAATCATTTTATACTTATCACCTCTCAGCTATTCATATAATACAAATCCTCTGCATAAAAAGTCAAAAGATAAAACATTACATTGCTGGTTCAGTAAAACAAATGGCAGTCAGAGAACTTCTGTCTGAACACCATAATCAATAATATAACCAATATTAGCTCATTTCTTGATCTTAAAAAAACAATAGTTTCTGAAGGAGTGATAAAACCTCAGAGTGAATAATGTCATCGTCTGTGACATTATTAATAATTTTTCAATGGTAAAAAGTGTTACAATTAATTTCAGGTTTTAGTATTGAGAATGATGCTTCATCTTTTCCATTTGAGTCTGTGTGCATGTCACACAAACCTGTGTAGTCATGGAAGTGATGGGAATCGCTTCTTTTTGCTCCAGGGATTAAGCTTCTCTTCAGAGTCTTGCTGTTGTCAGTATTTGAACGGGAAGGAAAGACGCAAGAGAGGGAATTTCTGACAAAAATTTTGTCTTCTGCAATTCTTGAACTTTTCAGGACTGGTTATTGAGGTTTAGCATCAAACATAAATTTCTGAAGCTTCTCCCTTATCACAAATGATTCACACAGAGACTTAGTGGAATACAAATATAAATTTCCCTTTGAATAAATAATTGAAATCTGGCTTGGAACAATGGTTTTTAACTTCATTTTCAGACGCAGAAGTTCATACCCTTTATCACTTTCTAAATGAATAAACTGTGTGTGCTTCGTAGTTAGAGTACTTTAAGACTTTTTCTATAACACATAAATTTGTAAACATGGATTTAAATAACATTTTGAGACAGTTTCGTCAGCCAGACTTTTATCGGTGCTTTTATGGGCTAGACACACAATAAATCTGTAATATAGTTTTTTATTAGTCACACTGTCAAATACTCCGTACTTCTGATGGACAAGTGAAATATTTGGGCTTTCTATTATTCATGTTTGCATAGTTTAGCTGTAATGACAATTATCAGTGTAAATGTTCGTGATAGCAGTGTCCTGGTTTCAGCTGGGATGGACTTAATTTCTTCCCTGGTGGCTGATGTTTTGGATTCAGTATGAGAATGATGTTGATGACACACCAATGTTTGGTTGTTGCCAAGCAGTGCAAGTACAAGCTGTCCTCAAGTCAAGAAGTTTTTCAGTGTCCCAGGCTCCACCAGTGATGAAGTACACAAAAAGCTGTGAGGGAGAACGGCCAGGAGAGCTGGCCTGAACTGGCCAAAGGGATATTGCATACCATGGAATGTCATGCTCAGGACATAAACTAGGGGCAATTGGGTGAGAGATGCCCATGGTGGCTCAGAATTGGCTGGGCATTGGTCAGTGAGAGGGAAGCATTTGTACTGTACGTAACTTGTCTTTTTTAGGTTTCATTCCTCTCTCTCATTGTTGTCTCCCCTTTAATTTCATTATTATTATTGTTATTATAGTAAACTATTATTATTTTAATTATAATTTATTGTTTCAATTATTAAACTACTCTTGTCTCAATCCAGAGAAAAGGTTTTTTCTTTTTTTTTTTCCCCCTGATTCTTCTTCCTATCATAACAGAATGAGGGTGGGATAAGTGAGCAGATGTGTGGGACTTAGTTGCCAGCTGGAGTTAAACCATGACAAACAATAGAACAACACTAGACTACTTTTTATAGTTCTGGTCACCCACTTACATGGCCTTTATTTAGAACAATGTGGGGAAGAACTAGTTTCTTATACCATAGAGGACATAGCAAGTTCACCCTATAAAAACAGAGCAAAAAAGTCTTCACCTTTTTGTTATGCAGAGCAAATTAGGAAAGGGCAATGATTATTGTACCTGTCTTGCTTGCAGAGGGTACAAAGACAGTGCACGCATTTTTGAAAACTTCACAGCTGGATTTCAATAGGGCCAGAAAATTAAATACACTAGGAGTGTTTGGCTATGACCTAATTACACTGTAGAAAATCAATTTCCTGGTTAACTAATGTTTGCTAGCATGACAAATAAAACTCATTCAAGTAAAAAGATTGAGTTTTATTATTTTGGCACTACTGTACAAGATAAGGAAAACCGGAATTTATTTCAATTAAAATAAGCTTGATTATTTAATTTCTTTTTCTTACAGTAAAAAAGATTTACTATTTCCGGCATGTATTTTTCCATATTTACTAACAATTCAACAAAACAAAATTAAATATGACTTATTTTTTGCTCATAATCGACATCCAGTGGAAGTGCTGGTGATGTATCAGGAATAAAAAAAAAAATTGTTCTCTCACACTTGAGCCAAATTTTGCACTCTTCTGTAACTTTTAAAGCAGTTTTATGTTTTTATGTTTCGCTTAAAGAGCAAACAGGATGCTTAGGGATGTGTCAGAAATATGGGAGAACCCAGGACCCGAGTGCATGCCTTGGTTACTTCCTAATCCTAAACAGGGATGAAGATCACTGTGACACACCAGTGATCTTCCGTGACCAATTTTATGTGGGAAGGAAAGCTGGGTCAAAGTGTACTCTGAGAAAGGCTTCAGTAAGGATTTCATTGCTCAGTGTCAGCAGGCTCCAAGGCAATGCCCAGCCACGCAGCTGTGACTACAAGATTTTCATGTGCAGCTGCCTTTGACCTGGGCTAAGGCAGGTCAAAAACTAACGAAAAACTGAAGAGTGAGATTCAGTCAGCAGGAAGAGCTTTCAGAAAAAGAAAACTTGTCTAGAAAGCTGGGGTGCTGTATGCTCATATTTGTGTTCAA
Source organism: Cyanoderma ruficeps (assembly GCA_008694505.1). Lineage (NCBI taxonomy): Eukaryota > Metazoa > Chordata > Aves > Passeriformes > Timaliidae > Cyanoderma > Cyanoderma ruficeps. The sequence continues at coordinate 16,329,881 of VZDJ01007747.1, forward strand.
ACAATAGAAGGACTATATCATGGACTGGTTTGTGAGAGGTGGTACAGGCAAATATGCCAGATAATTGGAATCTGAGGGCTGATGGTCCATTATCAGAGGATTGAATTCTGCTTAATCTTCTACTTAGTTTCTATAGCCAAGCTGAAATTGGTTGGATGACTGATTTCAGATTATATTCATGTTTGGATCTTGGCTGTGGCAGTTCAAAAGCAGGCACCTTGCTCTTTCTGCTGTCTCTGCTTTGGGAAAGGGAACTGTCAGAAAAAGGCTAGAACCTGATATTGAAGGCACCATCAATTTAGCTGTTCTATCTAAACGTGTCTTCATCCTCGAGTCAGCAGTGGTTGACAGGTTTCCTGGACAGGCTGATGTTGAAGGCGTGGAGGAAGCTGAGGTCTTTCCTTGTGAATGTGCAAATTCCATATCTCCTCTGCCTCTCTTTCTCTTCACAGAGTTTTTAGCTAAAAACTACTGAAATACTGGACAAAAAATACTTTAGCATATATTAAGGTTTTTTTTTAAAAAAAAAATGGACTTCTACGTAGTTTTGTCTTTAATCCTTGTCCTACATCCTGGTAATGTGATTAATGAATTTCTATAGTATCCATATCTAGTCACATATGACAAGAAGATGGATCCAATATCTGAATTTTTGTTTCTAACCAAAATTGGTCTTCTAACTTAACATTATCTGCACTTTATGCAAGTGTCATGTTCTAAACTTTTCTGAATGGCCTTAATATTCTTTCATTGAAAAAAAAGTCATGGGATCTCTGTGCTGAAATCGTAACCTTAAAACTTCCCCGGAACTTTCCACCTTGTGTAGGGCTGCTGCAGAAGCTTGTGGGCACCCTGCAAAAGTGGTGGATTTCCAAAAAGACAAGACAGGTGAGCATTATCTTTTTTCATAGCTGAGCCACTCAGGACCTGACGAAATTCAGGCAGAGATCTTTTGGACTCAAGGGGTGATACCAAACTGGTTTAGAGTCTTCCCTCTGAAAAGTCTTTTCTCCTCTGCAGACTTCCTCCAAGTTTCTTTCACATTTTCACATATTCCTCTGCCACCAAATAATTTTCCTCTTGTTTTCCTTTTTCCATGACTCCATCCCCCTTCCCTCAACAGACCTTGTCTTATTAGCTAATAAATTCCTGACACAGATCCATACATTTAAATACCATTCTTTTGCAAGAGCAGCTAGGTTCTCCCTGGAACTAATTTGAAGCTTAGCAGACAATGTTCTTTTCAGTATGTTCCTGTGTTACATCCTTGTACCTCAGAGTTTCCCAGGTCACTGAGCTCTCATATCAGCATCAGAGGCTGTAATACTTTCTGTGCTTCTGCTCTTCAGGAAAGTGAATAATTGAATCAAGTAGTTTCTGCATTCCCCTGGGCACAGGAGTCCGTGGTAGTTCTCGATAATTGTATGAATGGTGGAAGCCCATTTTGAACTTCATGTATTCCTCATAACAGCTGGGCACAATGAACTCTTAATTTCATCTCCCTGATGTACTGTAGTTAATTAGAATGTGTGCCCTTGATTTGAGCTATGGCTTTTATATTTTAATGCAAATTCACTCAGTCATAGTCATCAGCATTGTCAGGTGACAAAATGAAAATGTCAGTCTACTCTTAACTTCCTCGTATGGACATTTTCTAACTTCCTTATTTCCTTTCATTTTAATTTAATTTCCTTTCATTTAATTAATTTTAAAAATTTAATATTTTTTTTAAAATAGTGTGGCACAATTCCATAATGTATTTTTTTACACGCATAGCTCTCTCTGCCTTTTCCCAGGATTTTAATCTCTGACTTTGCACCCTTAGAATTTCTAATATTTTTATGTAATGCAACTACAGTTTTTATGTGGTCATTGTATTAACATGATGCTAAGATTGTACTCATAAGCAATAAGATCAAGAAAACCAAGACATGACTTGGCATATGAACTGTATTTCAATCTGATTATACATATGCAGTAGGATTCAATCTTTTACTGCATAGAGTAATATGGTTAAGGGGGCAAAATACAAGCAGTGCAGCCAAGTATCTTTTGTAACACTGCTCAATTTAAAAACAAATTATTTCTCATATGAGTGCAGCAGGTCAAGAACAATTTTTTTGTTGTTGCTGAAAACAAAATGAAGAATATGTCTCTAACTTTTCATTTGTGCTTCAAGTAAAAGTCTAGGAAGAGATTAGAAATGAACTAAACTATAAGATAATATCCAGGGTCATATACTGGATTTTGAAATTATCTGTGTGTTGTTGATTTTCTTGTATTCAGCCCATGTATATTTACTAATCAAGTTGTGCTACCCACTGCAAGCATAAATTAGTTCTGCTTTCTTTCAAATCCTCTAATGAAGTATGTCTTAAGTTGAAAAGGCAAGATCTTTTTTACTTTGATGCTTTTATTAAAAAAACCCCAAACAACTGCATTTAGATGTTCTTTATTTTGTTTTTTGGTTATATTCAATTAGTATAGTATTTTTTTTAGTGAAACAATAAATAGAGGAAAGATATTAAGACTAGACATCTGTCAAAACTGGTCATTGAAGATAGCCAGTTCTTTTATGACAAGGTAACCCACCAGCTGATCAAGGGAAGCCAGTTGATGTAATCCTTTTGGATTTCAGTAAAGCTTTCAATACTGAATCTCACAGGATTTTTCTGGACAGAGTGTCCAGCACACATCTGGATAAACACATCGTGCAGTGTGTGAAGAACTAGCTTACAGGTCACACACAAAGGGTTACACTGAATGGGGTAATATCAGATGGGAGACCTGTCACTGGAGGGGTTCCTCAGGGTTCCATCTTAGTCACAATTCTGTTCAGAAGCTTCATTAATGACTTGGACACAGGACTGGACAGGACACAGAGCAAGTTTACAGATGATACAAAACTGGGAGGAGCTGTTGACTCCCTGAAAGGCAGGGACACCCTGCAGAGACACCTTGATAAATTGGAGGATTCGGTAATCACCAGCCAGATGAAGGTTAAAAAGTCAAAGTTCTGGATTCTGCACCTGGTATGGGGCAGTCCTGGATGTACAGACTGGGGAATGGAATGCTGGAGAGCAGCACTGTGAAATGGGAGCTGGGGGTCCTGGAGAGTGGCAAGTTGCACATGAGCCAGCAGTGCCCTGGCAGCCAGCAGGGCCACCCATGTCCTGGGGTGTACCAGGCACAGCATCACCGGCTGGGCAAGGGAGGGGATTGTCCTGCTCTTCTCTGCATTGGGGCAGCCTCACCTCAAGTGCTGGGGGCAGTTTTGGTCATAGCAATATAAAAAAGACATTTATCTACGAGAAAGTGTCCAAAGGTGGGCTGTGAGGATAAATAAGGGCCTTGAGGGGAAGCCATATGAGGAGCAGTTGAGGTCACTTGATCTGTCCAGCCTGGAGGAGTCTGAGGGGAGACCTCATTGTGGTCTCAGCTTTCTCATGGGGGGCAAAGGAGGGGCAGGCACTGACTTCTCTGGTGACCAGTGACAGGACCCAAGGGAATGGCCTGAAGTTGTGTCAAGGGATGTTTAGAATGGATATTAGAAAAGTGTTTTTTCACCCAGAGGGTGTTTGGGCACTGGACAGGTTCCCCAGCAAGGTGATCACAGCACCAAACCTGAGAGAGCTCAAGAAGACTTTGAACAACACTCTTGGGCACGTGGTGTGACTTTTGGGAATAGTGCTGTGCAGGGCCAGGAATTGGACTCATGATCCTTGTAGATCCCTTCCAGCTCAGAAAATTCTGTGATTTTGTGTTTCAGTATTTTTGTGACTCTATGTGGACTATTCAAAAAGATGAACACTGTGCCATGGAAAAGAAGAATAAAGACCTGAATTAGTATTCATTAAACCCTTCAGTATTCAGATATGGCTATGCTGTGATTTGCCTGCTTCTAATCAAATTACATTTGATTTCAGATGAAGTCTTTATCTTTTTCTTTCTTAACCTCAGTGGACTCTGGGATTCAGTCTGGCAAAGTCCCTGGTGTTTATTTTATTAAGTCCTTGCAGTCTGACGCCATAATATAAATTTTGTAGGTAAACAATGCCACCTTGCTCAGTTATATTTAACTTTATCAAAGAATTGCAGAATTATTGGATCAACAATTTTATCTGTCTTTTATATAAAGGTGAGGTTGTGGATAGTTCCTATACAATGGAAAATTCCTATTTCTTTCTTAATTAATCCAAAGGGAGTGTATTGGTATAGTACTGAAATACATTAATGGCATGTTAGATGACTTGATATTCTCTATATATTAGTATCGCAAAAAAGGAAAATGTGAATTCAAGGCTGGTCTAAGAAAATAATGTCAAATAAATAGATAAAAAGTTTAGCTGATCTCCTAAGTCAAATAAAAGATACTTTTTAATTTTCAAAGGGCATATAACCAGGGTAAAGGTGGAATAGTTTTCAAGCAACAGAAAAATATATGTTGTATAAATAGGAGTTAGATTTTACAGAAATTAGTTACATCAGGTCTTTAAAATACCTGCTTTTTGGTTGGTTTTTTTGAAAAGTATGATGATTATACCATGCTCTTTTTGACCAAAAGTACTGCAAACGATGTTTGTATCATTCCTGCTAAATCTTTTAGCCCAGTTTTACTTAATGGATAAATATGTCTGATGCTTGCAGCCTGTCTCTTGGCCCAGGCATGTGTGCAATGTAGGTTAGGTGAATACAATCTTCAGGCAATCACTAAGCAAATCTATTTCAGTCCTATCTTCACTGCTGCATATGGCACTCAGTGAGACTTAAGAACACTTGTAATATCTGATATTTTATCTTCCTCTTAGAATAATAAAACCCAAAACTTATTGTTGCCTACCAGAATGATTGGCACAGTAGAGGAGCCACCCGGACTAAGCTTGCGGGGAATTTGAAGGTGAAAGAGTTGTTAAGAGAATCCACATGGATGGCTCATGTTTGTAGGGTTTGGTGTCTGGCATGGTGTAACCAGATCTCTTTCTTCAGAGAAAATTAATGTTTTTCAGAGAGTGTCCAAAGGAGCAGCATACAGGCATGCTTTTCTGTAAAGGCACATTCCTCCTACACGTGTGAGGTCTCTGCTCTGCTTTCTCCACCTGAGGAGACTTAAACCACTGTCCTTCTCTGCAGAACATCTGATGTTATTTGAAACTGGAGCAACCGGAATAACTTACTGCCTTCCCTGCTGAAGCAGACACACACTACAAAGACCTCTCTGGGCTCAGAGGAGAGTCAGAGTAAGCCTAGTTTAAAGCAGTAGGGAAACCTGAAACCTCATGACTGCTTCACGGGCTTATTGTATTTTATACAATGATATTTCCTTGTAAGCTGACAGTTAATAGACACTGAAGTTAAAGCTCTGGATACCACAGACAGGGCTGACACTACTTCTTTCCTTTCCTTTCCCCCTTTCTCCCCTGTCCTACATCGAAAATCTGAAATTTCCCATATTATGGCCCTGTTTAACAAGCTTTTAATTCTGTCAGACTTCAAGTACATGGATTGAATTTCTTCACACAGTCAGTCTTTTGTGTCAGGGAAAGGCATTTACCTCTTCCTGTGCAACCATTTACAAAATTTGCTTTCAAATTACCATGGTTTGTATACAATCTGCAGTGGGTTTAGTAGCTGGTATCTCTGAAGAGCCATTCCTCAGTGTCTGTACAAGTTGATCACTATCCTGGATGCCTCTTGAACATCAGACATGGGCCAGCTTTGAAGAGAGATTGAACTGCTTCAATTCAAATGCTGTGCTGCAGTGGAACCTTACATTGGGACAGAAAACAGGCATTGAGAAGCAGAGAGAAACTGCCTGACTGTAGGTCAAAGAAGACCAAAGCTACACTGCTGTGAAGTTCTTTGGAACAGAAATAGGCACGAGATTTGTTGGTAAAAATATGGAAAAAAACCAGGAGAAATCACTCCCATGGTCTAGGGTTACCTGTGTAGGGAAGGAGGTTCAACAGCCATGTGAATGGGGGTGTAGGGAGATACTAATACAAAAAATTCCTGACTAGGGTTAGGAACAGCAATAAAGGGAAGGCTGGGACAGGCTGGAAAAAATGTGTCACAGGTGGGGACTGCAAAAGATTTTACTTCTGTTTGAAGCAGAAAACAAACTCATGGTCCTGGAGCAGCTGAGACTAGATGAAAGGAGATGAAATGACCCTGAGGAGAAAGAAAATATGGCTCCATGCAAGAAAATGCTTGAAGGAGGAGGGCCATACAAATGGGCAGGGAGTGAGAAATGCCAGAAACACATGAAAGAGTGGGACCTGGGAAATTAAGACTTGTGTTTTCATCATGTCCTTCAGGAAGGAGTGTGGCAAGTCAGGCAAGATTGGGAACAGGTATTTTCAGTCTCCTTTGGTGACATAGCTAGAAACAGCCAACAGTTTATTTCTACCTCCTTTTCTCTCTCCTCCTCTCTTCTCCCAGCAGACTAAGTCACGTATCAGACTCCTTTTAGGTTTTCTAGTTTTTGTGATGCCTGTAAAGAGTTGTTACTTCCTGCTTGAACAGCATCTTATATTCTTCGTAAGGCCAGTACACATATGGAAATTCTTGCTCCCAGGATGCCAGGATTATGCCAAAATGATGCTTTCAAATCAAATACCTTGTCAGCGTGGAATATAGCTTCTTTTTGTATTTGCATCAGGTACCTGTTCCCTCTTAAATGACTTCTTCTTCATCTTAAGCCTTATTATTTCAATTTTGCCAGCTCAAGAGAAGGTCCCATCAAAACAGTCTGTGTCATCTTCAGTTTTACAAAGTGATCGTGGAAAAATTGATGGAGAATCAAAATTGGATTATATCTAACAGAAAACTGACAGGAGGATCACAACAAAAGTGACAAACATGGAGTTTTGAAAGAGGAGTGAGACATAGGCTAGGCAGCATTGCTGGGGATCACAGATGTCAAATTTTTCTCGCTCACCTCATTTTTTATGGTTGTAGACTTAAACTTACATGGGACAAAAGAACCTAGATTCTTTTTGTTGCAAATATCATCCCACATCACAGTTTTTAAGCTTACCTGTGTTTCATACAATGAAAACCTTTTGTAAAATTCAGCAAGCCAGTAATTTTTAAATTTCTTCAATTATAGCATAAAATTTGGGGAATGATGTGGAAGACTCCACATAAATGTGTTCCTATGAGGCAATAGATGTATTCTTGTTGCTTTACCAATATAATTGTCAGTTGCAGTCCAAAGTATGACATAGTGATTATTTTTGCCCCTCCACACAAAAGACCCAAATAGTATTTTTAATTGGGTTCAATGAATCACAGAATTATACTATCATAGAATCCCCAGGCTGAAGGGACCTCATTTAACATCTGGCCCAACCTTTGCTGGCAAAAGCACAGTATAAACAACACAACCCTGTCCAGCTGAATCTTAAAAGTAGCCAACTTTGGGGAATCCACTTCCCACAATAGAAAGATTATTCAAATGACTGTTTGTTCTCACCGTGAAGATTTTCCTTATGTTCAAACAAAATCTCCTCAGGAGGAACTTGTACCTACAACCCGTTGCCTTTTCCATATGACTTCTTGAAAAAAAAGAAGTCTGTATCTTCTTTGTAGGCACCCTTTACATGCTGGAACAAGGCAAGGTGTCCTTTAAGCTTCTTTTCTCCAAGCTGGACAAAGTCAGTTCTCTCATCCTTTCCATGGGCAGGATTCCCAGTCCTTTGTTCATCTTTGTTGCCCTTTCCTGCATTTTCTCCACCCTATCCACAACTTTCGTATATAGCAGGGATCAAAACTGAACCCAGCATCCAAGGTATGGCCTGAACAGCTATGTGTGGAATGCAATAGAGCTTTCTTTATCACTGTTGGTGCCACCCTCGTTGATGTAAATTTTTGTTGGCTTTCTTTGCTGCAGGAAGAAACTGTTCACTCACACTGAGCTGCTTGTCCACCCGGACCCCCAGGTCTCTTTCCACAGAGCTGTTCCCTAGCCAGATAGATCCCCAGCCTGTACTGCTCTTATGTCTTTCCATGTGCAGGACCTTGTATTTGTCCTTGCTGAACTCCATAAGTTTCTTGTTAGCCTAATTTTTCAGCTTGTCCAGGTCTTCCTGCAGGGTGGCTCTCCCTTCCAGAGTGTCCACTGCCTCACACAGTTTGGTATCACTGACAAACTTCATCCAGGTACACTTGATCCCATAATCCAAACCCCTGATGGAGATATTAAACAGCGCTGGGGCAGGTATGGTTTCCTGGGAGACTCCACTTGTGGAGGTTGCCAATGTGAAAGGGAGCAGTTTACCACCACCCTGCGTGTGTGGCCAGTCAGCCAATTCCCCACCCACCACATGGATCACACATCCACACCATAATAGCCACATTTCTGTAGAAGGCTGTGGGAAACCATATCAAAAGCCTTGGAGACATCCAGGTAGGCAACATTCACTGCTGGCCCCACATCAACCAAGCAGGTTCATTTGTTGTAAGAGGCAATCAGGTTTGTCAAGCATAATTTGTCCTTGGTCAATCTGTGCTGGCTTTTCCTAAACATGGGCTTCATTTGACAGATGGGCCTTTTGGATAGGGGTGATACTAGCCTTGTTCTGGTCTTTTGGGGTGTCTCCCTGATCTTCGTGACTTTCCAAAGACAAAATATCATATTAGTTTAAATGACCACTGGCAGTGAATTATTCTCAAATCTGATTACTTTGCATATGAAAATTTTGTTGTTTTTTTCACAACCCCATACAATTTCCTTTAAAGCAAATGTTTTGGGAAAATAGTCTTGTCATTTGATCAATTTTGACGTTAATGTCACAGCTAGAAAAGTTAAAAAATGTGAACAACCATTCTTGAAAATACTCTAAGTGATTGATGGGGTGAATGATGTGACCAGACAGATTTCAAAGGAAAAAGTAACATCACTGCTGTAAATGAAGTGCCCTGGACATTGCATTTCAATTTCCAATTGCAACATGTTTATATCTCATCATAGTTTTGGAATAGTAATGGAACACCAACACATGCTCAGTAAGTCAAATCATTATCTTTGTAATATTACTACTATTTACTTTGAAAAATTACTGCTCAGTAGTCAAAATACTTTATAAAGTGCACTTTTATATTCCTTTATAATTTTCAAATGTCTTTGCATCAGACTTTTTTTAATTAAGCAATGTTTGAAGTTGCTCCTAGCCTCTGGGACTTGAGTCAACAACTTACCTCTAGTTAAGGAGGACAAAAAAAAAAAGGTAAATTATTCCGGTTCTAATTTCTTTTTCTGAACCCTAGAGATAACCTTTTTTTTCTGGTTGAAATGCTTAAGAAATCCCGTGTTATCACAACAAAGAGATGGAAACTTACTTCTTTTTCTCTATAAATATGACACAGACATAGATTTTTTTTTCAGCCTCACACCCTATCACAATTCAGACAAGAGTAATCCCAGTGCTTTGGAACCCTGCTTTGAAGTGCAACACAGGATTATGTGAAGCAGAGTTCAAGACATAATGGCCACTCTTGAAATATGTCACTGAATGACTGCTTACTGTTCTGGCTTTGTAGCACTTATTTTGCATTGATTCTCTACCTGTCTGTAGCAGGTGCAGATAGCAAGAAATTGAATTATGCAAGCAAGAATTTATTACTTTTTAATCAATATTCCCAAATTTTCTACTTCTACCTCATGAGCTGACATTTACCTTAAATTACTTTTTAAAAAACAGCTGTATTCACAACTTAACAGATTTTTTTGCAACTAGACAAGATGAGGTGAATTTTACTTTGGAGTTGCCTGTCCTCCCTTATGGCAGCAGAGGGAATTCTAGCAACTAGATTAGCTTTATGTAAACCAAAACTTTTGGATAGCTGAAGTTTGGTGAACAAACTCATGTATCTTCCCTTACACATCATTCACTTAGTTCTTCTGCAATTTTAGTAAAAAATAGACTTATCCTGAGCCAATCCAGTTAATCTGAGCCCTGCTGAGTTAATTCAAATGTCCCTTAAGTTTTGAACTTTAGGCCAGTCATGGCTGTGTCTTCTACTTTCTTTCCTTTTATTTTGTTTAGTTTTTTGCCTATTTGTAAAATAAATGTAGGCATCTCTTTTTCTACACTGGTAGCTAATATTAATTGTATGTGAAACTATATCCGGATGAAAAGATTTTAACATTTCTTGTTGGAAGATCACACACACAAAACACCTCAATCATTGCTCCCAAGGCAAAGTTTAGTATTTCTGTGCTTTACAGCTCAATAATTTAGCTGACAGTTAAACTCATTGTAAGTCCTACCTTGTACCTTTGTACTTCTTTTTGTCTTATATCCCAATAGGTTTTTATATTATTTTGTGGGTGGACATATTTATCGGCTGAACTTCTTTAGTGACAAATTCTATTTTCATTCAACTCCATTGCCAAGAGATACTTCTAGGATGTATATATAATAAACCACCTAAAATATTAAAAGAACTTTTCATTATCCTTGTTGGTTTGGTATTGTTTAAATCTTTAATTAAATTAAAAGGCTTCATTTTTTTTTTATTCACTGTATTAATGTTTATCTTTGCTGACTTTGGAAATGCTATCATTAAGTCAAAACAGGAGTGAAGACTTACGAATCTTATACAGAAAGTAATTAAAATGTGATGGTTGGAATTCCTCTACTCCATAAAAATAAATTAATGTAGTTCATTATTTCCTTTGAAGAAAACACAATACTTAGATGCAAACAATCGTATTGGATTAACTGATAAAGTACATCATTATTATGACTGGATTTGAATTAATTACGCCTGCATGTATTTGAGTGGAAAACACTGAATTACTCTGATGAGTCTGAAAGTATGAAAATGTCATGAAAAGAGAAGGCTTCCTAAGAAATTTTAGTAGTGCTCCTAATAATTAATAAGATCATTAATTATATCATTTATTAGATTACCACATTTTTTTTTTTAAAGGAACTGAGTTTTTTATAGGAAGCTGGAGTCATCATCTGAGGTCTAAGTACATGGCTTTTGGAACCTTGCACATAGCAATACTTATATCTTTAGTATCATCTGCATTCTCTACTCCCTCCTTTCCTTTGAATAAAAGCTGACTTGTAGGCAAATTAGTTAAGTGAACACTACACATTCTGCTTTGTAATAGGAAATTGTGTTGAATGGGATTAATTGAAACATAAAAATTACTGATCTCAGTTTGTGTCTTGAGTTGCATTTTCAGAATAAAAATTTGTCAGAGACATAGCTGTTACCTAACAAGAAAAGTTTGAAATATTTTAGCACTTTTCAGCTAAATTTTAGATAAACTTAGAAACCTATGTTCTGTAGAATCATCCTCTGTAGGACCATTCTCCTAAGAAAATGATTTTAATATTTCATAGACACCACTCTGCCCCACCCTTGTTTAAAGTTTTACACCTTTCGTGAACCTGCTGTATTATGTGTATTTTGTCCCAAAGGTCTCTATCATGGTCTTTTTATTATGATCTAGGAGCAAAAACACATGAAGGCAAGAGGGTTTTGTTTGTATGTGACTACTTTTTTGGTCTTGCGTTAAGATCTTATCTACTTATCATTATACCAATTTAAAGGGTATTATTGGTGCATAAGAATGACTCATCTGCTCTACTGACAGAATAGAGATTTCCTTATCCTTTTGTATCCAATCTCTGTTCAGCAGAGGCACATAAAAGTGCTTGAAATGAAGGAATTGTTTCTGTCTTCATAAATGTTTAAGTTAGGAACTGACCTTCCTGATTCTCTTATTCTAACCTTCTTTAGAGCAAGAGTAATAAAATTTCATCCACTAACAGCTTCCTTAGAGCCATCCCGAGTCTTGATAGCAACAGTTAGCAGATGTCTGGATGTTCAGGCAAGTAAAGAAGCTCCCTGGGCTGTCATTAAAGTTGCATAATTTGGTTTTCATCTATCTATATAAGAAATAGTGCACCATTTCAGCAGCTCATGTACAGTATGAAGTTAAGATATATTTATGCAAATTTTAGAACTGACATATCAAGCAAATTTCTAGCTGGTTCAAAGCCAAGAATAAAAAGGGGCTGTTATTTCTTTTGAGGAAAAAAAAATCCCTGAAGACTGTGTTGTGAAGATTACAAGAAACTTAAGTGAGCATATAGTGAACTATGAAAAGTTTAATTTAAACAATGCTGCAAAATGTTTCCCTAAACCCAAGCTAAAGTTCACCAAAAACATAAACATTAGACTTGTTGGTTGGCCAATGTAATTGTAGCAAAACTCCCAAAATCATTGCTTTAGATGTGGTTGATAGAGGGAAGTTTTATTTTATTTAAGTCCTTTGATTTTGATATGTGATATATCCAAGTGTGAAAAATGTGTTTTGGTTAATTTTATTGTCTTCAGGATCACACAGCTTTGGACTTTGGTTGTGCCACCTTCTTCTCATGTCATGTCCTCTTCTCTCTGATTGCTGCAATGTGAACACAAGAATATACTGCAGAAAAAGAAAGACTCCATTGAGTCTAAAAGTTGTTTTCCATACAAATCCTGAAACTGGAACATAAGTTACCTGATAGCAAGTCCTCAAAAGCCATGGATTTGTAGGTTAAGTACTTGTTATGCAGGGTACATGAGAAATGAGAAATACAGATGTAAAAGGTGATGCATATTGATACCCATTGTTGCTCTTTACTTTTTATTCCCTCAGATATTTCCAAAGTGCTTAGGGACAGAAAAGAGTATTTAATTTTATCAAGACTAACTTGTAATAGTTAAGTCAATGAATGCGACAGAGATAAGTGTTCTAAACCCTCTATTTTTTTCTTGATAATTTTCTTAAAGTAGCTGACAAGAGAACTACTTTGGTACTTGTATTTCAGCTGATACAAGTTGCATCTTCTATTCTGTTTCATGTCTCAAACAGCGCAGAAAATCGATACTCCAGATGCCTAGTATGATAAATTTTATGGGCTAGACAGTAAAAACAGCAAAAATTCTGAAAACAACTGTTAGATAATGCAGTGCAAAGTACATAATTATTTGAATTATGTAGAAGAAAAAGGGATAAGAGTTCTTAGGTAAATTCAAAGAGAACACTTTCTTGTGAGAGTTGAAATTTTTTTATAATATGTAAGTCCTTCCTTCTGTGTAATTTATTGTATTAGTCAAGTTTGTGAATTCATTAGGTCAGATAATACTTACCTCCTCACAAATAATTTCTTTAATGAAGTTATTTTAGCAAGAGAGAAGTAAATCTCTTGTTTCTGTAAAGCTGTGATGTTTCAAACAAGTTGAAAACTTGAAAAAAACCTTTCAATAAACTTGGAAAAAACCTCCCGATATAGCATAATTTTGGGAAAGGCATATAATTACTTGGTAAATTTTCAAATATAAAAATATTCCAGTAATTTTTACGTCCTCTTTTTATGTGTGATTCACAATATCAAATATTTAATAATTATTCATGAGAATACAAATGCACAAAGAATAAGCTGATTAATCTTTACTACTTGATAGAGAAATCCTAAATTAGTATGCAATTTTTTCAGGTTTTCTTTTCCCTTGCTTCTGCTTTAATGATATGAAGACAGTATCATTTTGTCATCTGAGGAATGAATGGGTAATGGAACCAGCATTCTGCCTGAATTATTTCAGGATGTGTCTAAAGCAGAATATTTGTTACAGATATCACTGTATTTTATAAAAACATGCTAGTTGTTGTGAGAGCTCACAAGATGTTTTGAGTCATGAGCCTAAAGGCCTCTGTCAGTGCCTGAAGATTTTTTGAATGTGTCATGGGCACAAGCACTGCTCAGCAGCAGTCAAAGTGGTACCAACACTCTCCAGTCACAAACCCAAACCACAGAACCACACAAGATACCCCTAAGAAAATTATCACCCTTAAGAAAATTATCTCCATCTGAGCCAGACCCAGTACAGTATATTTTTGTATTATTTTTACTGTGAGGTGAGAACCTTCCTTTATTTTTGATCTTGAACACTATGAAAGAAAAAAAGCTTCTGGAAGTAGAAAGCCATGATTTTTGGAACTGAGCTTCTTGAACATTCAGATTGTGTTTTTTCTTACTTTACATCAGTCTTATATGAATGGCCACAAGAAATTAAATGACCTCTTTATATGTGAAAGTAGGATATTGAACTTCAGTTCTCAATGCTATGCTGGAAAAAAGAGTGAAACTCTGGACAGAGAAAAAGTTGAAAATGCTGGGAGAAGAGTCCTGCATGACTAAATTGTATGTGCAGGTTTTCATCTGTTTCCATGAGCATCATCCAACCAGCTTGATTAGCTTTCTGTTCTCTGACTATCCTCACCCTGAATAGAGTCACAGGCGTGTACTGGATGTGTTTCACTGTTTCTTGTCAACTCAGAGACTTCCAGTGAGTAGATTGTTACATAGAAATAATTTTGAAGGATATTGGAGTCAGAAGTAGTTTATTTTTCTACACCTATTATTATTCCATATACATTTTTGTAAAGGTGTTGGCTCTTCTGATGTGATAATAGCCATTGTGAAAAAATACCATATTTTTTTCTATAGTAATCTGAATGGTAAAGGGCATAAAAATGGAAATTATAATTGATCTGTATCTGTAGTTACTGCATTAATTCCATCAGACTGATTCACTTTCTCTTTGGTAATATGAAGTGAAAATTTCAGTAATTGCTTTAAAAACATTCAGAAATGTCCTTTAATTATTATTTTTCACCAAAAGTGTACAATGTAAGCAAGTATGGCAATAAGTAGTTTGCACTGAGCATAGATAAATGTAATGCTAACCAGAAAATTTCTAAAAACTGTTCATGAGATTACAATAATTGAAAGTTTAATATAAAAAATCCCAACATATGTTGTTCAGAGCATGATTATATCTTCTTTCATTTCTGAACATAAAAGACTAATACAGCACTTAGTAGAACAAGGTATTTATTTAGTTGAGAGAGACAGAGTCTTCAGGAAATAAGTTTTTCTTTTTCTTACCAGGGAAGACTTAAATAGTTCACTTGCTTTCCCCAGACAACAAGTCTCTCAGGAATGACCCATACCTTTTCCTTCAGAATCTTATAAAAACTCTTCTTTTTCAGACAGAACAGTCCCTATTAAGGTATTGTTTCTCCAGCAGCAAAACCCAGAGAGATTATGGAAGCCTGTGTGCTTCCTGGTAAAGAATTTCTCAGGCATTTTGTAGAGCCAAGAGACATTATTCCCAGCAAGCATGGTCAATAATGGATTTTTTTGCTGCTTTGGGGATAACCCAATAGAGAGTTACTTGCAGATTTTTGGAGTTTTTCTCAATTTATTATTTCTGTTACTGATTCAAATGAGACTATTCTGCCTTTCTGTTCCTGATCCAAGTATAGTTTTGTGTAGTTTTATCCTCAGCAGAATCCAAACTTTATGACACAGGTTGCTGTGATACTTCATAATTATTGTTTCTTTTAGCTGAATATCTATTGGAATTTCTGTTGAATCAACCAGTTTGTTGTAAATTAGATCATATCCCAAAGCATTGAATTTATCAGCCTGACTTTGATCTGCCATTTACTATTGTAAAATAGCTGAATTTTGAAAACACTGTACAAAATTTAACGTCTATAGTATGAAATGAGACTTCAATCATTGAACTGGCATGTCTGCTCCAACTGTTTCCATGTATTCTCATGGCTTCATATGCCTTCTTTGTAACTAAAATTATAATGTATATAGTAGAAGTTAGCAATTTCCAGTCTTTCATTCTTCAATCACTTTCTCTTACTCCCATGTTATTTCTTAACACAAAACGTCTATTACATTTTTCACATTATTCCTCTTATAAAACTAAGTATTGTCTCCTTCCCCGGGGAAAAAATCCTGTCAGCTTTTCAGATTCTTGAAGTTTCTGAAAATTATATATCTTGTTTATTTGTTTTGTGAACAGGAATAGAGATACTTGGAAAGCTCAAAAAAATTTAAATGTGTGCAGAACAGAGCTCTGTGGTGTCTATCTGCAAAATCAGCATGCAAACTGGGACTTTAGTTAGATGTGGTGGTGAGTTTGTGACTACTCTCTTTGAGTGAAGCCACAGAGTATTAATACTCAGAAAAACAAGGAAGTGTTTGGAAGAGGAATGTGTGTGTTTTGGGAAATGCAGGAGGTAGTTAATGGTAACAAAACTCATATATCTCCTCAAAAGCACAGGCCATGAAGGTACCTCCCTGAAGAAATAGTTTTAGAGTCAGCAGTGGGACAGCAAGATATCTTCAGACTACAAGGTATTCAAGATTGTAGTAACAGTCTTAAATTACTAATTTTTATTACTCAACTGAATTTGGCAAAGAGCTGGAAGCTGTACCCATTGTTATAACCTTGGACAGATAACTAGACAGGTACTGGCCATTTAGCTGATTTCTCTTGACCCCTTCTCAAAAAGTGATCTGCAGTGCCCAAGCACAAGAAATAGAGAGGTTCATATACTTCTGATCTTTTAGATTTCATTTTACAAGGATGCAGTTTTTGCAGTGTCAAGCTAATCTAAGTGCAGAAAATTCAAACTAGTGCTTCTGGGAAGTCAACTGTGACATCTACTAAGAATGGTCTTGCCTTCAAAGCCTTTCTCTCTGAAGTGGTGGCACAGCCTCCTCCTGTATTTCGGTGAAATGGTCTTGCTGTGAATGTGAAGTAGACAATGTTCCTGAGCTAAGTCACTCATTCTTGGAAAGCATTCTGACAGGACTGTAGGCTTGCAAGAAGGAATTAAACCTATGTGTGGCTTCTGTTTTCTCTTTGCCTGGGCAAACAGCTGCCAGAACCTAGAGATGTATGAGTATGTCCTGCAAGAAGGTATTTGGCAGTTCACAGACTGGTCCACAGGGTGGGGAGCACACAGGGGACCAAGGGATGCTGCTGGGGCATCTCTTTGCTCTTGGCACCCTCTGCACCAGCCAGAGCTGATGCATATCTTGAGGTTGTATTCACTAATAAGGAAGAACCTGTTGGGGGTCTGCTAATCAGTGGTCACCTTGGCTGTATTGACCATGACATAGTGGTCATGGTAAAAGATCCTGAGGGGAATGACGTAGAAGTGTAGCAGAGTACTTGCCCTGGATTTCGGGAGAACAGACTTTAGCTTAATCAGGGACCTAATGGGTGGAATCCCATGGAAGTCACTTCTGAAAAGCAGAGGATTTAGGAAAATATAGGGGACCCCTAAAGGCGGTTTTCTTCAGGCTCAAGAACAAATCCATCCTGGTACTGAAGCAAACAAGTTAGATTTATCAGGATATCTTTGTGACTAAGCAGCAGTACAAAGGAGGTATGTAGATGGTACAGAAGAGGAATTTACAAATCTTGTCTATAGAGGGGTGTAAGGATTGATACTATGAAAACTAAGGGTATACAATGCCTGATCAGTCTTTTTGACCTATAGGTTGAAATGGCTGGCTTCATAAATGAAGGAAAAGCATTGAATGTCATTTACTTCATCTTCACGAAGGTTTTTGATATTGTCTTCTGCAATATTCTTGTACATATGTTAGGAAATTATGGTCTTTATAGGTGGATATATATAGTCAGTCAGCTGGATAAAATTCTGGATGACTGGACTTACAGTGTGGTGGTTAACAAGTTGCACTCTCTGGAGGTGAAATACTGAATGGGTTTTTAGTATTATGTGATCTGTTTAGCATCTCTATTAATGAATTAAGGAAGTGTTATAGTGCACACATGAAATCTGCAGATAGCAGTGAACAGGGGCTGGTAGTTGATATAACTGTGGGCAATACTATCATCCAGAAGGACCTAGACAGGCTGTGAGAACAGCCCAACAATGAACTGATGAAATTCAACAAGGGCAGATACAGAAGTCCAATGTCTGATAAAGAAAAGCCCCTTGCAGTGGTACAAGAAGAGAGCTGCCATGCTGGGGAGCTGCTGTGTGCAGAAGCACTGTGGTCCTTGTGTGCAGTGAGCTGAATGTGAGCCTGCACCTGCTCTGGCCTCAGAGAAAGCCAGGAACCTCCTGGGTTGCATAAGAAGGGGCATGGCAAGCATCCAAAGGGAAGGGATAACTCCCTTCTAGGCGCTCCTTAGAACATACTGCATCCAGTTCGGAGCTCTACAGTACAAGAAAAGTGAAATGGGAGTGAGTTCAGCAAGGGGCCACTGGAACAGATGAGGATATGAACATTTACCCGGTGAAGAGAGGCTGAGAGATGGGGGCCCTCTGCTCAGAGGAGATGCATATGGAGAGGTTATCAAGAAGATGGAGTTAGGATCATCCCTTAGGGAATCCAGTGCCCAGAGAGTTTGTGTCATCTCCATTCCTAGAGATTTTCAAGACCAGATTAGATAAGGTCCTGAGCATCCTAATTCAATCCCATAGCTGTCCCTGCCTTGAGCAAGTTGAGCTACAGACCTCTTGTGGTTTCTCTTCCAACCTGTGATATCCCGTGATTGTATGGTTTTGCTTTAAGTCAGAGGAGAAAAAATGAAGAGCAGAGCAACAGGGAAGGGCAAGAAATGTTTTAGTCATAATTTTTAATAGTACATACAAATTTGTATAAGTCCTGAATATTAAAACAAAAAGAAAGGTGGATGAACTCATCTCTGTATCAGACATAACATTGTAGGACATATTTGTGAAGTAAAAAATCATGTAAGATTTAGACTTTTACACAAAACTATTGGTAAAAAATCATTATAGGCCAAAGCACTGTTTACTGTCTTTAATTAAGTGTTTTTTTCCTGAGGCTGTTGGTATTTAAAGTGCACACTTCCTGTCTTTCATTAAAAAAAATGTGTATCAAACTTCTTTTAACATTTTTACATTTTTGCAGAGATTTTTGTGGTAGAAATTTTGAAATACTTAGTCAAGCACAATTGCTAACATCTTCCCCTTAGGAGGAAAATAACTTTTACAATGAGCTAGGCCATGTCCTGGTTCTAGCTGCTTTGCTAGTGTAAATTTGCATATTAAATATATTTTTTGTCTGTGATAACAGACCTTGGAAGTTTTAAGCTTGTCTCTGATGCTTGGTTGTATTTGCAGTTTCAACTTAGTGCTGTTTTGAAATCTGGGACCAATGTATTGGTGAGTAGTTGGTAGATTAGCTCAGATTCTACAATACCACCTCAGATTCTGCCTGGAACAATCCTGGCATGCTGGGAAAAAGTCTCAGCAGATGCTGGGTTAATTTAGCTTTTATTTGTGAATGTTGGTGCACATCTGGCTGAATAACTCATATAAATACTTACCATATGCTGCTCTCTGTGTAATAGAATGCAATTGTTACCAGGATGAATATTCAGTCATTTGACTAGAAGAGTAGCTGATGTTTTCTTGATGTTGCAAACCCTCAAGGAATCCTTCTGTATAAGAGATAGTGTTATCTAGTGGTTTTGCTTATTCCTGGAATGTACAAGCCCTTTGTTTGATTGTTTTTTGGTGTGTTTTCTTCTTCTTTTTTTTTATTCCTGATAGAAAGACATAGTAGAAAAGACACAAATGAGCAATATCTGTATCATGATAGACTTGTTAAACTTAAAATAAGCACAGAACATGGACCAGTACTTTACAAAATGGTAGGGATGTTTCTGAATGTGGACAGATTCATACATAGCTTAATACATCTTTGTAAATCCTTCATGTTGAGGACTGTATAATTTTGTGAATATGATGGGGATTGAATTAGTAGTTATACTTTATCTGGTGTCATAATACTACTGCTATAATCATCAGAGGTTCTTAGATTATTGGCTAATAATACCTAATACTTTAGGTATTAAATCTTAAGTTTTATGTTAATTAAATCTTTTAACTTTTTTTTTTTTAATGTACCACCAAAAAGGCTTGTGAGAACAGAGAGAAATATTTATTTGCCCAACTGATTTTCTTAAGTGTACTGGATGTTCTGAAAATATTTGTAACTTACAGAATCCTGTGAAAATGTGGTAGCTGTTACACACAATCATCATAAATTGAATGTGGATAAACCCAGTTTATCTTCAACTGTCCTGAAATGTCCAGACAATTCAGCTATCTGTCAAATAATTATATAATAGGCTGAACTGTAATATTCTATAAATAGTGAAATGGCAAGGTGAAGTTTTCATCTGTGAGGATGCTCCAATGTCACTTTAAAAATTGTGTCACATAACTTCTGAGTAGCAACTAGAATGGGTAGCAATTCTTAGGGTGAAAACTTCTAAGCCAATTTCTCCAAAAAGGATCACTTTTATGACTGTAGAAACAAAATAGTTGGTGCAGTGTTGTTTGTCTTTCATCCTCTCACACTTTTTCTTTTGTTTTTCAATGGGGAAGAGAAAAAGAAAAAGTTCTTTCATGTGCATTTGAAAATAGAACAATGAGGGAAAATATAGGGTGTTTTGGGGGAAAAAAATTAAAAATTTTGACCTACACTGAAAGCAGAAGTGCTGTAAAACTCGTTAAATCAAGTAATTAATTATTTTTTAACAGAAATACAAGGTCTGTAATTTTTAAATAACTGAACATCCTTTCATTTTCTAACAGCCATACCTACCTTGCTCTTTCAGTACTTCAACCTTAGACATGAAAGGCTGTTGGGGCACACACAGTGAAGAGTACAAGAAGTCCTGGTTTATGTAAGCTGGAAGTGGTGCACCTCTGCAGAGCAGTGCAGACAAGGCTTATTTCATGCTGTGCAGCTACACTAAAAAAGGAAAATATTCCTCCTGGAGGTGAGCAGAAATACCAGCATATGCTGTGCCAATTGAATGACTTGAAAAATCCTTTTCCTTCAAATGCAGCACCTTGGCTAAAGTCAATGGGATTTCACTGATATGTGAGTGAAGAACTTGCATGACATTCCTTGACCCATACACGGTACTCACCATTCTGCAGAGATCAGAGACTGTTTTGACATAAACAATGGCTGCTTTTCTGGGAAACTCTAAAGGAAAAACTTGGAAATCTTTTCCTTGACTCCTCTCTGCCCTTCCCCTCAATGATGAAAGGGTGTCTGAGGAACAGAATTTGAAGCGCTGGATAACAAGAGGGAGTCTAATTTGTTCCAGACTGAACTTCTTTTGACTCTGCTGTTCTGGACTGTGTCATGGAGACGAAATCACTGGCGACAATTTGGCTGACATCTTTAGATATGATCTTCTTAATGCTCTAGAACCTTTAACTTAAAATATTATTAATCATGTTTCACTTTGATTCTGAAAAATAATTAATTTGATAAATAGGCCATATTACTTGTTTTCCAAACTATAATTACTGGTGTTCACCATTTTTTGGGGGGACACATGTAAAAAAGTTTTTAAAAATAGATTTTTACACAAAAATTCATTTTAAATGAAAAATTTTTAATAGGGGAATACAGTGTATGTGGTTTGATTTGTACTTCTTGACAGGCTATTTTTTGTCTTTGTCTCTAGGCTTGCAGCTGTATCTGTTCCTATCAGAGGATGTGTTGTCTCATGAGGTAAAATGTTCTGATTCTATGTCTGGTGAGAATAGTAAGGAGTGTACCTGTGAGCTTTCCTGACCAAGGCTCTTACCAAGAAGTAATCTTCCTTTTAGAGGAAAGCAGCTCCTGTTGCCATCCTAATTTTGATAGTCAAGCAGAAATTCCTTACTGGAATGAGGGCACTTAATTAAAGGTTAATGAATGTTAGAATTTTCCTGTAAAAAGTTCTGTCCTGGGAAACTGGCAGTTTTGTAAGAGAAGGTCATGATATTGAAATGTCTAAGTAAATGCTCTTCACTGATATTTCCCATGCTTATTTTCTAGCTGGTCCATGATGGTTTACTTTTTAATGCTGAAACTCTTAATATGAAATTTTGATATCTTCTTATTACATTTAATTTTAACAATGAATGCTTCTGCATTGACAGCATAGAGTGTCAGATGTTTTGAGAGTACATGCATTTGTTCTGCTGTTTAGATGGTGGAAGAGCAAGAAGCAAGATTGTATTTTTTTCCAAAACTCAGGCAGAAATAAAAATTCGCCATCCTTAATTACAATCCATTTTAAAAATAGGATTTTTTTTTCTGGTTTGTCCAAATTTTTTTTCTCTATTTTCAGGATGAGGAGCAGTGGCCATAAACTCAAATACAAGTAGTTTCACCTCAGCATGAGGAAGAACTGTACACTGAGGATGGCAGAGCATTGGAACAGGCTGCCCAGGGAGGTTGTGGAGTCTCCCTCTCTGGAGAAATCCAAAACCCATCTAGATGCATTCTTGTGTCACCTGCTTTAAGGGACTCTGCTGGAGCGTGAGGGGTTGGACCAGATGACCTCCTGAGATCCTTTCCAACTGAAATGATTCTGTGAAAGAGAATTATCTAATTATTCTCTATATATTATTATCTAATGCTTATTTTTTCCCTCACAAAAACTATTTTTTCTTACACTCTATAAAAATAGCTGAATTTAGAATTTATTTCTGTAGAAATAACAACTGAGCCTAGAATAAATATCTGTAGAAAAAACTCTGGGCTTAGTGCTCTGCATTGTGATGCAAAACTCAGTCATTCTCCTGGAATTCTCTTCCTTACTTCACACACACCTCATGATCAGAACTTCAGGTCTAGTTATATGAGTATATTTAACTCAAAACAAGAATATTTGTTAGTTGCAAAATTCTGTCACCAAGTTCAGGCACATCATATGCTCCTGAACTTGTGCAGATGCTTCACCTCTAGTGTATAGCTTGATCAGCTTCTTGTGAGAGCTTTGGGCTCTGGTGAAACCTCTCCAGACATGATAATTAGAAGTAAAATATTCCTGCTCATGCTGATAAAGTCTAAAGTAACTTATTTTATTTTTAGCATTTTTCTTTTTTTATGAAATATTCAGGGTTCTATTCCTCTGGTCTTGGATTAATGAGCAGTATCAGCAACCCCTTTTATGTTTAAAAACTATGAACAAATTTAAGTTTGATTTATCACAATGTGTTATTTGATATTTGTGGCTAGTCTTTATTTTTCTTTTCCATCTTGAAACACAGGGAGCTTTCAAAAGAACTGAGAGGCTGTGGGCTAGAGCCACCGAAGTCAGTGTGATACAAAGCTCCTGCAGACTTCCATTCAGATGGACATGGTAGAGTCAAAAGTGTCCAAGTCCTAAATGACAAAGTTCCCTGCTGCCTTAAAAGTTTATTTCACATAAATGCTTATTAGAAATACAAACCTGGAAATTAGAGACTACTGTGGCAACAGTGCCTCAAACGTAGCAGCAATCTTCATAATTCCTAATAGTGATGAAAAATATTCTATTTGAAACAGACATCCCTACACCTCTCCGAGTTGTTGGATACATGTGTCAGTCAGTTATGGGAGCCCAGTAGGTCGGGCTCAGGGTGGTTTGAATTAACTGATTGTTTCAGCTGCTTGCATATTCAGTTCTAGCATTTGCTTTAGCAGTGGCACTCACTGCACAAGAGAGAAAAATGGTCTGAACAAGTGCAGGCGTCACAGACCATTTGTGATCTGGGCTTCTGCAAATCAGAGAACTCTTTCAAAGCAAAAGATGATGTTGAAAAAAAGCAGTTGCTCACTGGACAAATCAGTTGAGTTATCTGGTCTGATTAAGTGTAGTTTTTTCCTAGATGATTCCAAAGACAACCAACCGGAGTCATGAATTTATAAAGATGAAGAACATCTTCAGAATGGTCAATGTATTACTTATCTGTGAATTACTAAGTTTTAGAAGGAAAGTGAATATTATTTTCTCCTGGTTTTAGATCTCTGGTGGAGCAAATGAATATTAATTTGAAACAAATTTAAAAGAAAATAATTCCTGCCTGATGAAGACAATGTATTTTTTCAGCATAATAAAGAGTTCAAGTGCAGTGATATGCAGTACTTGATCTAGAGGAACTACTAGTACACCCAGGAGCTTTTCTGTATGCAAAGGCAGTGCTATTTCTTAGCTCCATACCGCAACACAATGGAATTAGATAGAATATTCAATTATGTTTATAAAGGAAAAGAATGCAGAGCTGAGGCTCTGCTTCCTGTTATTCATGTGAGCAGAAGTTGAATTTGTCCTTTATGAATGACAAAGAATCCTATTCTCCTATTTGCTCCTTGCAGCTTAGATCATTGCCTGTGTAATTTTTAGAAAGCAAATACATGTATTCCTAGTTATATTAATCTATTCACAGGAGGATGGCCAGTGTGTGCCACTTTTCATTTTTTTTTTTTTTTTGGCAGCTGTTTGAATCTGGTGTGCGAGATTCCTTCCCGGGAGTGTTGGAGTCTTTCTGTAATTTTAAAACGATACATTTATATGGTTCGGTTGGGAAAATGATGGTCAGATCAAATTGTGACTTCCTCTTTGGTAAAACAGCCTGCTCTTCTGTGAGTAAAGATCTGCATGTAGGCATTTGCATGTTGAAAAAAGAAAATTTGCAAATTTACATCCTGCAAACACCAACAATGGTATGGTATGCCAAAAATGAGGAGGAATAAGAAAACAACTCACAGAAGAAAATTACATGAGTCTCTGTGTTTCAACTCAGTTAATGAACTTACATTTGTGTGTATGAGAATGGAGTCTCTACTTAAAATTGTTTTTACTTTAAGCCTATAGTGCTTCTGGCATGCATGAGAGAACATTAAGCTATCCACAGATTTTTGATTAAAAAGTGTTTTTAAGCAGGTAATAACTGTCCAAAAAAAAAAAAAAAGACAGTTCTGGGAACACTACAAAAAACAATACAGGAAAAGTTTAAGTCAGTTGTAATTCTGAAGATTAAGCAGATATAAACTGGAATATGCCCTTACGAATTCTGAAGCAGTAATGGCCTATCATGAAAATACCATAATGCAATTAGCAGCTGTAGTGACAAACCCATGAGGTTAGACAAACAAGGCTAACAGATGGTACTCGCAGTTCTGCATTTTCAATCAACATTTTTTATATTGTATCATAAACTTTATTCTCTGGTGTGAAGGGTCATATACTCTACTCTTGACAAGCCTATGTGTTAGTATGCATTGTCAGGAGCTATGGTTGTATCTCATATGCACTCTTATTAAACAAAATGCCAATTTCACATACCTACTGAATGCAAAGTGCAAGTGATGAACCATCACTACTAAAAAGGATGGAATGGAAAGAGTTAATAGTTCTTTCTTTCCATTTTCCTGAACTGTGGAAAATCAGTGTTGAACAGTAGCCTAAAATCTCTGCTGCAGGTGACTGTGATTTGGTCTGTGAATAGGAAGGGTCCACTGGTGCAGATATTCAGTGAGTTACTTTCTTTCATTAGCTCAGGATCTCAGGAAATTTCCTAACTTTAAAGCAGCCAATGTTTACTATCCTCTCTTGCTCTTTATTATGGATTTTCCATCCTTCTATCACTGTTCCTCTGTAATAATGGTACTTTGAAATGCTGCACCATGTCGCCAGCTGTGCTATTTTCAGACTTCATAATTTTTTTCTGTTTGTTTAACACATTTTAATTCAAATAGATGTATTGAGAAATTATCATTTACACATAGAAAATACCAAAGTGTTTCATTTTAAAATTTTCTATCATTACTCTTTTTTTGCAGACATTATATGCCAGAAATGTTTCTTGCTCTAAAAGGCAGGGTACTGGTGGGCAGCCCCTGCTTCTTTTCCTAAACATAAAGAGAAAACATATGTAAATATGCAAGAATTCATATGCAAATGTTGAGTTCAAAAAGTCTGTAATGAAGTGAAACTCGTATGTTTATTGATTCAGCTTTAAAGATGACATTTGGGTACAAGTATCAGAGACAACAGCGTGTAAGATTTAAGTATCTATTGTCTCCAGGGCTTCTTTTCCATCAAAAACAAGTACAAGTATACTTTCAGAGTGGATAGATATGACTGACTGCAAAAACTGCCCGTACAGGCTGCCAGGAACTCACTTTGTCAAGCAGAAGGGGTAATTAAAAATCCTAATTTTATGTATTGAAAGAAGAAATGCAGTGGAGTAACTAGGCATATATATAAGCATGTGATTGAGGGTGATCCATTTGATAAGTCCTCCAAAGAGCTTTGACAAAGACTACAAAAACAACTTTCAAAGAAATTAAAACTTTCAAGAAATAACAGAGTTTGATTTCTCTCTGGCTACCAGAAATAAAGGCAAGCACTGAATGGCCAGTTTTCACAATGGAGGGGTTTTACCTGTGGAATGGCACAGATCTAAGGCAGGGTCTGCATCATCCAATAATCTTGATATCAGTAAATTGCATAATTTCAGGTAAGATTACATAATTTATGGATAACAGAAAGTTATTCAGGGTACAAACAGTTGCAAAACAGTCTCAAAAAGCTCAATGGGTTGAACGAGGAATTTCAGCTGAAATTTATAAAAGGCAAATGCCCAGGAAGCTGGGGTGAACAAGACCTTGGAGTCTTTGTGGGTAGTTGTCTGAGGATATCAACTTGGTGTGTAGGAGCCATCCGAAGAGTGCATGGGAATTATTTGGAAAGAACAGGATACAGAAGAGGGTATCAGTATGATGCTGTGAATTCATTATGTTTTTCCAGCTTAAAGGCTAGATGAATTGTAGGACATTGTTTCTGAAAAAAATTGCAGAAGGATTGTGAGGTATAGCGGTTTTTAAGAAGGGTGGTCAGAAACATAAAAATTTCTACATTAGGAAAGCTGCACTAAGACACAGCTTTCAAAGGGGTGCATGCAGAAGGAGCACAATGAAGGTTTACATAATTTTGTACCATGTGAAGAAAATCTGTAGGGAATTTATCTGCTTGTAGCACAGGATCTTGGAGTTGGCAAAAAGTAGAAGGTTTAAAAGGTAAAACAGCACTTTTCCATACAATGCAGAAATGAAAGCCTTCTGTTAAGTAGTTTCCCAGTTCATGTGGGTCAAAATTAGAAAAAAGAGAATAAATAGGAGTGTCAGCAGGGAGGATGGCATAAAAAGTACCTGAAGTGTGATTGCCATAACGGAAGGAACATGGAAAATATGGAAGAATCTCAATGCATCTCCTGTTTCTAATACTATTTTAGGAAACCTTCTGCTGCTCCTACCTTTCAGAGGTAGGACACAAGGTTAGGTTTTAGTCTGGGGGTGCAGACTGTTGCTTTCTGCCTACATGGGCCATTGAGGTTCTCAAAATCAAATCTCTTTGCCTGAAGCTCCTCAATAACTTCAACTACACACAGTAAAAAATATGTAAATACCTCAGGGGTTTAAACACACACTTTTTTTTCTTAGGAGTAAATATATTGTAACATCAGACCTAGCAGAGGGATTCTGTTACATCTTGAATTGCTCTGGGAGCTGGGTTTTATTGAGGAATAAGTATGATTTAAACACAGCTCTTCTTTCTGTCTACCCTTACTCAGAAAGAACATGCCCATCAATTGGTTCAGTCTTTCTATGTCCTTGAACAACCCCTTTAGAAATATGAAATGTTACAAGAGAATGGGATTTGGCACACATAATGGTAGAAAATCTCATTTTTTTTTAATCCCTATGTATTAATGTAGTGGTCAAGAATTAAACTAAGTTGTCAGTTAATCAGCTTTCTTCAGGCTTATCTTCAGTTTAGGGTGAGTTTTGTGGTCAAAAGTACCCACAAATATTTAATTAGTCTTTGGGAAGTGAATTTGTAAAACTGTTCCCCCAGGGTCTGGCAGCATTGTCCCCATGTTCTTCCATCTCCAGGATGGCTGAAGTGGAATAGAATTTCAAAGGAGGTTCATATTTTCTGGTGTGCTCTCAGATTAGATTGAGACTGCAGAAGTTCATGCTGAATTGCTTTTATACTGCTACATTAATATCAGGGTTGTGTTTCTGAAATTTGATAGATTATTATCAATAATACTGAGAACAGCCATCTCAGTTAAAATGAAAACATTCTTCTCACTTGAGATTCACTCACTTGTGATTTCATCAAGCCAACTTAACGCTGTTCTGTAGAACATCTGGTATGGGTACTCAACAGGCTTGGTGACAATCCCTTCCATGATCCTGGGCAAATGACTAACACACCCATCTCCTTAAATTTATCAGATATTTACTTTACATGCACAAGCCAGGCCTCTAAACATATTATCTTTCATTTTCACCTTTACGTTTTATAATTAAAATTTTGTTGGCCAAGGGGAGGAGAAGAACAGCTCCATAACTCTTAATCCTAATACTTAGAATACATACAGGAAAAGTAGGGGCACCCATGGATAGGATGTCTTAGCCTCTGGCTCATTTCCATGAATATGTCAGTGAAATGTCAAGTTAGTGGAGCTTTTGAACATGGTGACATTTTGGTTTTAAGTGTATGAACTGGGAGCTATTTGCAACACAGGCAAACTCTCAAAGGAATTACACTACTCAGTGAAGGGCTAATGGGTGCCCCTACTTTAAGGAGAAATAACAGTTCTTGGGGGATAGGTCAGAGGTCTGTAGATAAATGTAGGTCTCCTAGCAAGAAGTCTTGGAGACTGAAAATCTGTTCCCTTTCTTATCCAGTGTCTACCCATGATGTCCTGCTATGGCTGTTTTGAAAATGTGCATTCCTGGCTAGCTGGGAATCATGTGGTAGCAGAAAGGAAAACCCATGTGTCAATCCATTATTGTGCCTGCAGCTGTGATATATCTATATNATCTATCTATCTGTTGGGCATATTCTCTTTTATTTAAACCTGTTAAAAATAACTTATATAAGCAAAATTTTGAATTAAGATGTTTTAAAAAAATATATATAACAGGAGATATGATCTTATAGTAAAGGCACTGTGCAGAGAATTATCTCTGAATGCATGTGTGGTTCTTAGCATCTATATATTATTTGAAGGGCAACAGGAAATTTTGAAAGTCTATTGATGAGCCATAAAATGGCAGGAGAGAATAAGAAGAATAAATTTTGCAAAGATGATAGTTTCATTTATATGTGAATTATTTGAAAGATACTTGTTTGCAACATTTTCAATAGTAGTTATATTCTCTTTTCTCCTTTGGAAACGTAACCCATACAAAAGCACAGACATAATCTGCTCCCAAAGTTTGCCTTTTTAACAGGACATATGTTCCTTAGCTAAAGAATTAGAGGAGATAAAGTTCTCTTTGGAAGTAGTACACAGCAGACCATGGTGTATATTCAAATTTTTGCTCTTTCTGAGGTGATTTTCTGATATTGTTACAAAGATAAGCTGTTTATATAAGATGGTGAAGTAAATTACCCAAATTGAGGTTGCAGTTCTGGAAAGAGAAAATAGAAACTAACCCCACCCTGAGTGGTTGTATGCACTTAGTTTAGTGTAATCACAGTAAAGGAGAATTTAAACTAAACAAGTCCATCTTATGAAAATAAATTCAGAATTCTCAATGTACTTCAATTTCTGCAATCTGTAATGGCACTATGAAAATCTGAATAGTAAGATCCAACACATTAATAGTGTTTTCAGGTGATCTTTATAGCCTCTGAGATTTGGAATAATGGTACGACTACCTTACTTCAAAGACTACTATATAAAAAAAATTATTTCAGGGGTGATAAACATATTTATTTATAAATAATAAGAGTGTAAAAGAGAGGGGAATATATTCTGATGAGCCATTATAATGAACATAGCAAACCCACGGCAAGAATGATAATGTGTTATATAGGACCATATTTCATAATAATAAACCTTTCTGTGCTTTTGATTTCTTGCCCTAATTTATGAGATGTCATCAAATGGGAAAGCAAACTTTTTTTTACTTTCATAATGATTTTCTGTTCAGAAGAGAAATAAGAGAAGACAAGTCAGTAAGATAAACTCTCACAACTGCTTCGGGCTGATCGTGTTGCTCCATGATCATAATGAATCCTCAGAGGACAAACTTGTCTCTGAAGCTGTATAAGCTGACCCTAGCAGAGGCCATTTACTGGATTACTGTTACTTGCAGGCAAAGAGACCAGGTGTAAAGTCAGTATAAAGTGCTGCTGCAGGAGGCCTACTGTTTGCCCTCTCCCAGAAAGCAGTCTATTGGACTGCATTATACACTAGGATCAGTTAGATATCAAAGTCTGAATCTGGACTTTGACACCTACAGAGAGGAGAATACTACAGAGAGGCAGATCTAACACCCATTATTAAGGCAGTGTTTACTAGTTTTCTTGTTTGTTTTTTCTAACCCTTTTATAATTTCTGTTCAGTTTCTAAAGACTTGAACCTGAATTTTCCTTTGGATTAATTGAAATGTAATCTTGGCATTTAGTTTGCTGACTATTCCTAATTTCTTTATTGGTTACTTGTTCATTCAATGTGTTTATAGCAAAAACTAGTCATTACTTAAATTTATTGAATGTTGCTGTTAGTTTAACATCCTTTGGGCATATCTATCTCACTGGAGTTATCAAGTGCAACTAGATATTCCTGATACTGCCATCAGGGCCTAAACTGAAAATCAGTTGAAGTTTTGATTACTGCTT
Source organism: Cyanoderma ruficeps (assembly GCA_008694505.1). Taxonomy (NCBI): domain Eukaryota; kingdom Metazoa; phylum Chordata; class Aves; order Passeriformes; family Timaliidae; genus Cyanoderma; species Cyanoderma ruficeps. The sequence continues at coordinate 16,360,250 of VZDJ01007747.1, forward strand.
TTATTATAAAATAGAGACATGGAAGAAACTGCAATATCAAATTTTAAATCTGACAGTTATAGATTTAGAATAAACCATACAGAGAGAAAGGTACCTGCCTGAGCTGATGCTAAGATTTCTTTTAGAACTAAGAATCTGTATGCTGGAATTGGTTTCCAGTCCTTTGTTTAAAAGTAGAACAAGTTTGTTTAAGTAAGTCTTACAAGAATTCTCCTCGTAAGCACTTATTACATTTTTGAAGCATTAGTGATCTTATGAAATATAGACTGAGATCAACCAAAAAGAAGGACTTGCATAAAAATAACAGAGAAGAAAATCAGTCCCCCTACAAACAGTGTTCCAAAATTGATTCTGTCTTTAAAGGTGGCTAAATTTATATTTTCTTTCAAAATGACATTTCTACTTTTAATTTATTCACATTGTGCCCAAATGCATAGCCAAGAGTGTAGAAATTCTAGAAACGTCTGTGCTCTCCTTGTTCTGATCTTGCAGTTCCTTTGAGGAAAAGACCTACTTAGAAATTTTGCAATGTCCATGGAAAAAAAGAGTATTTTTAACAGTTTAGAAATAGATCAAATGCTGCACTCCATGCAACGGACTGTTCTCACTTTCCAAGTCATTGAAAGTCCACCCACACCTCTCTTGGAAAGAAAGTGACATTGTTAATTCACAAAGAATTCATGTTTTGAGCTCTAGGCTATACAGACAATTTGACAGTGCCCACAACACCAGACCTTATTTTTACACCTAAAACCACTTGGAAGTTTCAAAATGGAGTGCTATTGTTGATGTATTGCTACTGCTACACTTTTGTTTTGTATTTGCCATTCTTACAATTAATTTTATAAAATACCTGTCACTTGTTGACTAGGAGGCTCTTATCTCTCTCTCTGTTTCATACCACTCCCTCAACAAATAAGTGTACTGAACAAAATATTTGGTCTTCTTTCTATCACTGGGCTATAAGGAGAATTGCTGATTCTGAATTAATAAATAACAAGCAGTCCCCAGTTTGTAGCTTTGCCATTACTGTGTAATTGCAATGAGAATGTAGACCTAAATTGTACCTAAGACTTAACAGACTATATTTAGGACACGAATTGCAGGCTTGATGAATAGGATAACGGGTGCTAATCAGGTTAGAAGTAAAATGGCTTTAAGAGCTTTTGCAAATCAGAAGCTTTGTACTCTCCTGTGTGAAGCTGCTCACTGCAGCTCTGCTTAATAGCAGATTTCATGCCATTAAGGTCCTGCTATTAAACTTTGACACCATCCCTGACATGGTCCTTCATCTCAGTGATCTTTTCAAGGAAAATAAACTACTAGGGTAATTTCAAAGCTGTCTTCTCAGTGTTCTGCAGACCCTAAATGTGGGTAACACCTTTCCAGGTCTTACTCTTTCATCATGTTATTCTAGCTGCTAAACTTATCCAACACGGGTTTAGGTTCTCACTTCAGGTTCTCAATGACCATTTCTGGTTAAGATTTGACACACACACTCCTATCCTCTATCATTCTGGAAGAGTGTCCTTATTCTTCACTCACAAGAAAATGTTTAACTGAAGACCTGTTTTCTGTGCCTGTAGACTTATCTCATTCCTATTCCCTAGAGCCTGGCAAGGCAAAAGTGGTATGCTAAAATGATAACTTTTCCTCTTTTTAATACCCCCAAATTTATGTGATCTCTCTCATCTACTCTGTGAACTTCCCTGGCACCATTAACTCCTACAGGCATATGTGCAAGGACACATACCAATAATTTGGGAACTCCCAGTCTGCCAGAGCATAAGCTGGCTCTTGCTGAACCTCTGCCTTATATCCATGCTGTGTGGTCTTCTTCAGAGGTAGCATAGGTTTTTATAATAAAGAGGTACAAAGCCAGCACTGACATTTTGTCCAGCTGAGCCAGCCAGCTTCACCAACGGAATAGGAACGGTCAGTGTCATGTACCCTACTGTGGCAAAGGCAATTCTGGAACCACTGCATTGAGGATAACATAACTAAACCCAAGAATGGGAAGACGAAACTGAAACATTCCACTGACCAAACTCATCTTACAACATCTTACAACTGGTTTTAGTGTACATATATGTTGGCGTGTCCTCAGTACTGTGAAAGATTGTATAGCCACTGACTAGCAAGAGCATTTTCAACATTAAAAAAATACTTAATACTAAATACTGATTTATTTTTTCTGCTAGGCATATACTATAGTAGATGTGTACAGAAAATAGCTATTAATCACTTTAGATTTGGCAAACTCACCTATAGTTGTTCATGCAGATGGAGCCTAATGCTCATATGGCACTATACAAGTTTACAGCATATGTAATTATTCTAATTATTTATATGTGAATATTAGTTCATAAATGTCAATTAATATAAATAACAATTATTAATATTAATTGTTAATAATATTATATGAATTAAGTATTTGTATTAGCAGAACACCATTGTATGTGAGTATTTTAGCTGTGCTCCTTTTTCTTGTGAGATGAAAGTAAGGGGCAACCCTTTTAGATCTGTTGGAAGGAACAGAGCAGATTCTCTGAGATGCAGGAGCTGGGTGCTGAGGACTCAGCACAGTGCTTGGGAACAGAACAAAATGGTTACTGTGGACTCCACAGACACTGTCTGCAATAGGAGAATTCTAATCTCTTTTATTATTTTTTAACTTTGGACCTGATCTCCTCTGTTTTTCTTCATTCCCCTGTGAAAATTTAACATTCAGTTCATTCTGTACATTGTCTTGATCTTTATTAATTTAGACCTTGTCTTTTTCAGTGCTCAGTAAGTGAGATATCCAAGAACAGTAATTTAGCAAAGTATGTTTCTTGCTGTTCTATGGATCATGTCTTTCAAAACAAGTACCTCTGCAAAATAGATGTTCAAAGATCATTCCTCCTGTACTAAATCATCTTAGATTTGGCCAATCAAAAATAAAAGAAAAAATACTACTATAGCCTATACACACAATATCTGCAGGGGAAAGCATCACACATTGCAGGGCATAAATAACTGAGTAAAAAGTTGGGAATAGTTTGAATATATATATATATATTTTAGATTAAATACAGATATATGGATTTGATATTAAATGTGCTTTTCATGAAGCCTAGTGTTGTGTCTACAATAATATAATAATACTTCAACCTGAGTGATATAACCACTATTTGTTTACAGTGAGTTATGCTGAAATATTCATGGATAGAGAGAAAATAATGAGGTTAAGTTGACATGTCTATCTTTTGGATACACAGATAGATAAAATATCAAGCAGTACAATAATCTCTTGTTATGTCTATTGCTGTTATTGCCACCCTTATGAGTAATTGAAATATGTCCTCTGACAATGCCTTTGCAGCTGCCTTGGCATTGGGGGAAGGGGATATGGCTTTGTTAACATTGCAAATATAATTGTATTCATGTAAATAGTCTTTGAAGAAGCAGTGAAGCATTAATAGAAAATCGAACGATAAAACATAAAACCATGATTTGGAAACTGGAGGTTCGTTTTCTGGTTCTGTTATAAGTTTCCTTAAAAATAAGCATCTAATCTCTCCATTTTGCTTGTTTTCCAGGAAAAAGAAGTGAGCAGCAGAAATTTCTTTCTCATCTTGCTAAGACACTATGAAACATCTCAGAATTACGAAGTCCTCTGGGAATACAGCTTGGATTGCTTTGGATGTCCTAATAAAATCTGATTTTGAGCAACAAAAAAAATCTATTTCATAGCATGATCCCTATATACACCCAGGCCTTGTAGGGACAGTACAATGCAAACAGAGATTGCTCCAGGAGATGAATTGGACTTGCACAGGGTTTTGTAGGAATGCCACAGGTTAACAGTACCACCAGAAACAATATTTTCTCTGGCACTAATTTCTTTATAAATATGGTTTGTAAAATTATTAATGCAATCTTTCATCCTCTTCTTCTGCATTTTGAGGGCTTCTCTAACACAGTCTATGCACATGCCTTTGGCTGTGCAGACTGTATTGTGAAAGATGATGATAATCAGCAAAAAGCAGCAAAATCTAGACAGAAAAATCTGAGGCACATCCTGTAGTCTGTTAAAAAACCATACATACAGTGGTGTAGTCATATTTTCATCCCTTTTAAATATCAAACGATGGCCACCTCTAAGTGAAGATATATATGCATGTCTTCAGCTGATAGTGCCTGGTAACAGCTGGCTGTGCCTCTGTGCCTCTTTCAGCAGTGATGTGCAGTGAACATCTAAAGGACAGACTTCTGCACAATAAATAAAAAAGAGGAGGGCAAAATAATTAGGAAAAAAGGTTGCTTTGTAATGTTTTGAATTTGTGGTGTTTTTTTCTTTGTTTTGTTTTTTTTTTAAGAGAATCTAATTAAGGGAACAGGAGACTTTGGTGCCTTATAAGCATCGAAGAGATAGGGAAGAGGACAAGAATTCATGAGAGACAATAATGTTTGCTAAAATAGCAGATCATGTTTGAACATAACAGGTTTGACCGGAGCATGGACTGCAATTCAGAAAGAAACTACAAAGACAAAATGAAGATCAAAGAGAAAACTCTGAAGAACAAAACTAGACACAAGCAGTTCTAATATTGTTGGGTAGTAGTATTTTGCATGTCTGAAAGTACTGTTCAGTATGCATCTGGTTAAATCCTAACATCTTAAAAGCATCTTAAAAACATGAACATTTTTGGGCTGTTTTAATTTCCCTCCACTACAACCCCTCACCCCAATGCCTAGTCTCATCCAGGTATGAAATACAAGAAGACTTTGACAAGATATGGCCAGATCATAGAGGCAGTAAATTTCTGCCATTTCTGTAGGAAAATCCTCTGCAGTGTCCTGTGCTTTCAGTGGGTAGCTATAATAGCAGCTCTCAGCTGTGTGAGAGGTACAAATTGTTTCCTCACTAGGGCTGGAGTTGATGTTTTTGTAGTGGATTCCACAATGAAAAGAAATAGCCAGTAAAAAATACTTGGGCCTCCTTAAAAATACCTGGTGATCTCACAATTAACTGCAGAAGTAGACTTTATAGAAAGTACCTATGGTTGGGGAGTTTCATATGTTTACAGAATCTAAATGAAATACTTCAGACTCTGAACAACCTTGTGCTTCCTCTGGGAAAAGCTTGTTAAATGCTGGCCATGTTTTGCTGCATCTCCAGGCTGATCACAGGTGAGATTACATTCAGGTTTGGAAGCATCATTCTCACTGAGTGTGCTGATTTTTTCATGCCACAGATAACCTGAAGAGTTCTCTAGAGCTCTTGTTGGATGAACTGGGCCCACAAATTTGAATTAGAAAGTGAGACTTCTGAGTTCTACTTTTTTCAATGCTTATAATGCAGACAAAGACCTGGACCATACGTGAACTTTTTATTTTCTGATAAATTTGTGTGAATCAGACTGGGTGGGAATTTTTTCTGCGCTTGGGCACAAAAGTTGAATAGCTATTTGATACATATATTTATTAAATATTTTCCTGTCTAAATTTCTTAACTAAACAGTTCATCGATTGCCAATTTAAATACTACTTTAAATACTACTTTAAACATACTTCTGTGCTTTATCTGTCACTGAAATTCATGTTTGCATCTTAATTATTTTTTTCTCATAAGTAAAAAGTCTGATGGAGACTCATGTCTTATTAAATAAACATTCTAATTATTTTGTACCTTGTTTATCTATCATCCGATAATTTGATGGGGCAATTACTCTTTCAAAATAAAAACAGTTAGGACACAGAAAAGCATAGATACTTTGTTTAAAATTTCCAGGAGAAACTATTTGTGATGTGTAACAGTGGTAAAACTGAAATTATTTCAAATTAACCTTAGATTTGAGAAGCCTCAAAGACATTTATAATGCACTAGAATAATAGAAAATTTATGAAGATAATTTTTAGCTAAACGATGAAAAGCAAATATGTTTCAATGGAACTCTTCAATTTTGCCTGAACACTGATAATATTGAGTTCTGTGATATGTTTAATCAATTATAGTATTTAAATTGAGGAAGACTATTTCATTAATAGGTCAATTAAATTCCATTTGTGTGGTGTGCAACCTTCCAAACTCATTAGAAAAGACGTTTCATACTGAACATAATTTTCTCCCCACTTTTAAAGTTGCCGACTTGGATAGGTATAACAGAAGAATACTAAATTGATGTCTCCAATTTAACAGTATTTGCAAAATTTCAGATCCCTAGTAGGGTATAGGTTTATTTTAGCTGAATAAATGCAACAACTGTTGAATCTGAGTCATTAAAATCACAGAATAGTAGAACTAGATTTATATTTTTTCTCTTGCCAGTTTACATATTTTTTGTTGCATATATAATTCAATCAGTTCAAGTATGAAATCTGATTGGATTGCAGCACTCAAAATGGACCAAGGGGCTGCCTCCCACAGAGAACATCATTAACAACGTCAGGATTTACAAGGGAAAAGGGAAGGAGAATTTCTGCACCACAAGAGTCTGTCTATGCCTAAAATTTTATAGAGAAGTGCGGTGAGACAGCCATGCATCTGAGCCAAAGGAGAATAGTCGACCAACCAATTCATCCTCAACGACTTTAATGTTTTAAAAAACTCCTGAACTGTAGAGAGAAAGATGATACCAAGTCAAAACAACCCGAGGAAAAATGTTTTCCAAACTTTGAGGATGTCTGATGCCCTGCAGCACATCTTTTCAAATACTTCAGGCTCTTATCTACTGATAAAGACTGAAAACATTGAGATGTGAAATGCAGACAAATAATGCATTTTACTAATAATTTAAAGACTGACTTGTACTTGTGTCTGGTGTTACAGACCTCAAAAGATGAGTTTTTACCGTTCCTTGATTATAAGAAATTGAAAGCTAACCCTTCTGTGCAAAATAATTAACACTTGGAGTATATTGCACATCAATAACAAGAAGATTTACACTTTATCACTAGTTAATGTCAAAGCACTGTCCACATAGGGAAGGTCTGTGGAGGTATTACATAGAGGTCAACAGAAGAGTTTTCCTAGGCTCTTTCATGGATATATTATTAAATGATAACCCTAGGTAGATCTAGGTAGAGACTTGTTGAAAATATTTTAGCCAGGGAGTTTTATGCTCTGAGACTAGTAATTGGTATTCTCCATTGTAATCAGGACTTAATGTCTCCAGTTGGCAAAACTTTTCAAAACCATATGTGTAATTGGTTCACAGCATCTAATATTACCAATTGACTATTTACTTGTTAATGCAAATAATTTTACTTTGTCATGCACCTTGTCTCTGCTAAACAAGATTTTTGGGCCTGCCCTGACAAGTTTTAAGACAATGGGCAAGAGAAGACTTTTCTATCAGAGCATTGTTGCCTCCTAGGTATATGAGAAAAACACTAAAGAATAAAACAGCAGCTCCCAAACCTACAGAATTGCAGGTGTATCCGAACTTGGTGCTCAGGAGCCCATCAGACCTTTGTGTCTGCTCCAGGCACTTCAGCCTAAGGGCATCCTAAATTCAAGCCACAATGTAGAGTAGTCTGTGCAAATCCAAACTGAGACTTCGAATCATTTGAATAGATCACATAGGAATGTTTTATATTCTCTTCAATATTTTAAATGCTAAGTATTATTTTTAGGAAATTTCAATTTTCTTTTCTGAAGCCAAATGTGCTTCTAAAACAGTGTAATATGAATTTTCTCTTGGCTTTGTGTGACTGCATGTATATATTTCGTCTTAGCCTTCCCATTCTTTAGAGTGCTTAGTTTGCATATTTACTGTGGGTAAAGACATTTCAAATTCAGCATACCTGATCTAACCATGTGCCTAAAGGTCATGCTAGTGAGAAAACATGATTAGGACTCATGATAGTTCTCTGAGTGAAAATCTTCTTGCTACTGCTGGGAGAGGGAACTCACTGGAGTACAACAAAGCAAGGAAAAATGCTGAACATCATTCTGCTCGACCATAGTCAACAAATATTCAGTTCAAGCTCTTTTTAAGACTAAATAAATACAGACAGTAGACAGAGTGGAATTTTAAATGTCGGACACCCTAATCTGTAATGCCTCTTAGATTATGCAAATCTATTGTATCTGTGAAAGCTCTGTTAAGGAACATTATTTGACTTGTAAAATTAAGTACTTGAAAACCAAGACACATTTGATTTTTGATTGTGCTTTTAACTTGAATTTTGCTTCTTTGTCCACTGAGTGCAGTGAATGACACAAGGTTCTATTGACAAAATATGTAAACATATAAACAGCTTGTGCCATGGGCAAGCATAGCTGGGAGTCTTGAAACAAATACAAAGCTGGTGCTTCTTCAATAAAGGGAGGGTAAGGCCAAATTAAATAGTATTCTTTGAATATAATGTTTTTCTACATGTCAGTTCCTTGACGATATTTATACAAGCAAAATCAAACTATTTTTTCTATACAATTGCATGTGTATATGCTCTATGGAATCCATCCTACTAAGATAATGCCTGAGGCTTTAAACCCAGGTCACAATAAATCTTGCTTTCTGGCTGCCAGCTATCAGATAAAGCTGGATAGAAATTTTCTTGAGGGGTGTTATTGGTCATGGTCCTGGGCAAGCAGCTTTAGGAGCAGTGGGGTTGGACCAGATGACATCTAGAAGTCTCTTCTAACCTTGGCCATGATGAGATTCTCTTAAGATTAATAGAGTATTTTAAAAGTTTTATAATGTGCCAAATCTACTGGAAAAGTATTTCTTGTTAATGTAGATTCCCAGCCTGTCTCTGTTTTATTTTCCTCATCAAAGAAATCAGTATGAGGTTTGAAAAATATCTAAGAAATATTAATGTCCACCTGAAACAAAGGAGCATACCATAGTTAATTTTTTAGGGTGAATTTAACAAGCTGTTTGTTTGTTTGTGTTTTTGTAATGTGTGTGTATATGTTTCCGACTAAATCATCATCTAGACTCTATAGTGACCTAACCTGACTCATAGTAAACTCCAACAAGCTTTTTATTTTATGGGGAATGGGGGGAATGGGAGAGTGGGGCTTGTTTTGATTCATTGAGTTTTCATCTTTCTGCTACCTCAAAATTAGTGTGAATTAATTTAATGAATAGGAAGCAATGCAATTTTTGTAAAAATGTACTTTGACAGGATTATTTTTGTTGCAATCTTCTGTTAAAATGACTGTGTGCCTTTTTGCTTCCTAAATTTCAGAGATTCTTTTTCATAATGTCATCAAAGTTAAATTGTGTTATGACAACATAACAGTAGCTAAAGGCATTTTTTAGGAATGTGAAGATTTAAAATATGCAAAACACATGCTTCCTAAAGTTGAAATTAAAATAATGAATGCAAAAGACTAAAAAATACTCCCTTCAGGTTTCATGAAATAAAAATATAAATGAAAAATATGATGCCAAAGAAATTCAAAATATTTGGCCACTAAATTGTCAGATTCTCCAGTCAATTTCCCCACAACTTGTTTTTATTTGTACAACTGTTAATTTTGGTGTCAAAGAAGGAATCAGCACAGAGAAGTTTATAAAGGTTTTTGAAAAGCTTTGTAAAGAAGAATTTTCATGCAAGTCTCTGTCTTAACTAATTGCCAAAACTTGTTAGATGTATTTGCCTTCCTGTAGAGATAGTACTAGTCACGCAGGCTTTAAGCAAACAGCAGTGAACCAGGGAGAGAAAAGCATCCTCTACTACTTCCTGAAAGCTGGCACAAAACTGAAGGTGCTGTGTATCTGCTGGTGAGGGATAGGGGCATAAGGAATTGGGAAAGTAAAAATACAAGGTCATTGATGAAATCTCTAGGTACTGAGTTCATAACGAAGTCTGTAATGGACCACACTACAAGGACATGCAGCAAATTTCACGTGTCTGGGGGTAGGAAGACAGCAACAGACACTTAAGAGAATCAGAGAAGATGTGCCCAGACTAATCACATTTTAGGGACTTCCTGAAATTGAGCTTGTAGCCATGTCTTGGAATTTAATAACATGAATATTTGTTGGATATTAACACCATTAAGATTTCAGAAAACAAAACAAGGGAAAAATTAATTTGTCTCTTTTCAGTTTCTTTCCTGTTGTGGTGTGCATTTTGGGTTTACCAGTTTTCTGTATGCAGGAGTTTGTTTTATACTGTTTTACAATGGTTTCTCCCATGTGCCCCATGTTGGTTTCTCCTGAGTGATTGTCCAGTGTCAATCAAAATTATGAGTCCTGTCCATCAGTTTACAGCCTCGTCCTGTGTCTGGAAAATTCCAGGAAGACCGTCGAGGGATTGGCAGGATCCCGGTTTCCCCCCTCCCCCCTTTTTGTATTGCTGGTTCTATTGATTGTCCTTTATGTTCTGGGTCACTCCCTCCCCTCTTCTGCATTGGTTCCAGGCTGTCCCCTTCCCATTTTCCCAACCCCATACTTAAGGTGCCGGACAGAGAGGGGAGCTTGCTTTTGTGGGTTCTCTCTCTGGGTGGAATAAACCCCAGCTGAACCTCTCACAGGAGTCCTCTCATCTTCCTCGCCACTGCCACACTTCTGCCGAAGGCAAGAACTCACAGGATCAGGGATGTACCCCAGAATACGACACTGTACATTGAAATGTGAGCTCGGTGCCAGAGCTAGCCAGAAATGGGATGCAGGTTCCCAAGAGATGCACCACACCTCCACACTTTCTTTTCTCAATCATATTTGCATCCTGAAATTCTTGCTTTATTAAGTAAGGATGAAACTAAGGATTAGAGGAGGATGTGTTGCCAGTAGAGACATTTTTGTCTAGCTGGTAAGAGTAGAAAAAATGTGTAGCAACCTTGATATTATTGCAGAAAAAAAAAGTATAAAAATTGCTGCCGTTACAACCAGTCTCTCTCATTGCAAATATATGGATTTCACTCCATATGCTGATGATTGGGTATTTTCTGAACTGTTCTTCTCTTTCCATATCTAGGCTGTTTATAGGCTCTGGTTAATGAAGAACAACAGTGGAGATACATAAAAAATCCTTCTCTCTCTGCTTTACCTGTCTTAGTCTCAGTGGTGGTGAATCACAGGTTTTGGTTTTTTAATGACAATTTCTTCAAGATTCTGTTATCTCGGTTGTTAAGAATTGTATCTCTCAGGAAACACTGTCACAATGTACTTGCTTGTGTAAAATGCCTATACTGGTAGTTTGTGATCACTGTGTGTAGAGTACAAACAGGAGGAGAAGGGGAATCACAGAATGGGTGAGGTTGGAAGGGACAACAGTGGCTCACCTGGTCCAGCGTCCCTGTTCGAGCAGGGTCATTCTAGAGCACAGGGCTCAGGATTGTGTCCAGAGGGTTCTTGAATATCCCCAGAGAGGGAGATTCCACAAAGTATCTGGACAATCTGTTTCATTGCACGGTCACTGAACAGTAAAGTTATTCCTCATATTCAGATGGAACTTCCTGTGCATCAGTTCTGTCCATTGCCTCTTGTCCTATTGCTCAGCACCATCAAGAAGAGCCTGGATCCACCTTCTTGGCACCTTCCCTTCAGATACTGACAGACATTGCTCAGATGTCTCTTCTCAAGGCTGAACAGACTCAACTCCCTCAGTCTGCCCTTGTAAGAGAGATGCTCCAGTTCTTTAATCATCTTCATGGCTCTCTGCTGGACCTGCTCCAGGAGCTCCATGTTTCTCTTGTCCTGAAGAGCCTAGAATGGACACAGCACTCCTGATGTGGCCTCACCAGGGCTGAGCAGAGGGGCAGGATCACCTCCCTTGGCCTGTTGGCAATGCTATTCCTAATCCATCCCAGGATACCATTGGCCTTCTCAGCCACAAGGAGACTCTGCTGCCTCATGGACAGGTTGTCGTCCAGCAGCACCCTGAGGTCCTTCCCTGCAGAGCTGCTTTCCAGCAGGCCTGTCCCTGTGCTGGTGCAGGGGCCTATTCCTCCCCAGCTGCAGGACCCTGCTTTTGCCTTTGTTGAATTTCAGATGGTTCTTCTCTTCCAACATGTTGAAGCCCTCCTTAAGGGCTGCACAGCACTCTGGGGCATTGGCTGCTCTTCACAGCTTTGTGGCATCAGTGGATGTGCTGAGGGGGCATCTGCCCCTTCATCTAAATCACTGATGAGTAAATAAAACAGTGCTGTGCCTAGTACGAACCTTATGGGACACCACTAGGCTTCCAACTAGACCCTCTGCCACTGATTACAACCCACCGCACTGTCCATTCCTCCAGTCCACACTTCCTGAGTTTACCTATGAGGATGTTGTGGGAGACACTGTCAAAATCCTTGCTGAAATTGAGGCCGACAATATCCATTGCTCTCCTTCTCATCCATCCCAACAGATTTTTTCATCAAAGAAAGCAATCAGGTTGGTCAAACATGATTTACCTTTACTCAATCCATGCTGACTAGTGCTGAAGACAGGATAGTTAAAAACTATTTTGGATCCTTCCTTCCTTCCTTCCTTCCTTCCTTCCTTCCTTCCTTCCTTCCTTCCTTCCTTCCTTCCTTCCTTCCTTCCT
>VZDJ01007747.1:16372820-16452666 GCA_008694505.1 Cyanoderma ruficeps
TCTCTCTCTTTCTCTGATAAAAACTACAATTATTTAGGCTGTTGATGATGGTTCATAAATGAAGGAATAGGAAAGGGTAAAAACCCAATAAGAATGGATCTTGGAAAAAGGTCTTTGAGAAAATAGAACACCTTATATGCGAAACAAAAATACTTGTATTTATGCAAACATTTATTTCTGAAATAGTAAGTGGCCTTTTTGTCTTGAATGGAATTGTTCACATGCATATAAGAGTGTAGTAATGTGAGTATGGATACAATCTGTCAGTTGTTTGGGTATGAAAACAAGTAGAGCACTGGGGTTTTTTAAACTTTTTTTTTTTTTTTNACCCTGGCCAACTCATCTTCCCTGGCTTCATTGTGCTAGAAGCTGTATACATGAGGAACTAAAGGATTAATGAATCCAAGGATACTTTTGTCACTGGTGGAAGGAAATTATTAATGTAAATTAACATCATGACAGCTATGAGTACAGAATAGACTAGGCATGCTTGTAGGTGACAATGTACACATGAATTTTGATAGAAAAGACTGTAGAGATGTTGTGGATGCCCAAAGGCCATTTTCTCCTTGAGTGGCAGCTGTAACAAGAGCACAGAAGTGTCTGTGGGAAATATTCAGGGTGGCATTTTTAGTCAATGAAAGGCTGACACTTGTTACGCAATGGGGAGTAGTAAGCTGGGTAGGAAGAAAGTATAATGGTGTTTGAACTGACTGTAGTGGACAGTACAGAGGTCCCACACTAAGTCTGGCCTGAGTAATTATTTACTTTGCCCTTCCCTTGAAACAATACACTTCCATGGAGAAGGTCTTTCTGGTGGAAGTATAGCTGTGTTCATTTTCACAGTGGTTTCCCTGTGGGGCCTATTTCGAATATATATATATTTTTAGCTATGGCAGTGCAATGTGGTGCACTTTGTGCAGTTAAAAATGTGTGCATGGTTCTCCAGCATAAATGGAAACTATAATGCCTGCTGGAGCACTTTTGTTATATGTCTTTAAATCAGGAAGTCACCTAGGATAATGTCACTGAAACACTTAAGGCATTCAAGTCTAAGCTAATGTAATATTTATAATATATCATATTTAGCAACAGAGCTAAGTAATAAAACCTTGTAAGGGTCACTGAAAAGAATTAATCTCCAAAGAGCTTAGTGAGTATTGGAATTTATAACACCTCATTTCCCAAGTTTTTTCATGTCATGATTGGACTCTTTACTGGGACTAGAATATCATATAATGCATCTAAGTGCTTCATACATCTACTCTTTCCCAAGCTGGTTTTGTGATGTCTCACAGAGATGAAATAACACTGCAGGCTTTTGTTTAACTTGTGGAAGAGTCAATAATTTGGAATCCTATTTTTCACTCTGATAATTTTTAATGAAACTGTGGGAATTGTTGGGTTTTAATGGGGTTGAAAGTGACTACCAAATACAAATTTTTGTTCTGGGATCGTGGTGGAAAGGCAGGCAGGCAGACAGTGCAAGTGGGAAACAAGGATGCAAAGATAAATAGTGCTTCACTCACTGTGAAGGGATTCTGTTTATCCAGACTCTCTTTGATAACTTCACAGATTAGATGGAGAAACTTTCCCCCTGTCTCAGTATGGAAGCGATGACTAATAATGGATAATTTGACTTTTGACAAGACATTTAAAGGAATTTCTATTTCTGAATATTTCTTCAAAATCTAAGTTTTAGCTAAGCTGTACTATGGATGTGTTAAATTCTGAATTGCCTTTAGGAAGTTCTCAGAGGTTAGTGCTTTTGTCTCTGTGGTGAAATGAAAAATAAAATAAAATTGCCCCTCAGCTATCAACATGACATTCACATCCAGCAAATTCTCTAAGTAACCTGTGGTTTCTTCCAGTGGTGTACAGGAGCTACTGAGGGGCTTGTGCTTAAAGGCAGTGGTTTAAAACGACTACCTTCACTCAATTCCTGCCCATTGTGACCAATGTGATGGGGGGGCTTAAATCCATAGCCAAGACGGTTCCCTGCAAATTTCCTCCCATTCAACAGGAATCACTTGGGTACCTAAAACTTCTTTTAAAGCTCTTGACATGCAAAACTGTAAACTTTTTCCTGCTGATTCAGAAAAAACACATTCTTGAATTGCATATATTCTGAACAATGCATTACCTGGTTTAGTATGTAGCCTTCCTTGGAAAGGAATAATTTACACATTGAGAAAATGGAAAAGATATTAACTGTGGAGTGTTTTGCTTATAGAAGAAGTCACTGAGTCATGATCCAAGTCTGATTTGTAGCTGCTACATGTAATAATATTTTCATTGAAGTAAATGATGCTACAGTGCTCTGGAAACTGCATATAATATTAGTTAATCAGAACATTATAATGTCTATTATACAGCCGAGGTCATTCTAATGCAGAGAGGTAGAAAGTTCCAGGTTAATAATATAGTAATTGACACAGACAAAAGTAGAAGTGAAAGAGAAAGATACATACATTGATAGGCTTTGTTTGTGTTTTTTGTTTGTTTGGTTGGTTCTTTGTGGTTTTTTTTTTTTTTTAGTGAGGAAGATGGAGGGACCAACTTCAGTCCAGGTAATGCTTTACAATGCTTCTTAACACAAGTAGTTTTATTACAGTAAAGTCCTGGTTTTTTGAGACCTCTTTGTGTTTTTCATTTGAAGTCTGCTAGAAAGTTTCAGACCCTAAAGGGGAATAAATTCACTCATTTCGTAACCTAGTTAGAGGGCTGGAAATAGTGTTTAAAACAGAATTTTAAAATAAATGGCGGTAATGCATGTACTTCCTAATAAGTAAAATTCATGAATTGGGACAACTAATACTCTGAAAGTAACATAAAAATAGAGATAATTTTATGAAAAAAAATGAGTACAAACCTAATTCTGTAGAAATGCACTCCATTAGGAAACCTTTTTTGGAGTTGGATTAGAAAAATGTTGACTGTTTTATTATTAAAACCCAGTTCCCCTTTAAAAAAATGGCCCTATAGTTTGAAAAATAGTTCTACTAACATGCACATTTTCATAATCACTGGATTAAAAAAACCCAAACAAATCTAAACCTCAAGCAGCTGACTCTATGCCTATATACTTCTGAGTGACTACAAAGAGAGAGAACAAAAGCTTTTTCTGTAACCCATCTTATCACAGAGACATTTCTTGCATCATGATGATTTTTTTTTCCTTCCTGTATTGCAGAAGTCTTGTGCATAGAAAACATGATATTTGCTTTCTTTTTTCTTCTGTGATTTTATTTTTACAAATAAGGTCATTCAGGCTATCATTATGAATACAAATTCTTCTGAGCTCTTTGAAAAGGACAAGAATGGTGGGATATGCCAGAAGTAATGAATGTCAAATGTTTCCTGTAGCTAAAATAATTGTTGGTTCCTCTACAGTTTAGAGAACTGCAGCTTTGTAGAAATCATTCAGTTCATAAACTTTTCTATGTCCAAAAATTCATCTCCAACCAGGAAGTTTTCATCTTAGTTTTGTATATATATGTATATATTATATATCTGTAACATTGATAATTTTTTTCCTGCTTCAAGATTTCTCCAAATTAATAGCAGATTAAGAAATTACAAATATTTTAACTTGAAGGAAGGGAAATACTCATAAGGAATATTACAACAGCAGTCTTGACTCCATACCAAATCAAGGTTTAAACAGTTGGGCAATAAATGACGATACAGATGTATAAACGTTAATATCTAGAATGTATAAATATACGTTTAGGCAGAATTCTAGATAAACTTATTCCACCTTGGAATACTTTATTTCATAAACATCAAGGTGTATTAAGTGCTAAATATGAAATACCAAGAATCTCAAGAAACACGATTGTTTGTTTCCAATAAACATAATGAAATGTTATGAAAAAAAAAATACTTTGAATATCAAGTTCCGGCTGCATTTTCCTAATTCCCATTTGAACTGCAGCTTGAAATAACTTCTGCTCGTCGTACTCACAATAGTAGTTCTCAGTCAGAGTTTATCCAGTGCTCTTGATAAATAAAAAAGCCTTCAATGAGCACTCTGTGAAATACTCCTGTTTTGCACCTCGGGCGAGTAGATATTAAAGATGAGGTGGAACATGATGATACATCAGGAAAAAAGGAGATGCCCCTTTCCTTTTTCTCTTCAACTGACCTCACTTTACCCCAGGGAAAGTTTGTCACTCTGTCTAGAGGACCACAGAACACGGTGACACTGCCTCAAAATATCATGTCATTTTCCCACAGTTTAACATTATTTCTTCTCCATGAATCATGTAAGAAGAAAAACAAACCCAAAAAACCTTTCCTTGGCAATAGTTTTTTAAATCTTTTTATATTGATGCTAATATGTATTTTGGATATTCCTTGTGAAAGAAAAATCCAAAGAAAAACAAAGGAAAGTGCTATGCTCTTATAAGAATTGACCTTTTAGATACAGTGGAAAGAGAAGTTGAAATTCTGTGAAACTAAAAGAGCATATATGAAAAATTATGGAAAGAACAAAACTAGCGAGAGCCCCCAGCAGATCAAATTGAGTGGAAACAATTTGTAAGAAATTGAGAAATTGATACTAATATAAGCAAAATATGAATCAATGCTAACAATTAAAAGCCAGCATATCACATTACAAAGCATATGGATATATGATATAAAGGAATCTGAAAATGTCTTATCAGAAATGTTAAAATGTTAAAATACCTCTGACTTGGGGAAAGTTAGGAGCTATTCACAAGCATTTTAAAGCATCTGGATGTGTTCACTTAATGAATGAAAATCCTCTGTGATTTGTGTTTCTGGTTTTTTCTTTAATTTTCATGTGTTCCTTAATGCCCACTCTTTCTTTCCTCCCAGCTACCTTCAGCAAAATCAATTAACTTAGAAAAAAGAGTTTTCCTTTCCCCATGTACTGACTTGCCTGGTCTGTTTGAACATGCTTGCTAAACTACAAAGGTGAGTGTTTTGTCCTGTACTTTGAACTAAATGTGAGAAAGTAATTATTTTTCATAGACAGCTGAGTAGGGTGAAGGAAAAGAAAAAAGGTGTTTTACTGAAGCATGCAGCAAAGAACCTCTATCCCTGGAGGGCTAATAAACTAAATACAGCCTTACACTGGGCTGGGTTGTGTTGCTTGTCCAAGTCTGTATTTTCTTTAGTTCCAGTTATGATAGCTCTATTTGCTGAAGGAACTTTATCCTCTGCTCTGCAGTCTGGAATATTGAATATTGTCTTTTCTGCCTAAAAATGCAGAGCCAGGAATGTTAGTAGTACATGCTCTTGCTATGTGTACTATACTTCACTGGAGTTCGCTAGAGAATTAAAACTAGCGTGTCTTTCTCTTTGGGAGGATTTGGCCCCTCAGCCATCCTGTTTTATTGGATTCACACAGAACTTCCATATTTTGTAGCTAAATACAATATTTGAACTGCATATTTATAAGCTTTGTTACATATAGATGGGCCTGGATAACATCATCCACATTTCAGTCTCCAGCAAACTTTCTTGGAGCTGAAATTCTGTAGTACCATTTTGATGTATCTTACTCCCTTTTATCCTCCTCCTCCTTTTCTGGGATCATTTTTGCCTTTCTCATGCATAAATGCACACTCCCACAGACAATCACTCCTGCACCAAGAAAGCAGAAAACTGCTCTGAGTCATCTTGTTTATTGGCCTAAATGCCTATATGAGGTGAAAGTAGAAGATGGAAGAGGGGGTGGTCTTGAAATTAGTCTAGCACTAATGTCATTTAAGCTGAAAGAAAGTGTTGAAAAATGGTCAAATAAAAGCTGGAGAAACCCCTTTGACTGGAGGCATAGGGGTTTTTTGTTACTGCTGGTGGTTGTTTTTTTCTTTTATTGTATGAAGGATCTGTAATCTAAACTCTAGAGACTTTCTCTAGAGGAATGGCCTGCAGTCAATTGAAAGGTAGCAAAAAAAAAAAATCTGGAAATAACTTCAGAATTTTTTTTAAAATCTGATAGAAAGATCAGCTCTATGTAAAATCTTCCATATACAAGCTGCAGCTGAAGTTTCATGATTTTCTTTCAGAATGTTAATAGCCTGTTCCTATCAAATTTTCTATTTGTATATACAAAGTATTTTCATAATACAAAACAAATTAATTTGTTTAGTCTCTGTCCATGCTATAAACATGCCAAGAGTCATATAACCCCAATGTGAGCTGGTAAAGCATGACAAGAAAATCTTTATAAAAAGTAAAACCATAACATTTCTCTAACCCAGAAATATCATTTTTATGTTCTGAAGGTCTGAGTTTCTGTTATGAAAATTGGGAAATTTTTGTTTGACATAGGATTATTTTTAGGTCATATTGTGTATTTTGTTCAGCAAGTGCCTTGAACAGGATGGCAAGTGATCATAATACAGTTCTTACATACGCCTTCATTCTTGTTTTGTTTTGTTATAGGTCAAAGACTGGAGATATATTAATTACTTAACTGACTGTGTAATTAACAGTGATCTCAGGGATTTCAAGTTGTCTCAGGACATCTGAAAGGTAGAATCTAGTGTCAGTCTGTGTGGGTGTCTGTGTGTTGCCTGTCTTCGTCTGTGCAGAAAAGGAAGAAGACTTCTCTTGTCTGAAAGTGAAAGAGGCTGTGCTCAGTAGGGATGGGTATGTATATGTGTTTGAGTGACTGATGACAAGGATGGGTCAGAGCATGGGATGAAGACAGCTTAGGGTCCTCTGCTCCCCTGCAGAATAATGTGTTCTTGTCCACCAGACTATTCAGTTCCATTACCTTGGTAGGACAAAACCACTCTTTCTCTATGTGTAGAGTTTGGACTAGCTAGATGACAAAAAACCCAGGTTTTTTATTTTTTTCTCAATTATTCCCTAACTTTAGAAGAATCATGCTATGCAGGCTATTTCCATATTAATGAATAATCAGACTTAGGTAATAAGTTGCAATTTGTTTAGAGATGGCTGTAAGAATTTGAAGACAATATTAAGCTGGACACATTTTCCTCATTTAAAAAGAAAGAAAAGAGAAATTTCTTTGAAATTTAATAAATTGTGTTTCATTACTCTGTCATGATTCTGAAACCTTGCATTCAAAGCAGTTAAAAATAAAAATACTAAAATCCACAAAAGACTCTTGGTCATGTCCTTTCCCCCTTGAGCCAATGGAAGCAATCATAGAATCATAGCATATCTCTCAAGCTGGAAGGGACCCATAAAGATCATTGTGTCCAACTGCCTGCTACTCTCAGACCTCACCAGAACTAAACCATATGACTGGCAGAATCATACAGATGCTGCTTGAACTCTGGCAGGCTTGATGCCGTGACCACCCACCCAGTGAACAACCTTTTCCTTCATTCCAGTCTGAATATCACCTAATGCCGCTTCATTCTTCTCCCTTGTGTCCTATTTCTGGTCACCAAAGAGAAGAGATCACCACCTTTCCTCCACTGTCCTTCAAGATGTTTCATACTGCCCTCAATCTTCTCTAAGCTGAACAAGACAAATTATCAGGGAATTCCATGGATTGGAGAAGAGTGGACACAGACCAAAGAGCCTGGGACTCACTGCATGTCATGTTTCCAGTGTTAGGGAACCTCTTTTAATTGTTTGCTTTCCTGAGACTTGGAAGTTTGACTATTAAGGGTATTTCAGAAAGAGCAATGTATATTTTAACAAAATTGCTGACTAATCTGAATTTACTCAAATACTGCTACTATTACAGCATAGAATTCTTCAGTCCATTATGGCTTATATCAAAACCATAAAACTCTGGCTTATAGAGTTCTTTCTTATCTACATGAATTTGAATAGTTATTATACATATCTCTGACTCATCCCACTTTGTTAAAAGCTTGATTACATGCAGCACCTCTGGGAATAAGGGCCTTTATCATAAATGAAAGGAAGCATAAACCAGGGAGTGCTCATAATTGTTGCACTGCATAGGAACATGCTTCTCCCTTAAAGGCTCACATTCCTTTGCTTACATATTGTCATTATTGTAATTCAGCTGATATATTGCTACTGACACTGTTGTCATGGTTACCTTAATATTTTTTTTCATGCCAAATGAAATACTAACAAAGATAATTCCTTTAATTTGCTGTACAAAAACCAAGAAACAAAAAACAAAAAAAAGAGATATGTTATTAAAGTGAGGGGGTTTTAGATACTGAAAATAGAGAAGCAGCTAATTAAGTTTGCATAGTAATTTACATACCAATTCTTAACAATTGATTAATGGAAGTAATTCATTCAAGACATTCTCAATGACCAGACTCCAAAACTCTCCTGCAATTAAACAGTGTCAGCACTGAATGTTCCACATCCACTCCTTTTACTGTTTCTCTGTGAAAATACACACAATTTTATTTTTCCTACCCTGTTTTGAGAAAAGCTACAAAGCTCTCAATTTCTGAGAACAATTTACAAACTGCTTTATTGTGTGAGCTCTCTATAGCTGGAGAAAAATACCCTGTGTCCAGCTATTATCTATTTATATTGAGAAAGGGCTCCAGGATATGTTGAATAGAGACCTTTGTGGCCAGCAAAATGTAAGGGTAAATTCTTCAGTATTAATATTTTTCATCATGAAAATTTTCATCATTCATGGAAATAATTTGAATTTGAGATTTCATCCCCCTTATGATGAAAGTTTCATACTTGAAATAGTTATGGGTTTTTTTGGACAAAACCTGACAATATCTGCAGTAATTGTTGCTAAGCAGAAAATGATATGCAAGAGGCATAAAGTTAGAAACAAATATGTTCTCAGATTCCTTTTAGAGTTTATTACAGAATCCTGTTCTAAAATTAAATATTTTAAACTTGAATTCAATGTTTTTTCCCTTACTCACCTTTCTGTTTTATATGCAACCACTACGCCACTGAAGAGTCAGCTTGAACATCAACATCAACTGTCACATCTCCAGATGACCTTCTCTTTTTTTTTGCTTTTGTTTAAATAACAGGTGAAAAAGAGGTAAATTTAATGACTCCATTGATTCTCAAATGTTTTCCACAATTTTACAGGGAAAATGCCATTAAAGCACACATGCAGAAATGTTCCTATTGTTCATTGAGAACTTATAAAACTGGTAATTAGATAAAGGCTAACCTCTTCAACCTTGTATTTGCAAATTTCATCCTAATTAAGGGGAAGGTAGTTTCTACTGCCCCTGTCACTTGAGATGTTGCAGTGCTTGGAGAACAGGAGTATGAACTTATCTACATTCTAATATTAAGGTAAAGACCAGAACACCTTATTCTGCTTCTGTACTGGAGAAAACAACTAGTTGTAAGTATTTGCTTAATGATTTGCTTATATTTTTTAAAGTAATCTTTATTAAGTTTTTTCAAGCTCAAAATTACTTCAGAGACAAGCCAAGCAATTCATTGTGTTGTAGGTGTTTTGATGTAGCTTCTTGCCTATCAGAGTAAATAAAAAATTTACAGACAACCTTGAGGATGTATATAATCAGGCTGCAGAGGCTGATTGAATCTGCAGGACTTATTTGTGATAGGTCCCATAAAGCACAGTGTTTTTCTCCTGTCAGTGTGTAAGTACAGAAATACTTCTAGAAAGGGAATGCAGGGTTTTTTTACATGAACCATTACAGGACCTTTTACAATGTGCCAAAAAAAGTTAAAATTCACTGATTTTTAAATAGTTAGCTGCAATATTGCTTTGTGTAATTTGATTTGGTATTTGTTTCTATAAGTAACTATTTAACACTTTGCTGGTTCGAGCATTTACACAAATTGCAGAAGGCCGGCTTTACTTTCATTGTGTAGCAGCTGGTGCTAGATCAGTTAGATAAGCTTTAGACAGGAAATTTTAACAATAGTGAATAATCTGGTTTTTTTACTTAAATATGGTTGTATCTTCCACATAAATGATAGAAATTTAGGATTTTTTCCTCCTTGTATGCAAAGCAAAATCTTTTCCTTGAAGATACTGAGAAAAAGTGTCAGATTCTGAATATTGTGAGTTATGTTGCCCCTACAGTCACATCTTCAGGGACAGGACTGATACAATGCTCAGTGAGGCACAGACACACAGTGACATTTTTTAAAACATGTAATGACTTATAAGGGATATTCACATTGTCTTAAATCAACACCTGAAGTTATGGGTGGTATTGCTCAGATGCAACATTTCATTGGTGGTTACAGGGAGGCATTTTCTTTATGTGCATTTTCCTGTGTGTAGGTATAACAGAAATATAACTCTGAATGTTTCATTCATTTTGAAAAGAGATAGGAAAAAGGATTTTCAGGATGCATTAGTTTTTTGGGTTTTTTTCCTTTCTGCTAGTAACCTTACTGATCATGTCTAATAGCAATTCTGATATTCAACTTTCATTTCCTCTGTGCATCACTTGTTTCATTAAGCATAAGATCTTCATCCTGGAAAGATATACCCAGCCTCGGGCAAAACTTTCATGTTGCTATTTTCACACAGAGGTCTTCTGAGCCATTTTAAGAAAATGATGTGTTCAAAAGTTGAACTTGATCATTTTCTCAACAGTATGTTCTTAATCAGTGGGCAAACCAATGATGTATTTAGTCTTTTTTTCAACCTTCAAATACTAGCCAGAGGGTGACCTTAGGCAGGTACATGTGTTAGGAGTCTGAGTGTCATTTTAGATGTTGTAAGCTTTTTTTATATCACACATCCTAAATCTACCTCAATCTCAGCTTGTGAGTAATTTGTCATAATAACTGCAAAAACTGTGAAGTCAGTACTTTGCTCTGTGTTCAGAGGTGCAGCTTTGATCTCAAAGCAATCCACCCATCACTGCATGCCTGACTAGCTCAGTTGTACAGGGATGTTGTTACTTATGTATGAAAACTTTGCTGACAGCCAGAGAAGACATTCATTAGACACAGTTACATTCACGTTGTTTTGTGAAGTCATGCATGTTTTCATTTATGTTTGTTTCATTTAGTCAGAAAATGACAGTGGAACTGCACTAATTCAAAATTCCATGTGATCACCCACATCTATACT
The DNA here is from genome assembly GCA_008694505.1 of Cyanoderma ruficeps. Classification (NCBI taxonomy): domain Eukaryota; kingdom Metazoa; phylum Chordata; class Aves; order Passeriformes; family Timaliidae; genus Cyanoderma; species Cyanoderma ruficeps. The sequence continues at coordinate 16,383,814 of VZDJ01007747.1, forward strand.
ATATACATACACACATATAGATATATTTACTGAATGTGGATATATAGATGCTGATATACTGAAAACTACATTAAAATATAATCTATTTTACAATATGATCTATAAGAAACTGTATTGATCAACAATAAATCTTTCCTCCAATCATGTTTTTTTTTGCATAGGCACGTGTAGGCATGTTGGAAAACATTTTGTTGTTCTTGTGTTCCTGATTATATCCTAATCATATTGTGGCACTACAAGATTATCACTAACATCTTAAAAATATATACTTGGTGAGAGTAAAATTATTGTAGCCTCCACTCATTTCTCTTCAAACTTTCTTCTCTTTCAAAGACAAACTGTAAAACAGCGGGTTAGGTATGAAAGGTTCTCCTCAATGAGACTCATTTCCAGAAAAGGTGCTGCAGAGTTGCCTCAATTTAATCACATTTTAAAACACACTGAAGTTTGCATGAAGTTCCTTTGTTTGTCCAGACCTTGATCAATATAAATAATTAGCCTGTGTATGAGTATCTGCAGCCATCCCTTGACAGCTGACTTGGGGAAAATCTAGAAAGTTGAATCATTGTCTTTTACAGAGTGGGCAGTAAAGTTTCTTGATAAATTTATAACCAGTCAAGCCAATCGCCATTCAAAAAATATTGTGCTGCTTTCCACTTAAAAAGTCTTTCCTGCATCTGAGACCAAGTGCATGAGGAGGGAGGGCAGTGGTTCTTCTAAGCTGAAGAAAAATTTTTGTTTCAAATATTTTGAAATTTTACTTTTACTATATTTCTTCAGCAAGCATATTTTCAGGAGAAAGAACTATATCCTATTATCCTATATTGTATTATTTAGAAAAAAAATGCTTCAATGAGGCTTGTTTGGAACAGTTTGTTTTCATACAATAAGTTGTTATGATGTGGGGAAGTATTTATTTCCATTAACACACATAAGAGGAAACCAAAATAGTCCTTGATCACAAAAATTAACAGGATACAGTTTTTTTCCATAGTAAAATAAAATGGTGCAAAAATAACATCTTGACTTTTCTTTTTCTTTGGCTTTATAGATCTGCTCAGTATTATAAACACTAACCCACTGTTGAATATTTCTCATATATATTACGATTTTCCTTTCCTTAGTTTTTTTTTTTTTGCCAGATATACTGTTCATTCTCTGAAGAGAGTGAGTAGTAATTGTTTCATGTAGAAGCTGAGAAGCTTCTGGAAGCTGAGAAGAAAGAATAAATTAAAAGGAAATAAGTGTTGAAGATTAAGGAGGAAAAGGACAAGAAAACAGTTTTCTTCATCTGGAAATGGTTGAATGCCCTGTTTCCATGAACACTATTTTTTCATTTTGAGTGGAATGATTCCAAGTTTGGACTTCAGGAGTTCAAAGTAGGACAAAAAATTGCACAGCCTTCATAGATCTGGTCTTTTGTCAGATAGTGCCCTAATGAAAAAGCAAATACATTGTGACTGAGGGCAGTAAATAGGACAAAAACCCCTATATAAATATAGCTTGGAACACTTGAAAATATGTTATTTTGCAGTAATTTGAAGTCCAGGAGTTGGCATTTCCTCCGATGGTAGGCTGTTCAGATTTGAGAAAGTGGTACGAGTAATTTATTGACTAATTAAGTTGTTCTTTCTGTTCCAGTTGAAACACTAAAATGATAAATCCCAAATTATGGACTTTATTCAGCTTTCATCCACAAAGCAGCTCTTTGGACAGATTCCACTGTTTTTCTGTCAGGTCCCTGCTCAGGGTCTTTGCTTAATGAGATCTGTCTAATATTTAGATATAATGATTTTTTTTTTCCTGTGGTCTTGATTCAGGAAAATATTCAAATGGAATAGATTAAAAAAATATTTGGAGAACTTTACAAGACATAGTCTTAAAGGCTTTTACTTGTAGGCTTGTGAGACTGATAAGTTAAAAGGTTTATCTTAGTCAAGTATTGGTTTGTTTTCCTTGCTCATATCTGAGAGAATAATGGGCCCGGCAGCAACACTCACTCAGAGCTGTTGATCTGAAGGTCATAGAATTACTTTGCAATCCTGATTTTCCATACACTATGCACTAGCATTAATGTAAGTAGATATAGTCTAAAGTAGCAAAAGAGTTGCCTGCATTTCCCTATGTGTATTCATGAGAAAACAAAAGGCACAGGAATTAATATTTCTTAAACACTGATAAAACAAAAAAGAGGCACTTTTCTTCAAAGCCTCATTGATATTTGACTAAACCTATTGATACACCTACTAAGTAGTCTGTGTTCTCCCATTTCCCCAGAATTTTTCCTGCATGTAAATGTACCTCAAACATCTTTGCTACAGAAATTTGTAGTTATACTTACTTTTTGAGTTTACCCATGTCAAGATATTTCTTTCTCAAACACCAAACCTAAAAATAAAAAGATCTGCGACACTGTTCTACAAGCTGAAACTGAAAAATGGGATAAATTTACATTTAGATAAAATTATCTGCATGTTATCAAAAACATAAACAAGATGAAGTAGTGATTTAAACAAATATATAGGAGCTTCTGTTAAAAGCATGTAATTGTTTGCTTTAGTTAAGGAAAGTGTAGTAAGGAATGTGCATATCAATACCACAATAAAAATTTTCGTGACATTTCCTCCCTTTCCACGTTTGTTAGTTAAGAATATAGTGGAAATGTCATCTGAAAAAAAAAAAATCAATTGTCCTAATGGGCAAATTCTGAAACTTGAGTATGTCTGTCAATAAAGTCAAGTTATTAAAAATTACTAATTATTAATATGTTTTATATCATCATTTAGCTGTGAACAAGATAAGAAATCAGTTATCAGGAGATAGTGCTAAATCAAGATTACCTTAAATAATTTAGAGTCATTAAGTAGAAAAAGACACTGATGAGTGTCTCCAAGGAAGACATCATTAGCAGGTGATAATTAGTGTGTCTATGGAGATGTAGACTGACATCTCCCACCTACATTACATTAGTAAAGGAAGCTTTGCCTGTAGCTACAGTTGTCCTGCCCTCAAGAAGGAGAATCTCTGAGCAGGCTGCCTACCTCTGATCTTTCAGCTGTTCATTTCCTTGGTGGTTAAAAGGTGTAGAGATACTGTGCAGATAACATGCCACCAATCTACAGAAATAGTATTTCTGGGTAAGGGATGTCTGATATTAATTTGGTAGATATCCGGTGTTGTTGAACTTTAGATATGCTTGCAGAATCACAGAATTATCTAGATTGGAAAAGACCTTTGAGATCATCGAGTCCAACCTATGACCTCCTGCACAACGATGATGCTATGAGCAATATAGCTAAACTAATTATTATTCAAAGTACAAAATTTATAAACTGAAGGTACCTGTATCACTGTAAACAGGGTGATAAAAAGCCTTTGTCAAAGATGAGAGTGACTCTACCTTTTTTAGTGTTTCACTTTCGGTTAATGAAATAGAGGGAAAGAGGAAAAAAAAATTATAAACTCCGCAGGATCTGAGATTTGTATTTCCTTGCACGTGGCTTGTAAATAATTTTATTGCTGGTCAGAAGTATGACCAAGGAGTGAGATTTAAAACAAAATTAATTTCATCCAAGATGCATCAGTTTTGGGGTAGCTTATTTTGGAGACATTTTAAATCTGTAAATGAGAAGTTAGTTCCCAACGTGAGTGATGTCTAAAGGCCAAATTTCTAAATGTATTCGAACAGTTACTCAAAATGGTTGGATATACTTTGTAAACAAGAGTATAAAGACCTCTGGTTTAAGGGGTCACACAAGACGTTATGTGAACATTTCTGGGACTCTGGATTCTGACAGTTTTGAAAATCCAGACAGTTTTGAAAATCTTCTAATTTCAGTAGATAATTTCCATAAAATTAAGTCATTTCAGAAGAAATAGGCCACCGCCTATGTTTATGTTTGTGGTAGAATTGAAAAGATGGCAACATTTATACCTAAGAAACTTTAGGAACTTCTAATATGTTGGTATTTTAATATGCTAGAGAGGAAAAAATGCTAGAGGGGAATATAATTTTGACTATCCAAATCTTTGGAGCTGCATATCAGTAGAAATGTTAGCTTACCCACAAATATGCCCATGAAATATGAAGTTTTGCTTCAGTAAGGAGTCTTGAACAATGCACATAAAAAGCTGAACTGCTTAGGCATGGATGTAGAGATGCATCAAGACTGAAGCACTGTGTCTCCAGGGCACAAGGGGAAATACACATCCTCTTGTTACATCTGCGCCACAGATCCAGCATCTGCCCCCATATGACAGCAATATCTTTGAAATAACTTTGAGCCGTCCTCACACGTTAAATAGTCATTAGATGAAGTTCCTAAAAAACTGTGAGATGGAATACAGTAATAACCAGTGTCAGATTTTTATTTCTTCTTTTGTGCTTCTAGGGCTTAATTTAATTTTTAGCTATGAGCAACTTGAAGATTATCCCATAATTGCCCAACATCAGTTGAGTAGGTCTGTGTAGTCTTTTAAAGCAGCTGGGCTTTAAAAAGTTTGACTTGCTTTTGACTAATATATTTGCCAGCATGAAACCATCCAATGGACTTAATTTTTCCCAGTTCGTTTTCATGAATTTATGCAAATGAAAATCATGTTAAAGTGAAAGAAGAAACAGGGAAAGATTTTTAGGTTTTTCTTTGACAGGTGTACTTGCAATAGAATCTTTACCGGGAATGACAAAAATTAGCAATATTTAGGTTCTCACATGTTGCTTGCATAACAGACACAGTTCTGAGGAGAGCTGGGGTAAGCCCTCAGCTACTAAATGCTATGTGTCTTCCTTCAGCGGTCTGGGCATGCCAAAGAGGCCGTGTCAAGAGACTGTCTGGATTTTTGAGGCTGTATCCTCTCCTGAGGGAGAAAGATGGAGGAAGACAGACCAGTATGCCAACAGGGAGGACTTCTGATCAGCTGGAGAGGAACAGGTGCAGCAGGCAGTGACCATGTTCAGTAGATCTGCCCTATCACTGAAACTCCATCCTAGAATAATAGCCTCAGCTTCACATAGGTAACTGTTTTCAGATCAGCATGGGTTTGCATATCTAAGACAAATTATATTAAAGCAGAAGAGTTAAAACCTAAATTGTTGTTACAATTTTTGATGATGTTAAGCATGATTATTTTAATAAAATCTGCATAATTTCTCCAGTCTTCATTTAATGAAAAATAAAATAATTGCAAAGTGATTGCACTGCTGTAAGCAATTTAGAATCTGATTTTGGCAGTAGAATTACTTTTTTTTCTCTGTCATTGTAATTTGGTTTTAAATTACATTTTAGTTGCTATTAATTTAGATTAAAATTTTTAATTTCTATTTCAAATTTTTTAGTTTGAATGATAAAATTAAGTTCTTGCTTGCCTCTTCTTTAACAAAATAAATGTGATTTCTGTTAATATTTTTTTAATAATAAAAACTCTAGCATCCAGACTATGCCTCCGTGGTCTGTTTGGTGGGTAGTCCAAAATTCTTTCAATAAATGTTCTGATAACTTGTGGACCATAATGCAAGCTTGTAACTAAATCATGATGTACAAATGCCACACCTAAGCTGGGGCAATCCCTGATGTCAAAACAGGTTGGGGGGATGAACTGATCGGAAGGAGTCCTGAGGAGAAGGATTTGAGGGTGCTGGTGGATGAGAAGCTGCAGCTGACCCAGCAATGTGCACTCACAGCCCAGAGAGCCAACTGAATCCTGGGCTGCATCCAAAGCAGCGTGACCAGCAGGGCAAGGGAGGGGATTCTGCCCCTCTGCTCTGCTCTGCTCTGGTGAGACCCCACCTGGAACACTGCATCCAGCCCTGGGGTTCCCAACACAAAAAGAACATAAACCTGTTGAAACAATTCCAGAGGAGGGCTACCAAGCTGATTAGAGATGGAGCATCTCTCTGAAGGAAAGGCTGAGAGAATTGGGATTATTAAACCGGGAGAAGAGAAAGTTTTGAGATGACCTCATGGCAACCTTCAGGTGTAGGAAGGGAGCCCACAAGAAGGACAGTGACTATTTATGAGGGCATGTCTGTATATATGTGGCTTCAAACTGAAAAAGAGTAGGTTTAGATTAGATATCAGAAAGAAATTGTTAATTGTGAAGGTGGTGAGGCACTGGAATATGTTGCCCAGAGAAGTTGTGGATGCCCCATTCCTGAAAGTGTTCAAGAGTAGGTTGGATGGGGCTCTGAGCCCTCTGATGGGGCTTCCAGGATGAAAGAAAAGTATTGCTTTGCTTTTCTAGTAACCGTAAGACTTTCTATGAGAGAGAGTCTTAGCTCCCTTGCTGGAGCAGTCTGAATGGTCTGACCTAGCATGGCTAGAACCTCTCTGGCTGTTTGACCCAAGATTTTTCTAACATATGTAATTAGAAGACTTCTTTTGTTACCTATCTCAAATCTACCTGTCTGTCAGCCAAAATCTCTGTATCTTATATGCTTTTACAGTATTTTCACCTTGGTTGTATTTTAGGCCTTGTTTACTTGGGTTACCTATGCCATGAAGAAATACATTTACTGAAAAGTAATTTAACAACAATTCATTGCTTGGATTAATTTTTTAAAAATTCTTATTTTACTTTAACTTTTAATTTCCTTTTTAAAATTTTTTTAAATTTTATTTTCATAAAGACTTGTGTCTCAAGCAAATTTCTTACTGAGCATGTTCACTCTGTAGTGTAAATACACTGTGGCCCCTCTGACAGCCAAACGTTATTAGTTAGAATTTAATTTCAAGTGTTTCAAACTGTAAATCCAAGGAAACAGAACATGTTTATGTTAAATGTGTGGCACAGTGTATTGACATTCACTAACATTTAGTCCCTAAAAATTTGTTACAGTCATACTGTAATGATCGGTGAGAAAGGAGGGCCTTTAGAGGAACCAAAATGAGCCAACATGGCTAAACAGAAAGTACAGGATTACAGAGTTAAAGAATTAAAAGAACCCTCAAAAAGCTAAATTTAAGTCCAAATGAAAAAAGAAGAAAGTATCAGGAACCATTACAGATTAAACGCAAATACAATACATAAGGCATGAAAAAAAAAAGAGTTTGAAGAGTCCCTTAGGAAAAGCATAAAAAACTTGTAACAAATCCCTTTTACAGATGCAGCAGAGCATGGTGCTTTCAAGAAGGCCTTTAGGGACCAAAGAAAAAGTTCAGAGAAGATAAGGCAGTAACAATGATAGAAGATAATTTTTTCCATCCCTCTGTGAAGGATGTTGAGTTTGCTGGAGTTCTTCCCCATAGGTGGATGCCCCTGAAACTTAGAGCACAGGTAGGACAAACAATGACAGAGCAAATGGGCCATAGGAATAGGAACAAACTGGCAGGATTCCAGACATCTGGAAGAACATGAAAAAATCCGGGGAAGTTCTGACTGATAAAATGACAGGCAAAAGTCATTGCAGATATGACCCTAAAAATGAATAGAAGTATCTGCTCAAAGGACAAAGATGCTATTCCCAGTGACTTGGAAAAAGCAGTCATGCAATTTCTAAATTCAAAATAAAGTACTAGATGTACTTTTAAGACTTTCTCTCCTAATGAAGGAATTTTTAAATCTTGGAGCTAATTTCAACTGGAATACTTACGTGACAACCAGATATTGTACAGGTGCTGGCACATGACATCGATGAAAACAAAATGTATACAAGATTCTGTTTCCTAAAAGAAGGCCTATTTCATCATTCTCTGCTTCCTGTTCCATTCATGTTCATCACTAAATGTCTGTATTTGATGAAGAATTGAACTGTACTTTATATAAAGGTATGTAAAATGTATACACATACAGACAGAAAGTGTGAACTATTTCTGCAGTGGTTGCACTACAATTGTTAGAATAAAACCATATTTTCTTTCCTTTGTGAGTTCCTTGGTCTCTGTTTTCATGGGACTATGCAGCATATTTGCGGCTCACCACAAGGTTTTCTTTAAAGTAGCCTGAGGTGTCTATTGTTCTAATAATTGGTATAATGTTATTTTAAGATTCATTGACTTTATGATATCTGACAGGATGGCTTATCTAGTAGCTGTGGTAGGTGAGGATAACCAAAGCATGTTCCATCTTTCACAAGCTTCCACCAAAATGATCTTGGGATTTCTGCTAAAGGAGAGGTGAAAAAGATAGGAAAAGCTCTCCATATAATTAAGAAGGACATTAAAGAGGAGCTAACACAGTTACTTTGATTTATTTCCTACCCTGGCCTCCGGCTAGGGTTAATAATTTATATTTCTCCAAAATATGGAAACCTTAGATAGAAAATATACCTTGTACTAAACATAAAATTGAAATAAATGATATTTCTGTCCCTGAAAACTCTCCAGTATATGTATGGTAGGGTTTAATCAAGCATCCTGAATTGGGTAAATGCAGATATTTGGGTGACTGTTAGGTAACCTCAATTTAGAATTAAAGCTCAGCATAACTTTATGCTACATAATAACTCAAAATTAACACTTCCCATCTCTCAAATCTTTTGATATATCATTTAGTAATAACTAATTTTTCAACTAAAACTAGTCTGAATGAGAGCCAAACTCAGCAACTTGCTATATAGAACAACTAAAAGGAGTAATTCACCTCTAAAATTATAGGCTGAAATCCCAACTTCATGGGGACTTAGATTACTTAGATTAGTACTTAGATTAGTACTTTGATTACTTATCTAAGACACAGTATTGTAATATATTCTCTTCCAAGCTTCAATATTGTAAAATATTTTTAGGGTTTTTTCTACAAAAACCACTCCCGAATTTAGATTTGCAAATTTTTATTTGCTTTTTGATCTGCTTCTGTGGGTAGCATTCATGCAATTTAAATGTCTCCATAGTTGAGTGTATGAGAGTTTGAAAAAAGAAAGCACCTACTCTTCTACTTAAAGTTGTGCCTGCACTGAAATCTGAAGTTAATTTTTCTTTCAATTCTATTCTTGACTGAAACAATTCCTAAAAAGTAGATTCAAAGGAGATTTTGGAAAAAGAAGAAAGCCAACAAAACATTCCAATAAAATGTGATGAGGAACTGAGGGAAAAATCCAATACTTAATGTGCACTAGAATAAGTATGCACTAGATGTGCACTAGAATAGAGTACAATGAGTTTTTGAAGTGTCTAAAGATAGTTGCTTTCTATTCTCAAAACACCAAATGTTTAACCAATTCCATGTTGCAAATCTTCCTATGTGTTGCTATACATTTGAGATTAAATCAGCTTCCCCAAGGAGTACGCTCTAAAAATGGTATCAAGGAATACTTATAGTTTTACAATTGGCAATTTATAGCCAGTTCAAAAATAAAGTTTTAGTATATTAAGGGTTTATTTTGTTTCCATCTACTGCTAAGTGTCTAATAAAATACAAGGGGCTTCATTCCATTTCCTCCTAGAAGACATGAATGGATTGGAGTGAACCATTAATGAGAATATGAACATTAAAAATAATCTGTAATGAAGGGAACTTGTTGCTTTTTTTAAATGCACATGTATGACTGCAGAAAAATATTCTGTTTTTCAGGGATAGTGATTTTCTTACATAATTTAGGAAAAGGGGCTATGGCAAGATATACAGGCTGTGCAAAACACCATGAGATGTGAGAGGAGACAAAGCTGCATGGTTAACTGGAGACTGTCTTGAGCAATTGAAGAACTTTGTCAGTCAGAAATGGAGCCAAACCAAACTTTGCATTCCCTCAACAAACTCTGCACGTCTTATTACTGAAGCTGACATTTCAGTCTGCTTCAGGTAATGTGAAAAATCATGCAATGCACCAGATACCTGGAATTGCAAAGTTAGAAGAGTAATCAAAATGGCCCTAAATATGTAAACCTGAATTTAAATTATTCACAACAATTTGATACAAGTCCCACTGAATACACCAGTTGACACCATTTCAGCCAGTCCTGATAGAAGTACCAGTAACGTTGTCTACCTGTAAAAGCAACGTGAAAAACCCAGGGATTTACAAAACATTTAGAAAATCTTCAGTTCTCTATCATGCTAAAGTTTTTTAAAAATATTAATTTCTCATGAAACCCTACACAATAACAAATTCAATGATATTTAGATATCTACCTAGTTTCTTGCCTTTGGAGTTATCATGCAAATACAAACATTTGCCTACAGAGTCAATTAATTCCATGAAATCTTATGTGGTAAATGTAATGAGAAATCAAGATAGAACAGGAGCACAGAATCAGCATTATGTTCATAGCTCTTCAGCACATATTAAAATTCTTGTCATATGGGTGATGTCGTTTCAGCTCAGTCTTTTCTCAAAGTTTGCTCACACTCTTCACATTAATTTTAGTAAGGTAGCTGGCTGATAAAATTAGAGGCCATCAAATTTTACTGGTGTGAGGGAGAGAAGGAAGCAACAGCATTTTGCAGAGGTAGATGAAGAGTCAGAAAAGCCTGAAAACAGTAAAAAGAGCAAATGGACTAGGAGAAGGAAAGGAGAATAGTCTAGACAGGGCCAAGGCAGAATAGGAAAGCCTATTTGACAGAGAAAACTTCTGTCAGAGAAAAGAGAGTTACATAGGAATATGCTTATTTTTATAGAACAAGAAAAGGTGATTGTGAAATATTGACTTAGATGCTCTGTGCATATCCCTTGGCTGGTCAGAGACTTAGAAGGTCTGTGAAAGGTTAGTTTGCCTCTGATTAAAATTTGAACAATCAGTTCAAGAGTCCATGGAGGGGCTGAACCCTGAATTTCAGTGTTGAAGTTGTCAAAAACTGTACAGTGCAGAGTGATAGAAATTCCTTCATAGTACTAGGTCTCATACACCTGCATATATTAGCTGTATTCATTGCTGTATACATTAGCTTTGTGTTTGCACAAAGCTAATGTATATAGTATACCTTTACATAATGCATACAGTTTAGTTTTTTCCATCTCTCTATGTGTGTTTCAAATGAAAAGAGGACCACTTTCCTTTTGAAAATGAAAAGAAGGATCAAATCTTTTCAAATGAAAAGAAGGAAATAAATTCCTGGAGAGGGTGACTACTTGAGAGAAGATAAAAATATTCTATAAATCCAATGTAATGTAATAATTTAAAATTATTTCCTTGCAACAAGTGCAATTTTGTTTCATTAGGAGCAAATATTGCACACTACTTCAGAAAATGTTCTTTCTTTTGACAAGAACATATTTAAAAAAATTTCTAAACTACTTCAGAATTTTATACCTGGCAATTCTACCCTGACAATACTTACCTTATATCAACTAATTAATTTGTTCCTCTGTCATTATTTTCCTAGATCTCATTTGCTTTTGAAAATAATATAGAATCATGGATCCATTAAGGTTGGAAAAGGTCTCTAAGATTCTTGAGTACAACCATTAACATAAAACTGATACATCCACCATTAAATCATGTCCTTAAGCATGGTATTTACATGTTTTTTGAACACATCCAGGGATTGTGTTGCTAGTACTTGCCATGCATGACACTATTTCAGTGAAGAATTTTTTGGCAATATCTAATCTAAACCTCCACTGGTGCAGCTTGAGGCCTAATGTTTGTTACCTGGGAGAAGAGACTGACCCCCATCTCGATAAAACATTCTTTCAGGCAGTTGTAGGGAACAATAAAGTCCACCCTCAACCTCCTCTCTTCTCCAGGTAAAACAATTCCAGCTCCCTCAAAGCCAAGAGACATTAAACCTTATTTTTTGGCAATATTTTATCTTCATTTTTTATATAGTTTTGGCCCAAGGGCTTCTTGTTTGATTGTCACTTCAGTAATTTGGTGTCATTTATAGAACTGTGCTACTTTAAGTACCACTTTTCTCCAGGGAAACTGCAGTTCTAATCAGACTTGACGGTTAATTTGGGGACAAGAATTTATCTTTTGAAGTTTTTTAAAATAATAGAAAAAAATTTCCATCCATAAGTCTCATTGGAAACTTAGAAAATCATGTTGGACTCTTGTGGTTAGTGGTTGAATTCTGCTGTTTAGACTGGAACAAATTCTTCTTTTCATTGACTTCCAGGCCCAAGAGAAGGAAGATAATATATTGACCCATAATGTTACACATTCTTTGAAGTGCACAAACTTATTTTCATATAAAAAGCTGCCAAAATCCCAACAGTAGTAGAGTGGAAACTGGTGAAGAATTTAATTCTTATTCACCGATGACCTGGTCATCTCCAAGGGACTGAATCAGGAAAACAAAATCAGGTCAAGCTTGGTCCTTGCTGCAAGAATGATCAAATGATGGAATGGAAACTTCAAGATGGCGCATGAGTTCTGTAGCTGAAGAAATTAAAAGGAGCAAAATACAAGCAAGTACACTAAGACAAAAAATCAAACCAAAACATATCACCTTAAAACCCTTACAAATAAGTTATTTATTTTTAAACTTAAAATATCATGTTTGTCCTTAGCTATTGGTTATTTGAGAATTTCAGCTTTCTTTGGAAACCCAAAACAAACTCAGTTTCACTCATGATTACAGAGAAATATTGAAGATATGCAATCATAAAGGCCCAAAGACCAGAGGGCAGACCAGCTAATCTATGAAAAATGCTCTCTCTCCATATAAACTTTGTTTTATAATCTTAAATGATCACAATGAAAGCAATACTATGCTTAAAGTCAACACCTTCTTTTCAACTGTCACGTCATTTTGGCTTAGGAAACAGGCTGATTAGTATTGAAGATGTGAACTGTGTTGGTTTGGAACTGCGACCAACTGACAAGATTGATGAGCAGGTGGATTTCTGTGGTACCATCCCCTGCCCAGCTTCTTTTGAAAACGTTTGCAATCAGAGATCTCACTAGAACTGAAAGTGAAAAATTGAAAAATTCTCTACTCAGAAAATCTGCAGTAGCACACTATGTCTTCCAAGCCATGACACAAGTAGATGAACTTGAAAATGAAATGCCCCAAGTTAAGATTGCTCCACATCCATCGTTATACAGATGACCTAATGTCTAAAAGTGGACCTTCCTGAAGGCCAAACTTGGCACACGGAGACTTTGGCAAGTGCTAGGTGTATTGCTCCTCTTAAATATTGATTGTATCCAGTGTTTATATGGTGAGTGTTGAACATGAAGAAATGCCTCTCACAATTTGTTTTGGAACAACCGAATCCCTGTTGTACAAACTCCAAAAAATAGTTGGTTGAAACGGTTTCCTACAAAGCTCAAAATATATTTTTAATTAAGCCCAGGGCTAGTCACTAGAACACTGTGTTTTTTCTTTAAACATTTTATACTCTGCCAGTGCCTTTCTCCAGTGGCCAGTTTACAAACATATCCCTGCAAACTGAAGTCTGTATTCAGTGAAAAGACTCTCAAAGTAAAAGTTTTCAAGTGTTAGGAGAGGAAACTGCCTAGAAATTATGGGTAAGTCATGAAATTTAAAATTTGATATTTCTCTCTCTGTCACATATTTGTTTTGATTTGGTAGGTTCAATGTTTCCATTATCTACTGTTTAGAGCATGAAATAAAAGAAACATTCAGGAGATCACCATGATCTCTTAGGTTAACCAGGGTCACCATGATCTTAAGTGAATAGAGCAGTGCCTGAAACCTGGAATCACCCTCTAATTTATTTACAAAACCTGTTAGAGCATTTGTGCCTTTGTAATTGACATATGGTAACAATATGTATAATTTCAGAATTCATGAATTGGGTACATTTCTAAGTATTCCTGCTTTGTTAACAGAAGCCCAGTGATGTCCAGGACACTGAAACCTCCAGAAACAGATTTCAGCGAAACAATATGCATGGAATAGTTGATAAATAACCATGTGACAAGACCAAGGGCTATACAGTTTTTGTAATTATCCAGTTGATTCTTTTACCCTAATAGTGGAGCTAATTATGGAAAAACATTTGAGAAATCCTGCCATCTGACATTTGTGAATAATTGTAGAAATCTCTGAAATATATGTTTTGAAATGTTAAAGATGACAATGCTGTCATACATCGCTCTTTAATGTCATGCGGCTAATGTACTTGAACAAGTGTCAGGATTCCAAAAGGCATGCAGACTTCCCCTGACCCTTAAAGTCTTACAAAGACTGCTGTTATCTTTTTGTGAATCTGGCTATTTTTAAACAAGTGTTTCACAATTTACCTTGGGGAATTTATAAGCAGACATTTATTACAGTAAGGATCAAATACCTACAGCTGTCCTTTACATATTTTATCAATTTTCTATTCTACCTGAGGAGTTCCTTGTGAAGTTAAGCTCATTAAATCAGGAAATCTAAATGACTGAGTCATCCTGTTTTTAGATGAAAAAGATGTGAAGGTAGGCTGACTCCATGTGATTTGGAACAGGGTCTCCCACTTCACACAATGGAATTTTAACCACTGTGTTTAGAGAGAGGCATTTTTTTACTGTTCAGCTCTTTGTGGAAAGCACAGAGCTCTGAATATATAGTGAGATAATTGTCATCACCTGCAGCTAGAGGCACTTGCCTACATTATGAAGTCCAGATCCATCTACTTTTTTTTTTATTTTAGAGAAGCACAATAATCTTGAGCTTTCAAAGTTGCACCAACATTTCTTAAGCCTTTGCATATGTTTCCTTCTAATCAGAAATTCAGTTTGAGAAGCATTTATATATAGACAACAGTTATTACACTGGTCTTTCTGATGGAGTAGAAAGGGTTCATAGCAAAACTGCTAAAAAGAATTAATCCTTGTAAATATTGCTTATACCAGTAAAAGCATAAATCCTTGTAAAATATTTGCATATCAATACCTCTAGTCTGCATTTTAATATTATTTAGTCACTTTGTAAGTCATCTATTTTAATTTAGTTCTTTAATAATAATTTAAGCTAATTTTCTAGTAATTTTAACATTTGTTATTGGGTAAGCTCTAATTTTGCATCACTCATTGCTGTTTTTTCAAAATGTAAAAAGACCATTACATTTTCCCATGTTCAAGGTCAGTAATTACTGTACTCTGCTTGAAAGTATGATAACATTTCTGGTAGTACCACTTTATCATTCACATATGACAACTTTGCTTTTACAGCTGAACATTATTTACCCATAGTCTGTTTTATGTGCCTCTTAACACTACTTGACCAAGATACATAGCAACAGTTTCATTTTGGAATTTGCCAACAAACAGTACTTTTAAACATATACAAGACCTGCTCTGAGCTAATTGTTTATCTGGGGCTTGCCTTTATTCTAAACTCAGAGAACAAAACATTTCTAGGCCATTTCTAAACTTGGCTTTGATACAGAGAAGTGCTCAGTGCTTCTGGATAGGAGAGAATAGAACACAATTGTTCTGTTAGCAGAGGCCAAAAGAGTTGGATGCAGCTCTCTGAAGTTCATTAACCCAATTTTTAAGGTATGAATCATGTTGAGCTCACAACTTTCTTATTCACTGATTATTTTTAAATATCAATTAACATAAAACATAAGAAATTATTTGCAGACTATGCAGGCAGAAAATTTAATATGAGCCACATGGAGCCATAAAGTTTTACAAGAAAATGAAGTTTCAAAACTGGAAGGCCATATTGGAAGCCTGTAAAAAATGATTGAGTAGGAGTTAGAAAACTAAGATGAAATCTATACATAGTGAAAAGTATAACAAAATAATTTATCTGAGATAGACACACAGGATATTTGCATGAAATGTCTCTGGGATGTGCAGTTTGTTTTCTTACCTATTCAAACAGCAAAACACTAGAAGTTGCCTCATCAGACTTTGAAAAGAATATACTTATACTATCCTGGCGTGCTTAAGCAGTCACTTTAAGAGATTTTAAATTGATTTCAACTTCCACAAGAAATACACTTGTTGCATAAGTTAAATCTTTTAAGTCTGGTTAGCCTCTTTCAGCAACTGCCTCATCGTTGAACTATTCAACATGTTTACCAGATTTTTTTTTTCAATTTTCTTATGTTACCAAAAACGTTCTGTATGGTCTTTTTAAGAATGTAAACCTCTGTTATATCAAGCATAGTTTGACACCCAAGACCACAAGAAATGTCTTTCTCATATTTTCTCAAAGAAATCTTCTCCTTTCTGGGTGCAAATGATATGTTTCAAAGAATTTAAGGAAAACTTCTGAAATATGAGCTTTGAAACTTCGGTAGCACTAACATGTCTGAACCAAAGTAATACTTTTTCTTCAGGAGAGTCACTCTTTGCACTGTTTTTGTGACTTATCTCTTACAAGCTCTATTTTTACAGTCCTATTCTCAAAGAATTTTATTTTGGTGTTCTTTTCAGTCCTTTGTTCATTCATTTCCTGCTCAGTTATAGGACCAGTCTCTCTCAGCTCAGGATACAGTTGCGATCCTGGGGTGGTACTGTATTGGTGTGGAACTCGAGGCTGGAATGCCTGCAGTAATGCCCTCTTATTCAGGCTATATTCCCTGCTTATGGAACAAATACTTCTTTATATTAACTAGGAAATATTTGATTTCCAGGGTTCCCTTGGGGTTGTTGAACAGAGTGTAAGAAGGATGAGATTTCCTGGTTCATGGGAATATTGTGATCTTGCAATTTGCATTAGATCAAGCGCCAATTTCTGGAATCAAGTAATTGAAAATAAAACTAATGATGGGTTATTACATTTAAATTTGACAGGCTGTAGCTTTTAAAGTTGGTGCTTGCTTTTTGCAAAAAGCTGAAAATGACACAGTGTTTAGAATTCCTGCCACTGTGCACAGAGATGTCAGATGCAGATCGAGGCTGCATATTTCCAAGTTGTGAGTGAGCCATCAAAGAAACTGTTTGCTAAATATTTGCTTTTGCATACATTACTAAAATTATGCACATATTCTGTGAAACACTCTTCAGTTGACAATATTCTGTTTTCTGATACCCATGAGTCTGTTCCTTTTTTAGAATAGGTCCTGATAACAAACACCTCATATAAGGTTCTAATTTCATTTTGGAATGAAATGAGGGGGTGTTGAAAAGTTTTGTCAGAGCCAACTCACCCAGCTCATGTTTCAGAGATTTCCACTTGGGCTGCTTTGGGCTGCCACAGCGTGTGACTACTCTTTGGCACTGTATAATAAGATGGACTAGCAGTACTTGAATTTGTACTTTTGCTTCCATTTTGTGAAATTACAGCTCCTAGTATTGGTTAATTATATGATATCCACTGTAATTTAAAAATAAATGAATTGTTGAACAAAAAGTCTAAACATAGAAAAGCTGAAAATGTTAAGCAAATACTACTTAAAGACTCAAAGGCAGTAAGCACATGAAAATCAAAAAAATATTTATGGATCCTTTAAACAAAAGCAGGCTGTGGTTTTCTTAGCCCCCCCCAATTTGTACTTTGTTGGTAAATTAATTTGACAAGACAAATGTTCCTATTCTCACCTTCATTTCTGCTACAGAAGAAAACATGTGTCTATTACATCTTGTTCCAGATAGCCTCTAACTGATTTGCAGTGAAAAATATTCATGGGAATCTTGTTTTCCTACTCAGGGGTATTTCACATTGCTTCTTTTTGTTGGAGTCTGAAGAATTTTTTTTTTTCCCCTAATAACTGTTTATTATCTATAATTTAGTTAATGTAGCCAGTTCTTCAAATGCAGAAGACACTTGTTCCACCTCATGATAATCATGTTTGATTTTAGTACTGGAGAGGTCTCCAGCCAGGAATGAATCTACAGGACTGTCCTTAAGTTGTTGTATAGTGACTCTGTAGTTCATAGGCTTATTTTCATATTAACAGATGATACAACTCAATAAGCATAAATTTTGAAAAGGACTCTGTTCTGATAACCCAAAATTTTGTTTTGTAGGTAAGCCTTCTTCAATCTAACCCTTTTCCTGTGAAGTGAATGCCCCTTGGTGTTTGGAGAACATTTGGTTTGGTCCTGGAGTGCACCCTCCAGTTTCATTCCATCTGGAAAGAGTCTACTTCCTTGTAATTTGCCTGCTCTGCAATGTGACCCAAAATATTGTAAACAGGAACAACTGGGAAATTGAATTTGTTTGGGGCAGCATTGTTGTTATGAGCTGAAGTGCTCGTAGAGATGCACTTGTGGCAGATTATAGGTATGACTCAAGAGTGCCTTGATTATGAGCTAATTTTAGAAGTTTTTAGTTGCTAAAAGCTGCATTTAATGTGGAAAAAAAAAATCCCAATTTTGCAGTTCCTGAAACTTCAAAAGTCTCCCTATATTCTCCTAAATTCCCAATGATATGGTTCTGTGTGCAAGAAAATGAGGGCATTTTTCTGAATTAACCTGGTGCTTTTTCTTTAGAATCCGAAACACATTCCAGTATTTTGAGCAATGAACTAGAAGCATTTTTTTTCAGCAATTTACAAGGCTAAGTTGTTTGCACAAAGTTCCCAGCTTAATATGAAATATCTGTTTCAGGTTTTTTAATTTTTAATGGATATAGATATAATTCAGGGAATTGCACTTGTTACTTCTAGCTGTACAAATATGCATGGCCTTTTCAGGTTCATGTTTGAATCCTATCTTTTTTGATCACAATCCCATCCATTAGAATCTTTGTGAGTTTACCTAGGTAGACTTTGAACTGTTTTTAAACTAAACACTTTTAATAGTGCTTTTATTTCTGCATCTTTCATGTGTTTTGCAACCATGTTATGGTACAATAAACAAACAAACAAACAAATAAATGTTTAATGTCCCATAAGGAGTGGAATTGTAACTTGCCTCCTCCCCCAAAACGATAAAGACCATTTGGGCAGGGGACTAAATGTGGCTAATATTTTATCTAAGAGATGGAAATAAAATCAGCTGAAAAGCATGACAGCACCTCTATAAAACTCCATGAGCAGTAAATCTGCATTTTTTGAGAGGGGGTACTGCTAATTCACATGGGAAGGCCATCCCTAAAAGTTCCAATATCTGCAGAAATTTGACTAAGACTCTAGACAGTGCAAATAAAAGGATTATTGAGAGATGGACAGTAAAGCTTCCCTAAATGCATTGCCCAGTTTGCTGCTATGAGTTTGTTCTGACTGTTGATTTTGTGTTTTGTGCTAACTACTTCCCTCCACTCTGGATCATCTACAACACATGATCCCTATGTCTTCTTGAGTTAGAATGAATATCTAATTTCTGGGGTTTTCATGGAAGCAGAGAAGTTCAAAGCAAAGCCCATCTCACATCCCCCTCTTCCACCCACCATCGGTAGCAACCTATCCCCCAGAAAAATGCTGCAGGGTCACTGGTGGGCTCCTAATATGTTGGGTAGGACAAGCTCTTCCTAGAGAAGCAGGAGAAAAAGGCAAGTCCTGGATATATCTTGCATTTTTATCCTGTGCCCTGGGATGTGGTCTCCTGAGGACATGCAGGTTTCTTCTTGTGCCATGAGATGGGGAAAGCCAACAAAAAAGATCTTGATTTAAAGAGGCACAGACTCTACACAGCCTTGTCCAAAGCCATGATGGTGTCACAGCACTTTGTGAAATCACAATACTTTTATTTGGTATACAGACTGAAACACACAGACCTATGCATCCTTACTTCTCCAGATGGGGTCCTGATTAAAGGTTTTTTGCTGAATGAAAAAAAAGTCTTTGATATGTAAAGACAGAATGCAAGACTGTCTGTCACTTATTATACCTTTAAAAGTGTATATGACAAGAGTGAAACAACTCTATTCTACTTACTCTACCATTTCTCTTCCTTATGTTGGACTAAATAAATAACTGTCAATTTCAAGCATACAAAAATCATGACTCAGATCTTTATAAATGCCATGAACTTCAAAGGCTATATTTTCTTTACCTTATGTTCTTGAGTCAGCAGAGATCACATTTTCAAACTTTTCTCCATAAATAAAAGAATAAGAATTATATATTTCTTGTTTTGTTTTTAAATGATTATCTCAACCCCACCACCAAATAATATGGCACTTGATGAAATCTTGAGGGTTTGCGGTACTTCAAGGAACTGTAGTTTTTCAGTACCCCAGCTTTGTTACCACTAAAATATTCTATGCTGAATAACACTGAGGGACTGTTGTAAAACACAGCTTTTGTTTTATCTGCCTTCCCTTTTGCTGCCTTGCAGCAGGGAAAGTATGTTGGTGCATCATTCAGAGTGAAAACTATAAATCCAATTTTCAGGCACCGGGGGGGGACTGTTATGTGCTCTGACCCGAACCAAAGAATTGTTTTGAAATTAGCCTCAAGCTTTCGTGTCAGATCTCCCAGAGCTTTGTCAGGAGCTTAATCCTGGTTGCCACTTTCTCCTTACAACCTGAGTTCTGGGAGGCAAGTGAATGGTAAGGAGCTTTCTCTTCCTTCATAGGGAGGAAACAAGAATAAAGAATCCAACCTGAGAAATATACATGGGGTATATGGTCAAGAAACAAAATATTTAATGCAACTGACAGAAATATTAAAACTTTGTATTATTATAAGTAATTAAAATTTTTAAGAATCCTACACTCTTGGCATGTTTTGTTGACTTCTATTTTGAAGGGAAGAGAACACTAGGGTTGTTTACATCTTGCTTTATTCAAATCCCAATTGACAGAGCACTGTGTTTGTCTCCAGTATTCAAGCCATTAAAAATCACTGGAATGTTATGCCATCTTCCTATAGTTGGTCTTTTTTGTCTCACAGTTTGAAGCATCATCTAAGTTTTAATTTTGCATATGACACAAAGTGAAGCAGGCATTTCTTAATCATTTTTGGAAAAGGTCATATGAAATTGTCTCACACCTCATGAAAAACTTTGTTGCACTGTTAGGTAAATGGAGTTTCTGCCACCCACCAAAACCAACTTTTTAGTAACCCTTTCTTTAATCAGTTTCATAAACAGCATTCATTCCTATTTAAAGTTTCTATTTTATTTCACAAGGATTTGTGAAAAGAATTTTTTGGCTTTAGGCCAAAGAAGAGCAGACTGCAAATTTTGCCTTCAGGGCTGTTTGTTCAAAGTCTCTTCCTCATTGAAATAAATCAGCACTGACTGACACTATTTTGGATTTCAATTTGGATTTCTCATTTGAGTTACTGCAGACTTGTGGGTCTGGATTAAAGAAGTGATACTATCAATTATTTATTGTTTTGAGGATTAGTTGCGCTGGGCCATCTCATGGTGAATAAGACCTGCTTTGGTCCTACACCTGGAGCACTTGTAGGCCAAAGAAAAGTGCTTATGCCCCTTATGGACAGGATGAGAGCAAATAGCCTCAAGTTGAACCAGGGGAGGTTTAGATATGAGGAAAACAATATTCACAGGAAGGGTCGCCAGGCATTGCAACAGATTGCCCAGGGAAGCGGTGGAGTCATTATCCCTGGAACTGATCAAAAAAAGTGTGGATATGGCACTTGAGGACATAATCAGTGGTAAACATTGTGGTGGTGTGTCGCTGGTGGGACTTTGGTCAAAGTTTATTAGAGAAGCCCTGCTGTAGAGCCGTGAGGTGCCGAAAGGACTCCTCGTGTTCTAAACTCCTTGTCAGAGAGGAGCCTGCGGGCATCTGGATCCAATCATGGCTTCAGACTGTCAACAGTTTAAGTAACTTTGTCCTGCAAGATTAAAGAAGGCAAATCAGATATATTTATATAAAATGAATTATTCGTTATGAGAAGTGATTAGACAAAACGTCTTAACTAGAAATATTTACTACATGGTATAAACGCTAAAACTACTAGAAGCAAATATTATAGAGCACTATACTAAAGAAATTATATCAAAGCAATTATATTGAAGCTAACAAAAAGAAACAGTTATTAAGAACAGATTGATGTAACTCACACATACCAATGCTTGTGGACAGATCTCTTTCACTCAGTGTCAAGGGGTCTCTTTGAGGGGTGTTCCCATATCAAGGGAGGAAACCTTGTACACACAGTCCAAGAAGGAATATGTTAGAGGCATATATCATATGAAAGTGGGCTGGACTTTTATAGTGTGAAAAGATGAGACTGCCAGTCATGTCTCTTCAGGTCAGTTTAGCAGCTTATCTGCCAAATCTTTGCCTTACTATGAGGATGTTAATTCGAGGCTGATGAGCCAAACTGGTTTTAGCATAGTTCAACAGCAAAGCAGCACATGATATCTCCTCTCATCCCACCACTGATAGCTTCCAAAATACTGCATTATTTCAGTTGTTTGACCACATTCTGAAGGCGGGTGAGTCCTGCTACCTGGTGCTAGGTGGTTGGTCGCACTTGAAGGTCTCAGAGGTCTTCTCTGACCTTAAAGGTTCTGTACAAGAGGGCCACATACCTGTGGAGATTTCACTATTTGAACTAGGAGATGCTTTATGTATTAATTCTGCAGTTTGCAGTGTTCAACCTTTTCTTTCACCCAGAAAAACCTCTGATCCTGATGGTGGTTTGTTTTCTTTCTGGTTAGATTAGGCCAATATTTCTTGATCCAAGATAAAGTTTTCTTTCAAGATGGTAGCATAAAACTTTAGAGCAGTCTCATTTAACTATAAAATATTGAAGAATTCTTTGCAATATCATTATAAGACTTGTATGTATAAAAATCCACTATAACATATATTTTTTTATGTTTTTATACCCGTATTTTTATACATTTTAATTAATTTTGGGGGACCAACTGTTCAAAAAAAAAGAGAATAAAATAACTTCTGTAGTTTTGAAATATTTAGAACATCTCTGAACACAGACTGTGTAAAAAAGACTGAATTTTCAGAAAACTACATCTTCAACAATATATAGTGACTAGTTGTATTGCTCATTATCACATAAGTCAGCTACTTTGTCATTGCATATCTATGAGCTTGCAGAAAGTGTGTGTCCCATGAGGATATAAACATTTGAATCTTGTGTATGTTGTATAGATTGCGAAAAACTGCGCTGGAGAACAAGTTGGGCTTTAAACACATGAATAGGTCTGCTTGAAATAACAATTATCAGACTTGGTTTGCTGAAGTTTAATGTTAAAATAGATCACTTTGATGACAGATTGCCTCAGTTATGGTTAATATTACCAGTCTTAAAGAGCATCCTACCACAAAAACCTTATCAAGGAAGAATAAGTTTCTAAAATTTTATCACTCTTAAGTCTTGATGTAAGACTCATGCAGATTTCTCATTGTCTGCATTTGTGCAGTCAAGATACAATAAAAGAATCAGTCCTTGCATAGGATGGGCCATGGTGTCATGCTTCCACTGGTAAGAGTATTATCTAGTAATGCTCCTTTAAGACTCTTTACAATCTACCAATGTGATATGGCAAACAGGTAGTCAGGCAATTCTGTAAGGCTCCAGTATATTTTAAAATTATTCAGATTTGCAGTTTAAGTATCTTCTATTTCACCATCCATTAAAAACTTGTTTTTACTTCAGCAGTACTGAGACTCCCAGCCAGATGCTTTCACTCTATTTTGGGATACATAATCAAAACATCATCTCTGCCATAAACAGAAACATATTTGTGGTCCTTAATTATTCTGTTAATGAAGAATCATATAATTTCTTTCAAATGAAGTATGCCCAATATAGATCCAAGAAGAAAATGAAAGCATGCAGAAAAAGAAAGCATGCTAAAAATAAATGTTACTACTAATGATTTGCTGAATCACCTAAAATGCTATGCATTAATTCACAGTGAAATGTGTAGATATTAATAGTTTTATCTGTCAGTCAGCAGTCACATTCTGCTGTGACTTTTATGTGTGATCTATGAATGAATGCAAGCACTGACAGCCTGATAGATGTCTGAACTATGCATAAGAGCAATAGTTTATCTAATCAGAATTGATATTTTAAATATCTGCTTCATAAAATTGCCGTGGTTGTCCAGCTACTGCTTTCAGATCCTGTTTCACTGGGATTAAAGTTGAGGGACAAATGAAGGAAGCAAGCATCTACTTTGAAGGAATTAATTTAGGAATTGCTTCATGTAATTGCAACTCTGTGCTAACAACATTTTTAAGCTATTATGAATGGCTTGAGAGGTATTCCATGCAGTTTTGTAAACAGTTTTTGAATAGCTTTTTCCAACATAAGAATTTGAAGAAAGATGGCATTATCAGTTACTTACCCTATTTTACATAAGAAAAGCGTTATCCAAAAAACTCCATAGCTTTTAAACATGAAATAATATGGTAGTCAAGGCTGTTATTCACCAGAATTCACTTGTGTTTGGGAAATCACCTGAGTTTTCCAAACAGGTTTAGCTGTATAACTCTTAGCGTTCTGAGTAACCTTCTCATATTTGGCACACTGAGTGCTGCTATATACATACTGTTTGCAGGGACTAAGTTCTTCTGAGTTTCCAGAGTGAGTTTCGAAACCTACTTGTATATTGGACTGTTGTGGTTTGAGCCCAGCTGGAAATCAAGCACTACGCACCCCTCCCTCCATCTCTTTTCTCTGTGTCTACCCTAGCGGAATGGAGAAGAGAATCAAAGTAAAATTTGTATGTTGAGATACAGGATAAATGAAAGTAAAGTAAAATTCAGTAATAACAGCAAATTATATTAATGCAGATGAAAAGAGAAAACTAAGTGATACACCGTGCAGCTGCTCACCACCCACTGACTGATGCCAGACCCTCTTCCTGAACCTATATCAGCTCCCCTTCTGGGTAAATCCCCCCAGTTTATATACTGAGCAGGGTGTTTTGTGGTGTGGAGTATCCTTGTGGTCAGTTCAGGTCACCTGGCCCAGCTATGCTCCCTCCCAGTTTCGTTTGAGTACCTTTTCACTGGCAGAGCATGAGACTTCAGGATAAACATGACTTAGCAAAAAACCAAAACATCCATGTTATCAACACTGTTCTCATTCTGAATCCAAGGCACCATTCTCATTCCGAATCCAAAACATAGCAGTGTAACAACTACTGTGAAGAAACTAATCCTACCCTCAAACCAGGATAGGACTGACAGCTGTGTAACTTTTAAGGGATGTTAAGTAGCTAAAACCGGTTATAAATCTATTATTAACTTAGAATTTTTGAGTGCGCCTGTAATATATTTGTGTTGATAGCACTGAAAAGAAAAACAAAGGAGACGGTCAACTTCAGCTTAGGAGAGAGGTAATTTAGGGTTTTGGGAACCCTCAGAATGCAGCTTATAGTTAAGGGAAAAAAACCCTGCACAAACAACTAAAAACTCATTGCTTTGATTTCTGGCTCTTTAAACAATTTAGACTATATTCTGATGAAAAACTGGAGCTACACAGAAACCAACAAAATAAGGTGGGATTCGATGAAAAAAATAATGGGATTACTGAAGCTAATTTGTATCAAATAGAAGTAACTGATTTTCCTAAAAAAATAAATAGATTATTTTATGCAATACCCAGGGAAACTGTTGATGAGTATGACACAGGTTCATTCAAAAAACAATAGTTAGAAAGATGAGGGAATGGGCAAAGTTGAAGCAACAGTGGCTCAGGCAGAAATGTTATTGTTCTAGACTAGATTACTAAATGAATTTTGGGGATTGGGATCTGATCTATTTGCAGTAACAGGGTATTAATATTATTGTAGCAGGATGGGAAATAGGTTATGAAATTCTCTGGATAATACTGTTCCGCTGACTTGAAGAAAGACAATTCAGAACAGGTTCTCACCTGAAGACATTTTAAGGTATTCAGGTTACAGAGGGAGTATTTCATACAAATGAGAACTACAAGAGCTTTCTTAGTTCCACAAAATAAAGCTGGAAGAGATTCTCTAAGTACTCACTGTGTGAGTGCAAAGGAGAAGAGAGAGGTATTTAAGCAGGAAAAAAACCCCAATCATGACAGTGTGGAAGCATATTGGTATATGCTGGCTATTATTAATTATAATAGAACAACTGAAAAATTATATAAAGGAAGATTTCCAACAGAATGTTCTTGTCAAGCATCTAGATTATTTATAAGGCAATTTGAACACTATTTGAGGTATGGTATGGTATGGTGTGGTATGGTATGGTATGGTATGGTATGGTATGGTATGGTATGGTATGGTATGGTATGGTATGGTATGGTATGGTATGGTATGGTATGGTATGGTATGGTANGAAGGCTGGCTAGAGGTTTCCCCAAATGGCTTCTCACTACCCTGTGCCTAATATGTTGACTGCATTAATTTGTTTACCCTCTAAGGCTATTCCTTCCAGTCTTATTCAATAGATTTATGAAGTTTATGTAGACTGAAGTTTATGACTAATAGTAGTATGTGACACTCAGTGGTTCAGTGCAGTGATGAAGGTATTTGGGTCTCACAGTATGCCTTACTTTTTATTACCTGTTTCAGCTAACCTCATAAAAGATATAACATCCCTATACAAACTTTTCGTCTCCTTCCTAAACTCAAGGATTGCAAAACCTACTTACATAAATATATGTTTACTCTGCAGTTGTGTTTTGGAGCATAAGAAAACCTACAAAGATAATGGTCATGCCATGATTTGTTGTGTCAGTAAATAAAATTTGGTTTTGTCCTCTCAGTCTGGTGAAAGCCATGAACACTAAGCACATTGCAAATTTTTCAAAAATATAGTTAGCTATGGTGCACTACTTACTGTAATTAATGCCCTCCTGCCAGTGTGGAAATCCCCAAGTTCCTCAAAGATAACACTAAATGTTTCTAATTCTGTCTGGCAGCTCAATAACATTTTTTGAGCCTGAGATCTAATTAAAATATGTGTGCTCTTTGATATGAAGCAGATCAAAGTTAAATTTGGTATTCTTAGCATCTACATTTTTTCTCTCTCTGAATGCACTCTTCTGCTGTCTGAAACTCCTTTGCAGAAGTTCAGCAGACTGTTACCTTCTCTGAAGATTTTTTTTCTGCATCATTTGAAGTCTCTGACTTTGATAGGCTCAGTGGAATAGATAATATGTGTGCACTGGGATTTATGCATAGATAGAGTAAGAAACAGGATGAAGCATACCCACAGCTAATTTGAATCAGCAGTGAAACACCACAGTTCAAGTGATTAATAACTGCTGAAGCTATTGCCTAATGGTTTTTACATAGGAAAACTCATGCACACTGATAAGCAATATTTTCTATTTAGAAGGACTGAATGAAGGATAATGTAGGTGAAAGTGTACTTATATAACCTGATATAGTAGATCTTTACTACTAGCAGCTGGGAGAACTATTCAGAGAGAAATTTTCAAAGCATCCAACTGTGGGAAATGCTGTCCTTTGCGTGAGATCCTATTTCAGCCTTCAGTATTGTTGAAAATGTTGATGTTTCAATGAATCAAGATCTCTTTTTTTCTTATCATGGCTATTAGATAAGATCTGTATTAGACTTTACTCGGGCATTGTGAAAGATGTTTTCCGCCTAGTTTAAAATAGAGTAGAACAGGCAGATTGGGAAATAGTTGTATTTTACTGTTCAGTTCAATGAGGAGTTTTTCCAAAGTACATGCCAAAGTAGGACATCTGATTAAAAGAAAAAGTTAATTAATTAACTAAAATATTTATATCCTGGACATAAGATATGAAGAGAAGATAAAGATGGTATTCATACTAAATTTTTCTGTTCCCAGTATTCCTGTTGCTAAGTTAGACATTTAGCATGAAGTGATCCTCCCTGGCATGTGGGGGTCATGGTACTTTGAACACAGTTTCAGTTTCAAGAGTGGTAGAATCTCGGATGTGTGCTCCTTGTTTGCAGAAATAAAACAAAAAGAAATAAAACACAAGCCAAGATCCCACATCCCAGATTATTCTCAAGTGGTAGGTCTAGTGATCAATCTTTTTGCTTTTGTCAGGGGCATTATTTCTACACACCTTTTCAGTTAGAAACTGCAATTAGTTCCAATGTCTTCATAAGTTTCAGAGTCGCCATGTATAGATGAATCTGTCTCCTTTCTTCTTACCCTTCTCTTTACCACCTCACCCTTGAGAAAAAGCCTTTCCAGGAGCCAAACTCAGCAGTTTAGAGACTTACTGACTGTTGGATAAGGCCAGATTTGCCAGACTGCCCGAGGCCAGCTCCACGTGCTGTACATACATGAGAACAGTGAATTTGTAGCAGTTTTGCGTGTTTGGTCTGATTTGTTGTAATTCTATATTGGCTGAAAACCAAGCAAGGACTACAATACTCAAGCAAGGAAAAACAACTTTTTGGAGCAGTTCAAAGCTATGACTCCTCCTAACAGGTTCTTCCTGAGCAAGTTAGATACAACCTGAATGCTGCAGAATTTGGTGCTGCAGTAGCTCATTTATACATACTGTGCTGCTTAGTGTAGCCCATAGTCACAAGCAGAATGACAGTGCAGAGCACAGGATGAATGCTGCATCCAGGGATTGGCAAAATCATGTTGTGTGTCATAAAAGAAAGGTTAACCTTTCCTCAGCAAATGCTGAAGGGAGAGATGTGTGCTAAGATTTCTCTCAATTGTTTTGGCTTTATTATGGGTCCCCAGACTTCAGTCAAAATTTACATCTCTGATTCCATGCTGAAAATGGAGCTCTCAATGTGCAGAAGAAAATCAGTCCGTGTGACACCTAATGCCACAAAAATATGGGGTGTTTTTTGTTTGTTCCTTTGCATTTATTTTCTTACCATTGATGCAGGAATTTAGGGCTTCAAAATCTAAGAAGCTTTGGTGTTTGGCATGTCTGGATTGTTCTTTTCCCTTGACTAGACACAGGAGATGCAGATAGCTTGTGGCAGCTCCTGAGATTGAGGGGACTCTTTAGCCACGATGCAAACACTTCTGTTTGGTGTTTGGTGTCTGTTCTTCAAGACAGGGCCCAGGCCGATCAGACACCATCAGATTGCACTCTTGATTGGAAACAGAATCATGTACTTGTTTTACATACATTGATGGAGAGGAAGAATGAACTCAACAGTCCACGAATGGCTTTAATGGATTTTTTAATCCTCAGCAAGTTTAACTGCTTGCAAATATTTTACTCATTCAGTCATTGCCTGGGAAAACTGAGTGAGTACCCAGGCAATGGCATGGACAGAGATGAGTGGCGTCCCTTAGGGGTCCATACTGGGACCAGTGCTGTTTAATATCTTCATTAACAACATAGATGAAGGGATTGAGTGCACCCTCAGGAAGTTTGCTGATGACACCAACCTGTATGGTGCTGTTCACACACCGGAAGCATGGGATGCCATCCAGAGGGACCTGGACAAGCTTAAGAACTGGGGCCATGGGAATTTCATGAGGTTTAATAAGACCAGGTGCAAAGGGCGGCACGTGGATCAGGGCAACTCCTAGTATGAAAAATGTCTGGGGATGAGCAGGTTGAGAGCAGCCCTGCTAAGAAGGACTTGGGAGGTGCTGCTGGGTGAGAGGCTGGACACGACCCAGCCATGGGCACTTGCAGCCCAGAAAGCCAAATGTGTGGCAGCAGGGCCAGGGAGGGGATTCTGCCCCTCTGCTCTGCACTGATGAGACTGAACCTGGAATGCTGCATCCAGCCCTGGGGTCCCCAGCACAGGAAGGACATCAGCCTATTGCACCAAGTCCAGAGGACAACATCAAGATGATTAGAGGGATGAAGCACATCTCCTACAAGGGCAGGCTGAGAGAATTGGGATTATTCAGCCAGGGGAAGAGAATGTTTTGATAAGACCTAATTGTACCCTTCCAGGCTTTGAATAGAGCCTACAAAATAGACAGAGAGAGACTTTTCAAAAGAGCATACAGTGACAGAATAAGGGGGAATGGATTCAAACTGAAAGAGAGTAGGTCTGCATTAGATATTAGGAAAGCAGTCTTTACTGTGAGGGTTGTGAGGCACTGGAAGAGGTTTCCAAGAGAAGCTGTGGATGCCCCATCCCTGAGAGTGTTCAAGAGTAGGTTGTCTGGGGCTCTCAGTAACACAGGAATGGAAGATGTCCCTGCCCATAGCAACAAGGTTGAAAATAGATGAACTTTAAGGTCTCTTCCAACTCAAACCATTCTATGATTCTATGAAAATTTTAAGTATCAGCATTTGTCAGGATCCAGAAAGGCTGGAAACCAGCTGAAATATGAGTTCATGGAGATGTATTCTTAACTTTATTTTCAACATCAGATGTTCAAGTTCTTTGACTGTAAGACCTATGGAAAATTACCTATCTCAGTGTTGTAAATTCAATTACAAATGATGCAAAGCCAGAGACTTAACCATTTTGAAGAGATACTTAATTATAAGGTGGTAATTACCTGGTAGCAGAACCTGAGCTTAGATGATTTTTGCTGCCAAAGTAATTAACTTGGTAGAAGTGAGAACCGTTACATCTACACTGCAGGAACTTGGAGCCAAGTTCTCCATGGCTCTTATGGAAAACAACAACAGCATTCAAAGAAACCCAGTGTCTTCTTTCCACACTGTGTAGTTTATGTCAAAATGTTCAGAACAGCTACTAAAGGCTCACAGAGATGTTTTTTAAGACTGTTCTCTCATTCAGGAATTGCACTAATTTTAAATTTTTTTTTTCTTTCAGAAGCACTGTATGCACTCCTCAGAGAGACGGAAAGAGAAGAGTGGCTTGTGGTAAAGCATTAATTAACAGGGGCTGAAGACGGGGGAAAAAGTAGAACAAATTAGAGTTGTAGTAAAACAATTTCTTTTTTACCATCTGAGGTTCATAGGTGTTCAGTAAGATGCCACTCATAATTTATTTTAGTAAGAAACCATTTTCTAGCTTCCACAATGTGTCTAAAAAGCATCAGAATTTAGACTGAGGTGATCATGTCTGAGTGAATACTAAATCCACCCGTAAACCCTGACAGCTGTAGACATGTAAAGTCTATATGACTGTACAGACTCTTCAGGATCATTTGTTGGCTTGCTTTACCTTGGTTTTAAAAACTCAGAAACATATTTGTGACATGTTGAGTCAAGGCATATTTCATCACATAATAAACCAATGACAAATCAGTAAACTTCTGAGAAAAATGAGGACTGGGGGGGTTAGGTTTTGTTTTGTTTTGGGGTTGTTTGTTGTTTTGTTTTGTTTTGGGGTTGTTGGGAGGGAGGGGAGATATGTGTGAGTTTTTTTTCCTCCCTAAGAAACATCTTGTATTGAGATGGAATACAAGATTAGTTCATTCCTTGAATTCCTTGCCACAACTTGACAGTGGCAGAGTAAACTTCTCTTTTTCTTTCTCTGTTTGCTCTAGATGGAAGAAATTACCTTTCAGAACACAAAGCAAGTTCATGTCTTTCATATCCTCCTTGCTCTCCAATGTAGTGTCAATGATGTGTTTGTTACATGAGTTTTGTTTTATTGAGAGCAATTTTAGTTAGCAAATAATGGTAATGAGGTTACCAGTCTTTTCCAAGCACAACTTCTCTCTCTCTTCTACATTTTATTTTACTGTATTTGAGTGCAGCATGACAGGACTTCTTACTTTCTACATTTCTACTTAATGCTATTGTTAACTCCTCATCAACTCCAAAACTGTATTTGCACCATTTTTGTGGAACATACAGAGTGGTTACCCACACAAAAAAGTTCTGCTTTCTTAACAAGAAGCCCAAGTACCTTGCAATCTGGCCTGTAGTTAAGCTGCAGATTTAGTTTCTCTGGGTTTTCAAGCACTCAAAAATACTAAAGAAGTCCCATTTTACCAGCTTGTTCTACACAACCAATCCCTCAACTGGGGGACATCAACCTCTTCAGACAATAATTGATGTGTGTTCACATTAATGGGGATGAAAAATAGTATCTATAAAACCAAAAATTTTTCTATTCTTACATGCCTCATCTCACTAAACAGAAAAAATGTACTTGAAAGATTAAGTAATGTTGCCAAAGTCTAGTCTGAATATTGGTGTACCATACAACCCCAACGGTTTTTAGTCCTACTTAGACTTTGTACAGTTTTATCAAAAGCTTAAAGATATTACTAACATAAAGATTAAGCAGGGTGTTAAAGTGCTGAAACAAAAGCCCTCTTTTTAACTTGAAATGAAAGCTAGTAATTAAAGTCGAGTAACTAAGGACAAAGAAAACTAGCCAACCTGTACCACTGCAGAGGAGTCATGTTGTAATTCACTTGTTAATATTATGTTTTCTGGGGACTCATTCTAACCACACTGAAATTACCAAAACTCAGTTTCTCCATGGCTGCTTCTGAGTTATACAAATACAGGGATAGAGAACCAAAGTAATTTATATGGGCTCCAGAAGGACTTCATCAAATATATTTTCTTGAATTTTGCTTGTGGTGCTATCATCCTGGCTTCTCTTTGATTTGCAGGTTGAATCATTTTGTGTAGTCTCAATTTTTAATTCATAATGTGGTGAAAATTTTGATCACCTTGGCCATATAAACACTGTTTTACACAATTTATTTTTTATTTATGTCTTACATAAATAATTTAACATTATTTTTCTGAATGAAAATAAGAATATAATGATTTTTTTTTAAAATTTGTGATACTAACAATATTCAGTTTTTATATGGGAACATTCTGTGTCTTCTAAAGAAAGATTTTTCTTCTACAGAAACAATTTAGGACTCTATTATAAACAAATCTATAAAGACTTTATCTCAAAAGTAATGAGCTAAATTTCTCTTGGGGTTTTTGCCCTATCAATAATGGATTGCTTTTATTGTGGATACACACTTACTTCAAGATAATTCAAATTTGGAAGGAAAAAGTATGTGAGTACAAGCTTGTATCTTGCAGAATGCAAGTTTAGTAAGGGAGAGGTGTTTGTCTTCTGATTGTTTAGAATAATTAAGTTTCGAGTGGCGACCTTTCAGAGTAGCGTTCCTTGCAAATCATATAGTAATCAGTTGGTTATGGAAAGTTACACAAATTATTATGTGAAACAAAGTACAGATTAGCATAGATGGTCAGCACCCATAATTAATGCCTCTCCATCTCTGATAGAAAAGCTGTATCTGTATGGCATTGTGTAAAGGAAGGACAGGAGATCATAACAAATTGCTATCTCCTTTCTCTTGAAGGCTACCTATTTTAATTTATATTATAATCAAGTATGGTTCAATAATTTCTTCAAGCTTGTACAGTCTCTAGCCACTGGCATTCCAATTGCTGCAACAGATCTGATAGTGCTCATTAATTAGAGATTACTGAGTTTTAGCCAGAGTTTGAACTTCTAATATACTACATATTTTCTAATGATCTTCCTTGGGACCTGAGTTTAGAAAACCAGCCAGTTCCTAAATGCTATTTATCAGCTTCTCCTTCAATTTTTCCTCTTTACTAATAACTCATAAGCACAGGCCTTCTATCCATTATCCCATATAAATCCCAGGAAATCACCTGAAACAGAAGCTAGTTCTCAGGTATTTAGAGAATGTGAACTTGAAGGTGTGTCTCTTCCTTACATTTTTAGCCTCAAGTTCACTGAATAGATATATGTATATAGGGTTTTTTGCCTCTGTTTATGACGAGAAGTTGATGAATATCTGTACAACCATATTAGTGAATGAGGGGGAAAAAGAGGCTGATAGATGTGACTGTACCAACTTATTTGGGACTAGAATCTGGCAAAACACCCCTGTGACAGATGTTTGATATCAGGAATTGGAAAATTAGCACAGTTCTCATGTCTGAACTCCTGACACAAGACCACCTTTAGCTTTGGTTACTTATCTCTCACTCATAAGGTGGAGTAAAAGTTTCAAATAACTTGTGATTTGCAGTCAATCCAGAGGTACCTACACATGCTGTTGAGTGAGCACTGCTGCTTCTCCCTGCAATGCTTATGCCAGGGACTCATTGAGAATTTGTATGGCTCCATTTATGCACATGAAAACCCCCATGATATTCCTACATTTCAAGACAGAGAAAATATTTTTACATCTCCCTGGGGCCTTGAAAGCCAGTGATTTGGTTGTAAGCAGGGCTGCCACAATGGCTATTTGCAGACAGTGTGTGGGAGAGTGACTTCATGCAGCAATTGTCTTATTTCTATTAATAAAAAATATACCTACTGAACAAGGAAACGCATTTTCAGTAAAAAGAATATTTGTAAGTCTGTGGCAACTTTGTGGTACAGAGAGCTGATTAATTTCTACTCCCA
Organism: Cyanoderma ruficeps; assembly: GCA_008694505.1. Lineage (NCBI taxonomy): Eukaryota > Metazoa > Chordata > Aves > Passeriformes > Timaliidae > Cyanoderma > Cyanoderma ruficeps. The sequence goes on from VZDJ01007747.1 coordinate 16,417,702, forward strand.
GAGAACTGATGTAAGATGTACCCAAAACTCCTACAAGAACTGTGTTTCAGAAGGGAAGAAAACTAGCTAAGAAAACTACCTAAGAAAATACAGGAACTACAGCTGATTAAATCAGAGTGTGTATTTCATGCCCAGACTACACTGCGGGAAACATCTGAGTGGATCAAGCCCTTTGCAAGGGGATCTTGAGCTGGCCAGAGCATGGAGGCAAAACATTCCCATGTTACCATGAGGTCAGACGTGACCCAGGCTGCTGTTGGCACACGTCTGGGGATCACAGGATGTTGCAGGCCGAAGCTGGGCGTGTCCCAGTTTCAGGAACCCTGAAATGAAATGCACACCACGGCTGGTTTAGAAAACTCCTCCTTTAATTCAATCTGACTCCAATTTTTATACATATGTACAGAGGTCAAGAGATTGGCTACAAGGCTTCAATATTACATTGAAATAATAATATTAATATGAATAATAATAGTTATTTTTGGGCATAGAGAATAACAAAGGATTGGATAAAAGAAAGAAAGGAGAGAAGACAGCATTTTTTTTTATTTTGAGCTACTTTTTGTGTTGAAAATAGAATCACAGCTAAAGAAAATGTCTATGAAGAAAAACATTGTACCATGAGAATATTTTTCTTTCTAAATTCAGTATCCAAGTATATTGCTTACTTGATGCATGGTTTTTTTGTTCTCAAGGTACTTTCTCTCTTTTAAGCACATTTTAACCTAGCCTTGGAAAGTTCTTGTTATTTCTTAACTAGTCTCACTGCCTGTGTTGCCTCCAAAAAAACACATATAAAAATTATTGTGTAATTTATTGTTTTCCAACTGAATAGTTGAATGAAAAATGACTGAATTTTAATCCTGAGAACTTTTGTTGTATCTAGCTCTAGTTTCTCTTATTGTAAAAATAAAAGAGGCAGCTAGATACATCCTGTTGCAGCTGAAATCAGCTTTTCTCATTCAAAAGTGCTACTGAAAAAATAAACCTTTCCACAGCATTACAGAAATAGTGTTATTCACTTGTCTTTATGAAATAAGAAATGTGCAGTTTCACCAGAGCATCTTCAAAGTTCTTGTAGTTGCAGGCAGACTAAACAGCACTATTGCTTTTGAACTCACCTGTTTTGCTTAGATATCTTCTAGTTGTTACTTTTGATCTCTTAGGGATAGTCAAAGGTTTCTTCTTTGGTATTGAGGCATACATTTTGGTGCTGCTGAGTTTGATATCATTCAAGAGATGTAGGGCCAAGTACACTCTCGTCTACTTGACAGAATGGTCTAAAAATCATTGAGTTTTCAGCTCTCAAATGTTAAAATTTATTTTCAGAAAAATCTAGGAAGATCTGGTTTTGCATACAAAAGCATATGTAAAATGCATGAGGAATTTAAATGTCTTAATACATCTTTCATAATGAAAATTAATACCATTCTCAAGGTTGAAGTGATGCAAAACTTAATTTAGTTTATGGCCAATCAAAAGCAGAGTAGGATAATAAAAAATATGAATTAATCTAAACCCTCCTGATTCCCATCTCTCTCTTCTTCCTGCCTCAACTTCACTCACAATTTCTCTACCTCCTCCCCTAATCCAATGGCACGGGGGGATGGGGAATGGGAAGCGGGGTCATTTCACAAATCTGTGTCTCTGCCACTTCTTTGTCCTCATGATCTTCCCATGCTCCAGTATGAGGTTCCACCCACAAGACACCGTTCTTCATTAACTTCTCCAAAGTGAATCCTTCTGGTAGCCCACATTTCTTCAGGAACTTTCTGCATGGGTCCTTTCCATGGCATACAGTCTTTAAGGAAATAACAGCTCCTGTGGATATCTGATCCATCATGAAATTCAGTGGGCTGCAGTGGCACAGCCTGCCTCACCATGGTCTTCATCTCAGGCTGCACAGGGATCTCAGCTCCAGCATCTGGAGCACCTCCTCTACCCCACTTCTGCACTGACCTTGATGTCTGCAGGGCTGTTGCTCTCACATGTCCTCACTCCTTTCTTTCAGCCATTGCTACTCAGTGGTTTTAAACTCTTGTTAAATATCTTATTGCAGAGGCACAACCACTGCTGCTGATGGACTTGCCCTGGCCAGAAGTAGGTCCATTCCGTAGCTGGCTAGAACTCTCTGTGTTTTACATGGAGGCAACTCTGGCATCTTTTCCCATTATACATCCCTGCAGCATCCCACTACCAAAACTTTGCCACACAAACACAATGCAAGCTGTTAAGATGTTTTCAGAATGCACATCAAACTTTCTCTATGATTATTTTCATAAAGTCTCACAGAGTAAGAGCACCCAAGGTGATTTTGTATCCTGAGGCATGGAACTAATGAAGTATTTTTCATTCTGTGCGTTTTTCAAGGAAAGTGATTGTGCATAAGACAAAGGGCTCAGAACAGTGGTATGATGTTTCTCAAAGCTCTCTTCCCATGTGATTTCTTCGATAGCACTACTTACAGTAAACATGGGAAATGATGAAATGTATGAGTACAAGGAAAGATCATAGACCTGAGCATCCAATTATTGCTCTTCTGAAGTATAATTTTGCATAAGGCTGCTCTTGGAAATAGGCTTTTCAAATGTGAAGTTGAATTTCTCTCTTTCTGCTGTAATAAGTTCTAATGCTAGTCTTGTATTTATGGTGCTTATGTGTACTGAGTGATTAGTATGGTAGATATTGCAGAGATAATCTTAATGGGAAAGATAAGAGGAAACCACCAAAATGTTTAAATATGTCTCTACATTTTGGCAAGTTAGATTAGTGTAGTGGGAAAGAGTCAGAGTGATCCTATTAAAACTGTCTGTGGGTTGTTTTTCTTTCCCTAAGGAAAATGAAAAGCAACAGCCTTCATCTTGAATATGATTTGTGATTGCTGCAATGCAAAAGAATAAGTAGAAAGTTGTTACTACCTCCCTGTCCCCGAGTCTTCTTGAGGAGGATTGTTACTGACAGCATTTGGAGCCAGAAGGACACTGAATGCATGACAGAGAAAAGAGACAGATATTAGAAAATTATGTTCAAGAATTAGCTCCACTATTAATGAGGTATTAGCCAGACAATTTAGACTATTCAACTGTCAAAAGATAAATTGCACTGACAATGGATTCCTAACATCACATGTACTATGTTTTCTTTCACCCATACCTTGGCATTCTTTATTTTCCAGTTGAAATTCTAGATTTCTTTGTTTGTCCTTACTGTAATTTTAGGCAGCCACTTGGACAAGTCAGCCCTTCCATTGGTTAAAAAGAAAAAGAAATCCTCCAGAGCGAAATTTTAACTTCCTTTAGTTTCTTTTGCCTAGTTCTCTTCAGACTCACTCATACTATAGGTCAGATTTTATTTTTCTTTAAAATTTGACTGTGGATCTAGGCTGAGACAAAGGGCAAAGGACTAAAAAATGCCAGAAGAAATTAAATGCTCCTCATAGAAGAGCTTTACCAACATTTCCAAGTTTTATTTGGAAGATAAGTGTTTTCTGTATGTGCAATAAGGGTGATACTCCAGCTTTCACCCAAGGAACTCAGTGTCTGAACAGAGAAGGGTTCCTACAACTGATATTATATTCATCTTAAGTGAGATGTTAATTTGAAAGATTCAAAACTGTTGAGATTTACAGTAATTTCTTCCATACATTTTTACACTTGAAAGTATATTCTGGTGAATTTCTGCTTTCTCCTGAAAAAAAAAAGTCTCCAGCACTTCCTTTTAGCTTTATGTTTCCCAGTTACAGAAAGAATTACTGCAGCAAAAATTCTTGATACATAGGCATACTGCAGCCACTACTCTTCCTTATTAAAAAAAGGTTGAAAATTTTTACTCAAGTTTGACTTGGAAGATATTCTGCAAAATTGGCTGCAAACCTTTATGCAGGTATAGCACAAACTGACAGGAGAAAAAAATAACTGTGGAACAGGTGCAAGCATTTCACTTTCTGAAATCTTTTCAAAACGAAACTGTTTAAAAAAGTGTTTGGGGCTTGATGGTGGGTTTGATAGGCAGTTTGATGGGGGATTTGATGGGGTTTTAAAAGGGTTTGATGCTCCATATCACATGCAAAAGAGGGAGAAAGAAAAATGCAAGTTGGGGACAGGATCTCTAATATTCATGTGATTGCAGTTGCTGGAAGCCTTATAGCCCAGGAGATAAAGCATAAAAAAAAATCTGTATGTACAGGGGAAGAGAAGCATCACTGGGGAAGGCAGATGAGTCAAATTGTTGCTTAAACTGCTGAACATTTATTCTCTCAAAGGGTTTAATCTGATTTTTAACAGGTAGGTCTTTTTTCCTGAGGGGCAATTGATGCCACTTTCAAATAAGGTGTATAATAGGAATCAGTTTGAACAAGCAATTAAAAAAAATCACCTTTCAATTTTTATTTTTGTTTTGAGGCAGTTGTCCAGCAACTTTTTTTTTAAAGTAAGATGGCAGAGAAGAAGAAACAAAGAAGAGTGATTGAGAAGAAGATAATATTTCTTCAAAAGAGTATAATAAAAATATACCAGTGTCATCTGCCAGGGCAACTTTCCCTGTCCTTCTGTCACACTGATCTCCCATCACACCTGGCTTTCTGTCTTCACTCAACTTTGCTCAGGAACATAAGATTTCCCTCATCAGCTGCACTGGTTTGTGTGCTGCATCACAAAAAAGAGCAAGACAGTGGTTGGGACAAAGTTTCTGCTGGTGCAGTTCATTGATGTCTTGCTTTGAGGACAGGACCCTGCCAAGAAGCATTTGAGTCTCTGTAACTGTGACACTGCACAGAAGCTTCCCTGATTTATTTAATTTTGATAAGCCAACTGGAATCACAGGAGACAAGCCACATGTTTATTCTGCACATGTCTGAGTACATGTGGTGATGTAACATGAGTACAGAAGAAAGACAAAGGTGATAATTTTGTGACATTATCAGAAATTTGACGAATGTGATTGTGGGTTTGTGTAAGAGAGGAGCGGTCTTGAGGACATCATAGGAGAAGTTATGCTCCAAAATGACCAAAAATATGTGATGAATGCAGGGTCAGCAATGCTGAAGAAAAGCTTGATTTGGAAATTATATCTGAGCTCGTTTCTGCATCTTGGAATGCAAGTGGAATTCATAATTTGATTTATGATTGCATAAATCTCAGGCAAAAAGCAAAGAATGCCACATAGCAGACTGGAGGCTTCCTTGTTTGAAGATTCTGGAATATTTTTAATAACTCTGGCAATTCAAAGCAGAGAATTTGGTTGATGTTTCAAGCAGATGAAGAAGGGCACAGTTTTTTTGCAAGGTTAATTGCTTTTGTGGCTCACTGAGGAAGTGAGGTGTGATTCTTGCTCAAAGAGATATTTCAAAAATAATTGACTAAGTTAAAGCCAAGACTTTCATTTGTACTGAGGAAGTTTCCTGTTTGCACTCCATAGAAGCAAAAAGGAACAGTGATTTCATTTTGAGTTATTGCAGGGAAATACTCAAAAAAATTTCTTTTGTTACAACTGAACTAAAACTGGAAAGTTATTATTTTGTTGTATAAGTAACAGAAAGGAATCAGATTACAGATATTTTAATTAATCTGACTAGGTATTTTTAAAGCCTGGTAGCAATCTGTTTGTATTTATGTCATCCAGTTATAGTTACAGAAAGTGAAGGGTAATGATACTGCTTGAAGCCATGCATCATACATCCAGGAGGGGGATGGACCCAGGACCCTGACATCAGTTTAAGGAAAAGATGCAGAATTAAGCCTATTGAGATATAAATAAAAGGGAATAAAATAGTTTAAGACAAACAAAATAATTTTTGTTAATACTGAGCATCTCCTCTTACAGCGCTCCAATGGTGACAGTCTTGGCTGCTGGACAGTCTTTGTACAGGTAGTGGAAAATGGTTGGTAGGCACTTCTGATGTTTAGATCATGGCCCTCTGGATGATAGAAATATCCAAAAATTGACTTACAGTGGTGGGACAAAGCAGTAAATCTAGTAGAAAGGTTTGCAGGAGTGAAAAAAAGAGAAAAGAATTAAAAATACTTGCTGAACAGTTTCCTTGGATTTGAAGCTACAATTTAAGATTTATTTCTGCCAAAACCGTGAATTGAAAAGGCTATGTCAAGTTAATCAGGGTCAATAAGCCCTTGATGAAATAAATATGCTTGTTTTATTAGTCCTTTCAATTAATTGGTAGCTGATTAGCAAACTATCTTCAACTGCAAGAAGAGTAAAAAAAATGATATCTGAAATATTCACCTGGATAAAACTGAGGACTTTGTCTTTCAAAGTCTGTGACTTGCTAGTACCTTATAATTTTTACCACCAGTTCACAAGTAATTGGGATTTTTTTGCTGTGAAAAATTCTTGGTCCTTTTACTATTTGCAAGCAGCTGATTAGAAGTACTCATTACTGGAAGTGAATTTTAGTTGAGGTTTTTGGAGCATAGAAATAGACATCTGCTGTTGTTGGCATCAGCATTGTTCTTCAAAGTAATTCCCTTCAGCAAATAGTGATATTTAAATGTTTGAGTTGAATGTTCAACAGCCACAAACAAGTTTCTGGTAAATTAACTGCCTAAAAGGAAATGCAGATTTTCCTCAGTGTTAAATGGACAATCAAACAAATATTTTATGCATTAAGAAACTCTTCTTTGTTACAGCAGTTAAGGCAGTGGTCCGCATAAGTATTTAAATTACAGCTTTTAACAGTGAAAGGATGGTGAAGTCAGACTATTTCTGCTTATGGTGGTACAGTATTTCTTAAGGAAAATATATTAATTCAGCTTCATGGATAAGACCATTGAGATGAAACCGTAGATGATGAACATAAAAGAAACAAAATTATCAAGGCGGTGGTGTACAAATCAATTTGAACAAACTTTATAGTGGTTAGAGAGGATGACAGAAATAATTGTTCTACAACAAGATATATAAAACCCCAAACATATTTTAATTTACCTATTTGTTGAGATATTTACTTTCTGTGGAGTATAGAGGACAGACAGCTGAAAGATTAATTTGGAAGATAAAAATTATCCTTTTGTTATGTTTTCAGATTTGAACTAATATTTCCTCAGACATAAAGAAAAAAATGGTTTTTTAGCAGCACTCTGACTTGCTGAATGTATAGAATAATTAAAATAGATCTTTTTTATGATGACACACAGGTAAAAATTAAATAATAATAAAAAAAATCATGTATTTTATTGTTGAGGTTCAACATACATATTCCCAGGTAAACTACATGCATACCTGATCAACAGGTATTTAATTGTTGTTTGATCAATCAATTAGATTGATAGTTAAAACCTAACTAGGAAAGCAGTCTGCAAACGTTCAGTAGCCCAAGAATCAATTTTAAGAAAAATACAAATAATTTAGTATGTGTTTGAATTTGCATTGATAATTTCTGAATGAGAATTTTATGCATAATATAAATGTTTTTCTATTATTTTGATGCTGAAATGTGGATTTTGTTGGGGGATTTGGTAGGTCCTGTTGGGGTTTGGATTTCTTTGTTTTTCCTTGTGGCTTTTTTTTTTTTTTTGGTTATGGTTGGTGTTGCATCAGGAAGCTGTAGTAGTCAGTAGTCAGGTTGAACTGAAATTTATTTTCACTATGCCAAGGCACGTATTTTTTAGAGATATTGTCTATATCTGTATAAAACTGCTTTTATATTGTTAAACATATGGTGAAACCCAGTAATTTCTGCTGTTACCTTATATACAGGGGGAGATACAAAACCCATCTTCTCTCCCTAACTTCTTAAGTAGCCATACACATGTTGGGCATCTTCAGGTTCAGGAATCCTGAGTAACATGCAGGGAACTAAAAGACTGGGCTCTAAATGTAGACAGAGTCAATTCCACTCAAAAAAAAAAGAAGCGTTATTTTGCTGTTTCTTCAGGAATCTACATGTAAATTCTATGCTACTTGTTACCTAAGTTTTTTCCTGCCTGATTAGGCTAGAGTTATTTATGAAAGAAAAAAAAAAGTGTGTGAGTGTGCTCTAGTTATCATATTGCTGACAGCAAAACAGATTTTTAATATAATCTTGCAGAGGAGTAGTATTCATGAGCATAATATTAAAACTCCCAAGCAACCATTTCTTAATTATATTATGATGCTATAGTTAGAAAATATATCAAATATATGAAGGTAGCTTAATATATTAACCAGAATAAAAAGTTTAATTCTATGACACAATTTAGACAAAAAATATATTAATTCTTTTGTTAGGGTTTTATAGCATAAAATGTGTAACATAGGTAATTCGATTAGGAAATAGTAACTTAATATTTCCCTGATTAGCAAGCATCCCAGACATAGCAATATAACAACATAGTAGCAAAAGTCATGTTTTTACTTTCCTTGTTAGCAAAAAAAAATGGTCACCTTAACTTTTTTCGTAATAGAATAACTATGATAGACCACAGTGCAACTGACTTGCGCTGACTCAGAAAATCCAAGTATGAAATTGCATGTGCTTGGCTGGCAGAGGGGAATGGGAATTTTGGGGCATTATCATAGATCAGCTGAGTCTTTAAGCTCTGGGAAAACAGCTCTACTTGTTATGAAAAACTTGTGTATGTCTAGTACTAAGAGCTGGGCTGGGAGACACTCGAGAATAATGAGAGAACAACTATTCTCATTTGCCATTATTCTATGTTATATTCATATTTGAGGCATGACCCCGCTATATTCAAAAGTAGAAGGAAAAAAGATCCACAAAGAAAATTTTGGGAAAGTAATCTTTTTAAAGTACTCTCTTAAATACTTTCAATAGATATCATCAGAATATTGGTGTCTATAAAGTGCTGACACCACCTTTTATGTTTTCAATGAAAAAAGTAAGCATTTCTTCTACATCAATTTTCAGAAGGTGTAAAAGTCAAACATTTTTCAAAAACAAAATTGTGCACTTCTATGACCGAAAGGTTTCTATAGAACACATGCGATTTCCCAAGAGTTCATCCATCATATTCAGAGGCAAAATTGATTCAATTAAAGCTTAATCGAACATCCAGTTTTTGCTAAGCACGAATCTCAGTACTGTTGAGAAGAAAAATTGTGGCAATTACAGAACTCTAAAAATTGAAAATTAACATTGACTTCTTTCTTTTTCTCATTTTCCTCTTTTCTGTAAATACCAGAAGTGCTTATTTTTCTTAATTTTGTGAACACTTTGATACAAAAATTTAAAATGTTGTACTGTATGAGTTGTATAAGACTGGTGTGCAGTTTCCAAATAGATAAATTTTGTTTAACGTGTGTCAGTAATTGCAGCTTTAATAAGCCTCAGTAGCTGAATCTATAAAGAAATAACTTGAGAAAATATATCAAATGAACACAGTCTAATGGAATGCTGAACCAAATAATCAAGGACACTTGGCAAAACAATCAAGGTAAAGCCAGAATACGAAGAACAAACAAGGACAACTCATCAGTCTGGGTAAAGGGTAATTCCAGCAATGGATGATCAAAACCACCAGCCCAAGAAACCCACCAACTCAAAAGCAGAAAAAACTGACTGTGTGGTCTAATTAGAATAAGAAGTGAGAGAATAATTTACCAATAGAAGATAGAATGCTAATTAATGACAGAAGTATGTAAGTTATAGGCAATGCACATTAATGCTTTTATTTGATAAAATATAAATAGTGAAGTTCAGATAATTGCGGTGCTATCTTTGTGGATTTTTCAACTTGAAATGTTTTCTGCATGGAACTCTAAATAAACCAAATACCTTGACTCTCTCTGTGGATTGTTCTCTTGAACGCTGAGTGAAAGAATCCATTTCAGGGCAAAAAGACCATGACAGTTTTGTGTGTTTTCAAGGAAGAGGTTCTGAAGTAAGGCAAACAAAGTATTTCAGTGTCAAAATGACTTTATATACAGAGCAATTAATATTTTAGGACTGGGAAATCATCACATATGAACTTCAAAAAGAAACCTCGAACTGATGAAGGGCAAAATGGAGACTGACTAAAGAAAATTCTTAATTTAAAGCTCAGCATGTAATTGCTTGCAACATAGTTATTTGCTAAATTATTTTTATCTTCCATGCTGATATCTTTACAATCCACTGAAACAAAATGAGAGCAACTGGGAAACTGCTGAGTGACTAGAATCACTTTGGATTTTGTTCTATAAGGGGACTTTGTACCTTCAGTTGCTGTGGAGCTTCAAGGGAAGAGAGGATGCCTAGTACTATAGTAATTATTTCTTTTTTATGCTGTTAATAGAACCTACAAAACCTGGTGTGAAGTGAAAGGGAAGACCGGGAGGAAAATGGTGCACTAGTTATCAACTAAATCTTTTATACTGCAGTATTAAATAATGTGTGCACACTTTTGAAATACGCAGTAATTTTCTCAACAGGAAAAGAGTTTGCTGAAGTAAAAACATGAACAGCCGCTGCAGGGAAACCAAAGCTTCTGACCTTGTATTTCTTTGCATTATTTTTCTACTTTGCTATTGTGTTTTCTCTTTTCAGTGACTTAGCTGGAATTAGACTTACTCCTGTTACTCTTCTAACCTCCGCCAAACCTAAACAGCCCGCAGTTCTGTCCTAAGAAAATCAGTTCTGGTTTCTGATAGCTTCTGGAGTTGAGCACACTTTCTGTGAGTCTGTCACTACTACCAGTACCCCAAAGTCTACTGGAGTCATGAGAATGACTTGGCTAAAGTTTATCTCCTGAAAAAGCCCAATTGCCTTTTGCTTTGGAGAGGATGCTGAGGAAAGAGGGAAGAGAGGGGAAAAAGAAAAGAAGAGAAAGAGGAGTGTAGGTGACTGACTATAACACCTTAAAGAAAAAAGAGGAAAAAGTTTATTTTTGCTCCTAGGTGCCTCTCCTTGCAAACCATTCCTTCATTGCCTCTTGTGTTATTTTTTCAAGTATTATAGGATCCTTTCCTCTCAACTCACATCCTACTTCAGAAAGAGTGCAGTTCCCACATGTTCTATGTGAGAGTATATTGGTGTTCCCTCTTTCCCAGTAGGACCACCACAATACTTTACATGAACAAAAGGACAACATTTTTTTTGGTGAAAATGTAGAAACCTATCTGTGGATTTTTTTTTCCAGATCTAAATAGATGAATGCAGGAATATGTTAGCACCACAAATCTGCTCAGTAAAACAGGATACATGACTAACAAAAATACATGACAAAAAAATACATTAAACTCTCCATGATCTCTTTATAGGCTAAAATGTTCTTAAGTTTGGGGATGTTAACATGAGAGCTATTTGAAACTTTGAAATTAACGAGGGAATTTTTTTAATGTAAATTATAATATTTATACACATAAAAGCTTATCCTTCACTGAAAAAAAATTAAAACCCCCAAACAACTCCTAAAAGAAGTAGAGACCTACAAAACTGGGAAATTTGAAAACTTTTGTGCATACACAGGTGAGCTTTGGTAGGGTTACTTGTAAAAAAAAAAAGTATAAAATCTGTATAGAATCTTATTCTAACCAGCTTGCATCATCTCTATCATTTCTGGGTATGTTTGTAGCATCTAAAAGAAATACTCATCTGCCAGCAGCAAAATCAGTAAAAACATCACATTAACCTCTCTAATAGTTAGAGGTACTGCAGTGTATCAAGGCAGTAGTTATTAACATCTGAATAACGAAAGTCTTCCCAAAGTCAGTGATGGAAAACTCTTATTTACATTTTTTTTAAATAAAGCATCAGTTTCCTACTGTTTTATAGCCTAGTTACTAAGGAATGTATGCCAGCACCTTAACCTACAGGCACATTACTATGCTAACAAGTCCAGTAATAACTGTCAGGTTCTGAAAATTATCTTCTTGTTCCTACCTAAAGTTGTCAGATTTTATAAGTTCCTTGGCAGATTATTCTCATGAATAGGCATTGTTACTTTCTTCTTCAAGGAATAGGCAGGTTTGATTTTTTTTTTTCTTTTGGTGAATTGTTGGTTAACTTGTATTTAAAACTTGAAATTCCTTCATCACAGTTTCCACAACTTTAGTTTTAAATGAGAACCTGTTACTCTAGTTCTTTTCAAGTAAACTATTCACTAGATAAGTTTTCTTCTATAAATGCAGGAGAAAGAGGTCATTTGAAAGGGATTGTCTAAAAAAACTATATACCCTGGATAAAATTGAAGAATTGGTTCTTTTCTATTTGAATTTGTGTAACTAAACTGACTTTAAAAAGTCAGTATTTTTTCAGAATGTTTATAACTTGAAATAGAGTTACTGATTATCAGTGAAAATAGTTTAATATAACTTTGTCTCTTAATTTTAATTCCAAGATTGAGCGAGATGAGAGACTAAATAGAACACAAGACTAATTCTTAGCAAATCTGGAGGGGGTCTTTACTTAATAATGTCTTTTGTCATCAACTGAAAAATTGATTTATTTATTAAAAATAAAATTATTTTGAATTTGAAAGACAATGGATTACAATATCATTTCAAGTTAGATTGATTTTCAGTTCAGTAGTGAAATAGAAGAAATTCCAAATTCATACATTGTAAATATCCTGATGCCAGGTATAGTATTTAAGTGAACTGTTATGTTATATAGACATAGCAGACCAGTATGTTTTCCTATGCAATTACAGATAATGAAATTATTGATATTTTTATAAGCATCTCCAGTTAAAAGTGTTTCCTGAAATCAAGAAATAAATAACTACACTTTAGAATGATTTTATAAGGGTTAGTACTATGGTTTTCATTAGTAAGTAGAACATCTGTCATGAAATTTGTTTGGTTACATTAAAATAAACAAAATATTTTCTTTTAACCAGTGTAAAGTTACTAGATAGTCTCAGTTCAAGAGTTATGAACTGAAGTTTGGTTATTGTTTAAGAAATCTGCTTTTATTCAGAATAAATGGAACAAGTGGATTCTGTCTATGGAACAGGTGTGTGAATTCATGATGAATAATCCAAGAAAATGACTTAAAATCATATGATGCATCCTAAATGCAATCTTTTGTGCAGAAAGGGAAAAAAAATAGAAACTAAGAATATCTCAGAGGGAAGAAAATTTTGTTCACTTCCTTGAAGTCTAAAGAAGGCATGATTCTTCCAAGATTATATGTGAATACTGCTTTTGACTTTCACTCCATCATATGGGGCATTTTCTATGTGCGCAATAAAAATAAGATTTCAGCGTCATTAGTTGTACATTAGGTTTCTTTGTATCCAAATGGAGAGAAATAGTACAATAACCCTGAAAACATATTGAAAGTTTGTATCTGTGTTTCTATATATGTATACATAAGCCCAGAAAAATAGCCCATTGCAAAAAACATTGGTTTTCTTCTTCAAAATGAAAGAGCAGCATAGGCCTCATTTGAATAATAGATTACTTAAAATATCTGAAGCTATAGGGGCAAAAAGAATTACACATCATCTTTCTATCTTCCAGCTATTGCTAATAAGCAGAGCTTGGCTGAGCAGCAAAAACCTTAGAATAGACTCAGAAATCCTATATATGTTTTCAAAGAAGGAGTTTAGCTTGTGGTCAAATACCAAACAAGAATCTTCCCTCTCAAAAGATGAGTTTGTAGTTATGTCTTTCCGTATCAATAACATCAAAATCTGCTAAAACCCTACAGGATGGGATGTGGTGATCCAGATAAATAGCGTCACTCTTTTGTGTCCTTACAACTCTCAAAATATGATCATTCTCTGTTTGAAATGAATTACTCAATAAACGAAGAAGTAAACTAAAAAGGAATTATGCAGGATATATTTCTTGTTACTTGTCATGGTCTTTATACCATGTCTGAAAATTTACAACTGCAAAAGAATTAATGCAAAGATGTTTCTATGAGAGCAACCCTAGTCTTTTGACCCAGGGATCAGAAAATCACATCTTTTATTCAGGCTACATGGGTGAAGGTAATTTATCAGAAGACCTTCATGGGAAGAGAGCACATCTGATGCCAGTCATGGTTCATTCTTTGGATATTTCTCTTCCATAACTATTCTGCTTTACCAGATAATCCCATAGTTCATATATATTTTTTCCCCCTCTGGCTCCATCTCACTGATTTTGATGTATACCTTTTCATTAAAAACAGCTTAGTGTCTGCGATCTCAAAGAACTAGAGAGTGGGAAGATTCATAAGAACTGGACATTCACCTGCAACATGATTTGAAGTTATGTGTTTTTGCCTAGATCAATCATATAAATATTATTCCTGACCATATATCAGTCCTTAAAATTTTGGTCTGTGGTGAAATTTTTGCTGATTTAGTTTTAGTTTTCTAAATTTAGTTTTTAGAATTTTAGTTTTCTCTTGTTTCTTTATTTCTGATTTCCTGCTATGCTATTGACAGTAAGCATAGTAAGTGATATTTTTCTTTTGATGGTTAGTTGGCATTTTTTGTCTCTGAACAACTGAACGACTTATATTTCATTCTTGTAATTGTAGCTGGAGAAGAACACATTCTACCAGAAACTTTCATTTCTACAAAATGATTGAAGACTGTAACCATTTCCAAGTAAAAAGCAATTAGCCTTTGAGAGATTTATGGAAAAGAATGGACACAACTCATTGCAGAAATGAAAAAAGGGGTGCATATATATCTAGCAGATCAATGTCGGCTATCTTGCCATAACATATTGTACTACACTATTCCTTACCACGTTTGTTTTGAAAGTCAGCAAAAGGTCTTAAAAGAAAGTAAGAGAAACATAAGGACTCCTCTCCTGCTCCTTATTTTCCTTGTGCTACGTATTATTAGTGACATCTGCACAGAATAGATGGTATTATTTATGCCCTTCCCACTAGGCAGAAGAATGAGAACCAACTATTTCCCCAAATGTAAAGGTAAAATCTGTGTTAATATACACCAATAAGCAGGTTTAGCAACCAAAAGACTGTGGTAAAAGATATACTTTTCCTACAAATGTGGAGTTTTTCCTCTGAGTAAAAACATTGACATTGTTCATAACAGAATGCACCATTAAAAAGTTACATTTAATCTTTAATTGTAGCTATAATCCATGAGGATGTGACGATTATTCTAAAATATGCCTGAAAAATAATTTTCAGCTATTTCCAAATGACTGATTTCTGCATTGTTCAGTAAAATGGAAAGATTGTTAGTCCTTACTCTAAGGAGACTATCAGTCTTTATATACATTGAGTTGTAAAAGATATATATACAGCAACTGAAGAACAAATATGAGGTTTATTTTAATATCACCTGAATAACTGTGGAGCTCAAGGATAAGTTTAGGCTTTGCTACAAACAGAAATGTCATCATCGACTGATTACTCTAGAGGAGATTAAAAACTATGCCAAAACAAGAAAATTGTCTTCAAAAATAAATTCAAAGAAAGGTCAGCCCAGTAAACCAGAATTCAGTTTAATGGCTGCTATACTTAGCAAAGCATCTGTTCTCCAATAGCACATATGGTAGAATGAAGGAGAGAAAATGTTTGCTTTTGCTTACTGTTTTTAGTTATATAGGTGTGGTATATTTATTCTCTTCTTCCAGTCTAGATCTGTAAAGCATGTCAACTGTTTTGTTTCCAAGTTGCAATTTATAATAGGCTATGCTGGGAAATGAAGGTTACCTTTCTTTCTTTTCCAGATGAAATAAGTTAGCAACCACACTCTAGAGGCAATAATACCTGGTTTGCAACAGATACTGGATTACCAGATCACCTGAAAACATTACTTCATTGTAATGTCANGCATCACAATTCAGAAGCAAACTTCTCAGGGAGCCTTCATGCCAAATAACATGAGATGGACCTAGAAGTTGTGTGCATCTGATACCTTTTTTCAAAGAAACAGGTTGTTTTATCCCTTTAAAAACAGCATGTATTTGTCACTTTTTCACTAGATGTGTACATTTCTTGGTGAAAAAATGCATTCTTTATTCTAAATGCGAAACCATCAAAGATTTAATTTAGTGATTCCAAATCATATCTTTAGCTTTTGTTTTAATTTGCACAGAAAACACAGGAATGAACAAGCAAATAAACTGTAAAATATGTTGAGATAAAACTAAACAAAGTTGTGATTGAAACAAAACCATCAATAAAATAAACTGGAAACAGACACAACTGGTACTTGTCCCCATATCACATGGTCATCATGGTCACACATGCTCAAGCCAACATATGCCCCCTCAAACACCTACAGAACCCCAAATTTTCACAGAATCAAAGTCTCTGATTATGGGGCTACTTCTTCCATAGGAGCCACAATTACCCAGCAGTAAATGCTGACATGGTGTACTAACCACTGTAATGGGTACAAGGAAAGGTTGTTGACACTCAGCACAGAGAGTGTCTCTTCGCATGACCTGAATTTCTTTGGAAGAGTCTCAGCAGAATGAGAAAACAGAGCAGTTCTTTGTCACCCTATACAGTCCTTCCTGGTTTGTCTAAATAGACAAAAGTAGGCTGCAAAGAAAAAAATAAGCTCTTGAGCATTGCCTTAAATAAACATATTGACTGTTTGACTTGATGCTGATGTAGGTCCCATGGTTAGAAATTAAATTTGTTCTCATTCTAGTTTAAAATATTCTAATCTGAAAATTATACTGTATGTAAAGGATATACGTAAAGACCTGTTTTCTTCACACTTTTCTGATGAAAGTTCTCAGACACAGTAGGCATTATTGAAATGAAGGATTTCTGTGAGAAGAAAGCTCTTTCTCTTCTCTAAAGGAGCCTCAGAATTTTCCATAATTCATTGATGATTTCTCAATAAATGTGTCTCACAAGACCTATTGCAGTTATTGAGAGTTTCATAGATATATTTGTGTTGGTATTTCAATGAGAGATACTTTATCTGATTAAGGTGTTTAAATTAACAGAAACTTCCAAGGTCTCTATGAACAGGGTTTATACACTTGCCTCACATAATCATAGTACTACTCCAACTCTCCGAAAAAAACCCTAAACCATGATGATGTTATGGTGGTTCTTTTCACAAGAACATTTGTGACTTTAAATTTTTATACCACTATAACCACTGTTCGTTTCATTTCTTTAGACCATTAATTGAATATTTACTGATTCCTCAGTTTGTAAGTATAGTTCTGACATCTTATTGAATTCTAAATTGCAGTATCACCAGACTGTCATTATTCTTTAAGTATTCCATATTTGGGTTTCTTCTTGTACAGAATTTTCCTTGAATTCAATAAACAAAAAAGCCATCTGTCCAAATCAGGCACGTAGGAAGGAAAGTAATTTTTTTTTGTACGGGCATTGAAAGCCACCCTTTTAGCACAGCTCAAGAGCTTTGATGTTCCTTGTCATAAGTAATTTGTATTTGTTCTTTCCCACAAATATGCTTCCTCTTCGTGGTTTGAACTTATTCCATGAAGTTGATGATTGTAGGTAAAGGGAGAGTTGAAAAACAAATAAAAAATGCAATATATAAGCAACAGAAGTTTAGGCATTTGAATGAAGAGTCATTAAATAAAACTCAAATTTTCTAAATATTTTGAGGGGTATTTAATGTGCTTGTTGTTTGAAAATATTTTTTCAAAGCTTTATAGAGCTTTGTGTCTACTCTTTGCACCTCCTCAGCTCAGTCAGGATGTTTTTCTTGAAGAAGGTTGGAGTCTAGAAACCAGTAATATATCCAAAGAAACAACAGTTTAAGGGACTACAAAGATCAGACCTTTGCTGCGGTATTTAATCCCCTCATGAGCTGACATGCACAGAAAACACCTTCATAGGCAACATCTTCAATATCCCTTGGTGATCATGTAAGTATATACTGTGGGAGCAGGACCTAAATCTTCTCACTCAGCTATTCACCTTCAGAGTCTCTTTTGTCCACATACCTTAGTCTGTTGTAGTCTAAAGATAAATCATACACCTGCAAGGAGTTCCAAAGACACAAGCCTTCAGACTTTTTAGAACCCCTCATGCATTCAACTGTGTCTCCTCAGCTATTGTAGTTCCCGCATCTTCTGGGGTAGATTTTCACTCAAGGTGCAAGTTCTTCTGTGTACTGAGGATACATCTCACAACTTTTTCTCTCCTTTTATAACTAGTTAGAGTAATCAACCAAGCAAGCTGATTCGTTCTTCATTTGTTACAATATTTACCTGGATCCAATAACACCCTAATTTCACCTGGTCATTATGTTTTCCACGTACTCAGGTTGCTATTTTCAGATGAAGAGCCAAAGTACTGCCAGTGAAACCTGATTATTCTCCCTGTTTCCTTTATGTCTATTGCTTGTAGCCAGAAGCAAATATGAAGAACCAGAAAGTCCATCACTTTGATATTTAAAGTGTATTCACATTCTAACATTTGGGAATGAAATATATCAAGCTAGGTACATTTAGAAGGAGGAAAAAAATGGATAGATTTTTTTAAAAGTTGACTGGGAAAAGTGATAATTTTTTGATAATTTTTGGAAGAATTAAATTTTTGTGTGTTCAACATGCAAATTCAGATGGAAATCAAACATTTTCTTGCATTGGAAAATGACAATATTTCACTGCTAATTGTAGATTAGATTTTGTCAGCTCTTCTTTCATTGGAAAAAGAGAGTATTTTTAATCACCAGGTGTTTTTAATTCCAGTCTAAATTAGTTGTTAATTCTATGTCTGTAAAGAAATTATGCTAAGAAAATGTGCCATCATCATATCCATTCTGTTTCCTGGATTGTTGAGAAAAGAAAAGAATCGTATGGAGATTTTGAACAGCGAAAGTTGTGTTACTGATACTCAACATGAAATAAGACAGACATGTAATGCTTTCGGAAGAAACTGTATTTGAGAGATTGAAGTAGTTCCTTTACTCATTTAGTCTTCTACCCAAATCCAGGCTTCCATGAATGTATTATTAACATTTGTCAAATTAAATTCTGCATTTCTAGTACTGGTTTTTCAGTTACAAAAATTGAAATTATTGCTTTCAGAAGCGCAATCTGTCTTCCTCAGAGGTTGTTTTCTTTCTGATTGTCCTTGGGCAATACTAGAAAAAGCTCCCCATCTTTATGAACTGTCTTTGGAGGACTTGGATGACAACGAAGGGAGGTCTGGTGCAGGAGCTTCTATAGTACATTTCAAGAGTTACCAGACAACCATTTTTCCTAAGTCAGCCTTTTGTGCTTTGTTTCAAGCTGGCAATAATCCTTCATCTTTCTTTTCACCCTAACATTTCTTACATATATGTATGAAATATTTCTTATGGAGAAATATTGTATTATTTTTGGAAATAATATTTTTCTTTTGCTTTCAGGAAACTCTGTATTTTGTCAGGCTTAGGTGATGACTTTTTCCTTGTTAATCCAAATACTTTTGCAACTTTTGAAGAGAGGCTAGCAAAGAAATGAGATTATATTACACCTCTGGAGAAAGATAAATAGAAATATTTGTAAGGCTTAACTTCAGAGTGTAGCTTTGAGATGTAAAAGACATACTTTTTAAAATAAATCACTAATTTAGGAGGTTCGTATGAAAAGTTACACATTTTTCCCATTAATGCCAAGAGAAACCTTCTGGTTTCTCAAATTATTTCAAGAGAAGAAAAAAATTATAGTGTAAACTCCTCGTCATGGAAATTTCATGGAGTTCTTAATGTTTTGATAATTACTTGGAATAAGAAACTAATTTATTCTTTGGTTAAATGGAATTTCTTTGGAGTTTTATTAAATATGGGCAACAAAGGAAATCAAATGCCAAAGTGAAGAACTACAATTTAGAAAATGAACAGTACTAAATGAAAAATACCTAAGACTTGAAATTGCCATACTTTATCCTTTAAACTGCATTGTAGATATTTATTCTCTGTGGATTTTTTTTTTTAACATACCCAGGAATTTAAACCTAATAAAAACCAGGCTCTTCTATAAAATAAGCATCAGTGCTCACTATATGGAACCAGCTCGGTGGAAATAAGTTACAGTTAGTTCAGGACATAAGGGTTAAGTACAAATTTTTTGTGCATGTGCAACTCGTGACAAAATGATTTAGAATTAGACACTTGTCAATGTGCTTTTTTAATGAATATCAAATACAGTTGACGTGTTTTGAAGTTTGAAACTGGTGTGATTTATCAGTCTTTAAACACAATCTATAGACCTATAAAAATTTGTTTGCTGTGCTATATAAATATTTATTCAACAGATGGGTTTACAGCTGTAAAGAACAGCTTGGTTTCTGAAGTCCACTGTCAGGGCACATTGCAGATGGCTCCTCCCTGGCAAATTGGTATCCTTGGACAGCAGAAGGGCCTCACCAGCCATGGCCCATTCCACCTCATCCACCATGAACCACAAGCTGCCACACCATTTGCTAAGATTACTTAACAAAAAATAGACAGCAATACTATAGAGGAATTGACACTGAAAAATAGAAAAACCAGAGCATGGAGATAAGGATATAATATTTAAGGCCAATTTGTGTCAGGGAATCTGCATGATTGAGCATGTGGATCACGTCAAATATGACCTGACCTATAAAGGACATATATTCCCATATATGGTAAAAAGTACACTAAATGATCACTCTCTTACCTGTGGAAAAGATATTTTGCCTGACTGCAGACCTGGTAGGAGGCTTATTCAGGGTGTAAAAACATTCTAACAGATCTAGTGTTTCAAAACTCTCCCCTTGTACCACGAAACTTGAATTTGGGAACAAGAAATTGGAATATATTCAACTTCTTTTTGGTTTTGCTTAAGGGTTTTAGAAATCATTAAAAGTTACTATGGTGACTGATAGTATGAGAGAGTGAACAGACCTTATAAGTTCACCGAAACACAGGTGCAGACAGAGCTTTGGATATTAGCATATATTTAGGGAAAATAGAATTTTCCTTAAGGCACAGGAATTATTCCTGTACTTAGCAAAATGTTTTGAGGGTTCTCATTGAATTCCCAATTTCTAACCTCTCTCATTTATGAGTTAGTGATTCTGTTGCAAAAAATATAATTTAGGTTCTAAGGGAATTGTATGCTTACACAAAATAAAATGGATATATTTTTTCAAAACCATGTTCTGCAAAAATTTTTAATATATGTATATGATAAAATGTTTATCTTAAGAGAGTGTTTGCTTTGATCAAGCAATAACGTAAACTATTTCCACCTATGTATGTAGAACTAAAGCCAATAAATGCACTAGATTATCAGTGTAAATCAAATAAAGTTCACAACAATGAAGTAATTTATCACTTAAGCTATATAAAACCCCAAGGGTTTAACTCAGATTTTTTGGACAAGTTTTGGGATTGGGTTGGGTGGGCTTTTTTCTGTGATTGATTTGGTTTTCACATGAGAACCAGCACTGTCCACACATTAGAGTGCTCAATGAAAGCGGCTCTTAAATTTTAAAGCACTACTGCTAACACAGATTGGCTTAACTGAGAGGTTATACAGGCTTTTCAAAATCCTCCTTTTGGGGTTGCCTTTCCCAGAGAAAGCTCACTGAATCCTACTAGCAGTAAGTGAATGAATCACTTTTTCATAGCTCTTAACAAATCCATAATTTTCAAAAAATTCTTTCAAAAATTTATTACCTGATTTTTGTATCTCACATGTATTTCATTGAAAAAACAACCCATACTATTGTAAAAGTATGAACTACACTACTATATATTTTTGAAACAAAAAATTGATTTACCTGAAAATTATTATTTAACAATGATTTGTGTCATCTGATATTTACCGCAGAATATGTGAAATGGGTGTTATTTATTTGGAAGCTAGTCTTGGAGCTAATACTGACTTCTAGAAGTTCTTGTAGGAAAGATAAAATCAAGGCATGAAAGGCCTTTTTTTCATGTAACATGCAAAGCTATGCCTGTCATTGCTGAGAGGCATATGTCAAAAAAGTAAGGTTTCATCAACTGGAAGGCTTTCCATTTTATTACATAGCCATGTAAACCTAGAGTTCAAAAAAAAAAACAAACCCCAAAAACACTTGTCTAAAGGCAACAAAGACATTAGAGACTAATGTCTTCATTGAAGATACAGTAGTTATGTGATCTGGGCATTCTGCATGGACACCAGTTAAGACTCAAACTTGAAAACAAGTTTTATAAGTTTTTACACCGAAGTCCAACTCACTTTTTGCAGAGAAAATTCACAACAGTAACCCCCAAATCTAAGCTATAGGAAATTTTTCTAATTCCATTTTGACTAACTCCTTGACACTTTGTAAACCAAACTCAACAATAACCTTTTCTTTTTTTTTTTTTTTTTAACCTAATGATTATTTGAGGAAAAGGTAGTCACTAGACTTATATGAAAAACTGCATAATAATACTGAGTATGTCTAAAGTCTGAATTCCAATGCCCCCAAGACGTGTTCATGTGCATTCGTCATGTGAAGAAATTTCACCCAAAATGATAGCAGCTTTTCAGGCAGATTACAGCAGTGTCACTAAAGCAGCTACAATCTATTTAAAGTAAAGAATGGGTGAACAGCTGTGACAGAGCAAAAACTTTGAAGGTCAGAGATATAATTTAAAGGCCACTGTAAGGTTGGAAAAAAAAAGGAAAGACAACTTCAGCACATTTATAAATGAATATACTGGGAGAAGGGTTTGAAAAATAGTTGTCATATGACTTTTCTCATTCATTCATTATACAGTTTACAAATTCTGACACAGATGAACTGTGACACCTACAAGGGAAGTTTTCTTAATACTGCTTCCACAGAAGATCCATTCCTTTTTGTGAACTGAAGTAGGGAAGCTAGGAAACATAAATTCTATGCTCATGTCCGTTTCACAGGCAGTAAACCTGCTGTGTATTGCTACAGCATATCAACTATCTACTATGTTCTGCAGCTTGGTCTTCTCTGAGGAGATCGGATCTGGCTAAGATAATTCATTGTGTTTGTAACAAAAATAAAAGGCAATACTCTTTGTCCTGATAACAAGAAGACAATAGTGCAGATTATACAGAGATCTACAGTTTATATGCATTAGTCTATATTCATGTATGTATCTGCAGAATAATTGTATTTAATCATCTATTTCCTGTGTTGTGCAACAGTAGTCAAAAATTTTTGATGCTTGGGAAAAACTGAAAATTCTTCAGTACAAACATTTTGTTAAGCTAACCTCACACTTGAAAATCACTCTGAATAAAACACCACCATTATCTAGCCTTCCTTGAATCTGTGATATTTCAATCGCTCAAAGGAATGTCAAAATCACTAACAATATGAAGGCAGCAGTTGTTCTGACAGCTGAAGCATGAACTGAATCTGTCTAGCGAAATTAGCCTAATGCGGTCAAATTGCTTTTGCTTTTTAACTGTATAAGGGCAATAGCAAAGACACTGCGTGTGGCTTCCACATCAATTAAGAAATGTATAATGGAATTGCATAACAAATTGCTATGGCCAATAATAAACAAAAGGAAAAAATATCTTTTAAATCAAGGCTGGTTTTCATTTTAATCATAGCCACCACTGAAAGCCTTCAGAGTTTTCATTTTTCCTTCCACCAAGAGTAATTAAACTTCTGCATGGAATTTTATCCGTCAGTGATGTATAGGTCAAGAAAGCGCTGTTATACTTTGGTTTTGCTTATTGCACTATGGTAGTTTCAGGATTTAACTTTGCTGGAAACCCCTCTGGTTAAGGAAATGAGTCATTTTCCTTTATTTAGCAAATAGCATGACACGGATCCATCTTGCATGTGAATGGAACAAGTAAATAACCAAAACATTTAGAAACTTGAACTAAATTCTTTCCTCTAGATTTAGACTCTCTTCAAAATATCATGGAACTGTAAGAATTGCTTCAATATTAATATATATATTGCTCTCAAGATCTTCAAATGTATTTTACATAATGGGATTCTCTCAATAATTTCCTATTTTTTTTTTGCTCTGTGAGTTCTACAGGTTTTTTGACCTTTTTTTTAAATGAGAAAATCAAGGTCTTCATACATAATTTTAAACATAAAAGAAAAACAAAAGAAAAATAGTTTGACAACACAGCTAAATTTTTAAATTTCAAATGAGGTGGTTGCATTAGGAATTGTAAACCTATCTATTTTCATTACCTCAACATCCATAGAAGGATTTTCAACTACATTTCTGATTATGGAATCATAGAATAGAATAGAACCATAAAATGGCTTGGGTTGGAGGCAACCTTAAAGATCTGGTTCCAATCTCTCTTGCATAGATAGGAACATATGCCACTAGACCAAGTTTCTCAGAATCCCGTCTAGCCTGATCTTAAACACTTCCTGGGATGGAGCATCTACAACCTCTCTGGACATCTTGTTCCAGTGTCTCACCCTTAGAGTAAAGAATTTTATTCTAATACCTAATCTAAACCTACCCTCCTTCAGCCGAAGGCCAACTTGATTGTCCAAGTTGATTCTTCATGGAATGATGTAGTAGTTTGAGTTAGAAAGGACCGTTAAAGGTCATCTAGTTAAAGCCATCTGCAGTGAGCAGAGTCATCTTCAAAAACACCAGATTGTTCAGAGATCCTCCTAATCTGACCTTGAATGTTTACATGGATTGAGCATCTACCACCTCTCTAAGCAACCTGTTCCTGGGGTTTGATACCCACACTGGGAAGAACTTCTTCCTTGCGTCTAGTCTCCATCCTCTATCCTCTGTCCTCTATCCTCTATCCTCTATCCTCTATCCTCCCTCCTCTATCTATCTATCTATCTATCTATCTATCTATCTATCTATCTATCTATCTATCTATCTATCTATCTATCTAATGTGTTAACTACACCACTCAGCTTGGTGTCACCTACAAAGTTGCTGAGGATGCCCTCAATCCCACTGCCTATGTCACTGATGAAGACGTTCAACAACACCAGTGTGGACCCCCGAGGGGCAGCACCCATCTCTGATCTCTATCTGTGCATTGAGTCTCTGGCCATTACACCCCAGATGCAAACCAGCCAGACAATTGATTATCCACCAAATATCAATCATCAGCTCCACACCTCTTCAATACAGTGAGAAGGATGTTCTCACCGCTTGTGTTAAGGGCCTTACAGATGTGCAAGCAAATGACATCTGTAGCTCTTTCCTTGTCCACAGATGTAGTCACTTCATCGTAGAAGGCTACTAAGTTGGTCAGGCAGGACTGACCCTTGATGAAGTCAGTAGTAGATACATTTCCAATTAGTCCAAAGAAGGACATGTACTGAGTGTTTGAATCCAGAAAATTGATTTTATATGGCATGTTTCCTGCAAATCAGCAATCTGTATCTTCATTGTTCTATTTTGACTGAGCTGTTGCCAGAAATGAAACACACTAAAGGGGAAAGCACTTAAAACCAAGTCACACTGTACATGAGATGTGATCTGCTCCTTTCAAAAGATTCACGTGAATGCCCACATTTATCTAGGAGCTGACTGGCCTTGATTCTGATGATCTCAACATTCTTAAATGTGATCAATAGTTATTCCCCATTGACAAATGGCATAGAAATTTCAATTTAGCATTTGCTATGCATCACTGGTGAACCTGGATTCCAAAATGATTGATAAAATATAGCAGCCAAGACGAAGACCAAGACGGTCATAATGTAACTATAATTATAGACCTACTGAATTCTGTTAGATTTTGTAGGTAGCTGCCATTACCTCCTGAGAACCTGAGTAAACACTCAGACATTTAGATTTGATTAATGTTCATGATGTTGTAATTACAGTGATGTCAACATCTGAGCTGATCCATTAAGTGCCAGTATTCACTGTGGTGTGGACTCACTCATAGAACAGACAAACACCAGGCTAACTAAAGAACACTATCTACAGCAACCCCTATCAAATCTCTAAGTATTTTATTTATTTTTTTATTTTATTTTTTTTTTTAATAAGGTTCACATTATTATTCTGTTCTGNTGTATTGTATTGTATTGTATTGTATATTTTCTGGCCATAATGTTCAATCAGAGATTAGAAGTCTCAGCCTTTTTGCAAATACTCACTTACGTGAAATAAGTAATGAGACTAGATAATGGATTACATTTCATCATGACAAGCCTGAAAGTTCAGCAATTTTTTATCCTTTTTTCTTTTTGAGCACTATCTCTAGGTTTATTGTGTATCAGGAGCACAGATGACGTTGTACTTTTTTCAGATTTGATTATGTTTCACATAGATCAATAGGTAATCAATTTTCCTTCTAAAAGTGAAGAATTATCAGAGTAAAGAAGAATTTTGAATGGAGTAATCCCGTGTCACCACTGTTGACATTCTAGACTTCTAACAATCTGCAAGGTAGTGAGTATTCTCTTTAGCTACTCTAGATAAATAACACCTTGTATCTGAGAGCCATGATAGTACAAAAATATGTTTTTCAGAAGCATAATATTTCAGAAAAAAAAAACAGATGAGAAAAATATATAGTCATGAACACCACAGGGAGGAAACAAAGCTGCAGTGAGAGTGCCTATGGGCTCTAGGCTCAGCAACCTTAGAATAGAAATCTGTTTCCTTCAATTTCAAGTGCTTATTATCCTCAAATTGTACTTCTCCATAGCAGGGAAATATAATGAAGATTGCTGTTGATGAAGATGACACTGTAATGATAATGTCACTTAAGCTGTGTTTATTACACATCAAGAACTGGCAGCAGCAAATGCAAATGTTAGATGTGCATTATTACAAACTGCCAAGATGCTGTGAAAATTGGCAGATCAGTTGTTAGAATCTGCATCTTTGGAGATTTGCTGAATTAAAAATACTTTACTACACAACCAGCCTTCTGTTTTCTACTCCTGAATAAAGATGATGTAATTCCTATATGTTTTCATTTATATCATCCCTTGGGTTTTCTATCATTCAGATGGTGAAAAGTGGTCCAAGAAGGAAGTTGTTACTCTTTTAAGAAAAAATTCCCATCACTTCAACTAATCTCAGTGTATTGGTATAAAGGTTTATATTTATATTAATATTTCTCTCTACTCAGAATCTTTGCTCCCACTGACTTGTCTACTACAGCAATAATTTACCAAGAGTACATCTACTGATGGGAATAAAAGATTGTATAATAGCACATAAAGTCAATATTGATCAAGTTAATCCAGACTGTCTAAATCCTAATAGTTTTCTAGCTTTTCAGAGAAATTAAGCCACATTTTCTACCTCTTTCCTTCTTGACCAAAGCAAGCAAGAATGTTGACTATGTAAAACATATGTACAGGCCTGAGGAAGAACTATTTATGATAGTTGAGACACAGCTTTTTATTATATCTCCTTTGGACTTCTATTGAATGAAAGTAAAGTTGTTATCTTCTCCTATGCCTTCTATCAAGATGAAATTATCCCATACTGGACAAAAATTCTTTTATAGGGTTTGCTTCAAAATTTCTTACATGGGAATAGGTGTTGTAGAAATACTTCTAGAAATACTCGTAGAAAGTATTGCAGAAAGTATTTGTAGAAAGTATTGCAGAAAGTACTGAAAAATGCAGTAGCACAGACCAATATAATGTCATATTTGCGCACTTAGCTTATTAATTTCAAAAGTTGTGCTAAAAATGAGTTACAAGTTTGTGAGTGAGGGAGAAGTTTTGTAATCTCTAGCAATAGCTGCATTTCTCACATTATCCACGGGCTGCATTTTCACTGACTTACATTATTTCAGTTATCACATAGTGAAAGGCAAAAAACCATAGTCTGTGGATGAGATCAGAATTTATAAAAATCTTTGTTGAAGCAGCTCTATTTATATGCTTCACACAAATCTTAGCAGTTTTAGATATAGTAACAATATGCCTCATTTTATATAATTTTCTTGTCACGTTAATTTTGCACTTGTGTTTCCAGATAAAGATGATTATAGCATCAGTAGCATTAGTATCTCCCACAAGTCAAGCTACTTACATAGGTTAGGTGTGATTTAAAGGCTAAGAAGACCTTCATTGTGTCTCCCTCTTTTACTTCTTTCTATTCTTCTAACTGACACAAATAATGGCTTCAGAAAGGAGGAGGAAAATAGGTTAACAATAACCTCCCAGGCAGGAATTCTAATGAGATTCAAACTTGTCCCAGTCTCATCTTCATTTCCTTCCCTGGCAGGTCTGATTGCTTATATGTTTGATGTGTTTCATGAAATGTTTCTTCGGAAATTATATTTTATAGGGCATGACGCACACAAAAGAAAAGAAAGAGGGAAACCTTGATTAAAAATTCTGTAGTTATGCTCAATTTGTGTTTTATACATCTCAAGACTGATTTTTTCATGTGAATATCCTGGATAATTTTCATATATTTGTTTCAAGGCTACTAGCTTTTAAATCTGAAAATCCTCATTTTGGAATAATTTAATTCCTTTCTCATGTCTCAGTTTCCTTTTATACATTGGTTAGTGATCTACTGTTCTGCATTACATCAATTACCTTGCATAGATTTTTTTTTCTTCCTAGCTGCATTGCATTGAGTATACAATGCGCTGTTACCTATTCATACTACACAGCCGGATGTCTGACAATGAATTTCACATTTATAATCAGCTCTTGTAGCTGAAAATTCTGAAGTAAATGATACTAAAAATAAAGAATTTCTTTTTCTAGAGCAGCTTTTAATTTATTGCTGTCATTCTTCGTTTTTTGGGGTTTTTTTTTAGTGAAGGTATTATCACAAATAATTTTAGCGGTTAGTGGTATTCTTTGCGTACTTGCCTGTTCTGACAAGGTTGTCTAGGACTGTAACAATATTATGCCTCAGTCAAATATAAGTCAGATGATATGACAGGCGGTTTTTAAAAAAGTGACTACTAAATAATCCAAAATGTGCACTATTTTTTTTTTCCTGCTCTTATTCCCTGCTTGTAGTCCACATCATAACAAGAGACATTTGCTACCAAAGAACAACATGTTCTCACAATCCAAGCTGATGACAAAACCAATAAGCTTCAGTTCTGAGGCCTTTAAATTTCATACATAAACTGTGTCATCTCACTGGCAATGACAAGACTGTACTTGCTGGTCGATGGGGCTACATCTTTGGCCAAGAGAGATTGTGGACTTCCCATTCCTGGAGGTGTTCAAGGCCAGGCTGGACGGGTCTCTGAGAAATCTGGTCTAATGGAAGGTGTCTCCACCCACAGCAGAGGAGTTGGAACTAGATGATCTTTAAGGTCCTTTCCAACCCAAACCGTTCTAGAATTCTAGGATTAGGGGCCACCTTCATAGGTCCACTGCATTAGCACTTGATATAGCCTGTGCATTTCAGAAACATGGAATATGTTCTGTATTTCTCCTGCCTATCAACAAATTTCTTACTATCCCCTTCCCTCTGGCATTCCATTGGATAGGTTTGATTAATGAGCAGTCAAAATGCTTAAGGAACCATATAAAGCTCATATACATTTTTTAGATTTTTTCTCAACAAAGCTGAACTTTTTACTCACAACAAACTCAAAGTAATAAGTTTTCTCATATATCTGATACGAAATAGAATTTATATAAGATCATTGATTGATGATGACCTAGGATATATAATATCCTGCAAATTTATACTGAATGAATCTGGGGAGTATCAGCACCTAGTAGTAGCCCTAGCACCTCCCTTCCTAGGTTTTTAGTATTCTTAGGGAGAAAAATGAATTTTTTCTCTGAAAGGAGAACTGTTCCCTCCAGGTGTTTGAAAACACATATTACAAGAAGACATACCTTGCATTCCTCTTATTTTCTTATAGTGGCATATGTTCATTTCCTATTTAGGAAGCAATGAATTCCCCAGAGCTCTCAAACCGAAATCTCAAAACATTATAATTGCTGTAGGCCTAGCCTGTTGACAAGCCTTCTTCAAATATGGTAAGTTTGAAGTAGGAAAACTTAGAAGCTCAATATTTTTTCTGAATAACTGTAGAGCTTTTCTAAAGCTCAGCCATTTTCTTCCAGACTATGAAGAAGTAAGAGTTCATTGAATATGGATGTCTCAGTTCAGGCAGGAAGAACTGGAGGCAATGACTATTCTAAAAAGGCAATGTACCTGGAAACAGTGGATCAAACTAGTATACAGGTGCGTAATGGTGGGGTGAGTTTCTCCAGGAAAACAAATAACAGAAGTAGTACTATTGCTCATTCAAAATTTTTTCCTGGATCTTTACTAGCAAGTCATTTTGTACCTGAGGAGATGCTTCACCTCTTGCACAACTTTCAAATAGTGATTCTATTTTTTTTTCCAGTCTGAAGAATTGTAAAATGCTTTTGTCTTACAGGAAAGCCTTTAGTGTCTCATGACATACAAGGTATCAGATAGACATGAGTATCTGGAAATTACTAAGGTAGAGTCACACACGTAATTTTTGGTTCACACCACAGATAACATTGACACTTAGCATGAGATTGAAAGGTTCTGTTAACAGCTGGAGAAAAGGAAAGGAACTAACAGGTGTGTCTCCATGTATGCACCGCCTTTCCTCTCTTACTACTGCCTATTTTCCTTATAGCTACCACACAGTATGAGTCTGAATCCAATGACTCACTTGGGGAGCCTTGCTACTCAGTCACTCAAGAGTTTCATTAGGCAGATTATTTAATTTGTTGAGAAAGATTTGGTTAATAAAGTATTGATTTTATTTGTAAGTGTGTGGAGAACCCTTATAACAAATTGATGTTAGGATACAGGATGAAACAGCAGTCAACAGTAGAGACTTTTCATCAATGAAATTGTCACTTGCTCTTTTTATTTAAAAGATATGAGGAATCTTTCTGTATATTAGGTATCATCTTTTTCCAATATTTGTGCCTCACAGAGTTAAGCATGCTTGAACTGAATTTGTACCATGTGTATGGCATGCAGAATGTTTAGCTCAAGAGCAGAGGGACACCCTTATGATATAGTGATATAGGACAATTTAGGTGTCCTGATGTGGAATTGCGTGTGACAGGGCCAGATCCTGAGGGTCAGAGCCTCAGAAGGTTCCTGTTGTGGGGTGATGTAGCTAAGGAGTCCCCATTCCCTTCAGTCATTCCTGGGAGTGATTAGAATCCTCATAACCCTGCACTGTAAATTCATGCCGTGATCAACATTTCAAACAGCCCAGATGCTTATGGAGAAAGTACAGATTTCTAGTATTTGGCCTTACCTATCTGTTGATTGTGGAAAGATTCCATCCGCAGTTTTGCTAACATCTGTGAGATTTCACTGAGAAATCTGAAGAAAACACAGACTTTTTGTTCCTCCTTCCTTAACAGCTACTTGCACAGATGAGCACAGGTCTATCATATAAATACAACATTGCAGTTCTTTCTATCCAATGATATTATAGCCATGACAAGCAAAGGAGGATTTCCCTAGCTTCTTGGAAGAAGGTACTGATAATTAATTCCATTTATAGCCTTTGTCTCCACGCTTCTTCTCCACTTGAACTTTACTAACTTTAATTTTTAGCCTTTTGTATTCAAAAGCACCTAAAATCAGGATCAGTTCATTCTAGTAAAAACATTTTTACTGCACTGCTGTCACTGTTGTATTCTGGGGATACAATGCTGCCCTTCTCTTAACTGTCACAGGACAACTAATGACTCAGAAACTCTCTGTGTCTCAACTCAGTATTGTTCTCCCTCACAAATACTTATCAGCTGAAAATTTTGAAGAGCTTTTTTAAAAAAAAGCATTGGAGTGATATGTGTTGCCAAATGGAATCTTTTTAGAGATATTTTATGCTAATTTATGAAGCTTTTTTCTCCCTAAGAACAATTAGAAATCTTTCATATTTACAGCAAATGAATAAAGAAAGTGATACTGATCTGACTGCATTAGAACCCCTTTCCCTTTAGGAGACATCCATAGATTTCTGGAAGAAAGACAAAAATCTTTCTAGTGAAACTTGCAACAATTTTTTTCTTCATCATCACTTGCTAAAACCAGTAGTTGTATTAACACAGTAGAGTGAGTCTAACTTATGTTGCAGCTTATTGGGTTGGGTTGTGACCATGCATGAGCCAGCGCATATCCCAGCTCTGTATCAGAACAAGAACTTGTACCTTGTAATCTTCTCATATGCTTGGTTCTTCCTTGAAAGCATCCCTAAGCACATGGGAGGAGCAGAAGCCCTAGCACACTCCAGTGGGTTGATCAAGGATTTAGGATCACTGGTTGCAACATGAATACTCTAAGTAGACACAGATCAGATCATCCAGATTTGCAGATCATCAGCTCGATGCCTGAACAGAACCTGTACTTGGGTTTGGGGATTTTGTGGGTTTTGTTTGGTTGTTTTTTTGGGAGTGTTTGTTTGTATGTTTGTTGTTTTCATTTGTTTGGGGTTTTTGGTTGTTTGGTCCATTTAGTCCATTTGGGTTGTCGGTTTGGGGGTTTTTTAGTAGTATATATTATTTTTACTTTTCTACTGTGAATCTTGGCTCAGAAATGTTGTTAGGCTTTTACCTTTGTCCTGGGGTGACTTTATGATGCTTGTATCCCCAGCTGTCTGTTCTCTTTATGCTGGATATTAAGTTCTGCACCTTTAAATCTGGTTCCGAGAGCGAAGAGGGGGAGAAGGCGCGCGGGGTTTGTTTGGAGAACCTGCACTGGCTCCCCTGCATTCCGTCACACAGACAGCTGCTGTCTGCAGCACAGACATGCTGGAGAGAGCTCTCCTTTGCTTTTAGTTGGGTTATTTTTTAGCTAGCTGTGGCAGAGAAGCTCCCCAGACTATGGTTTTTCTTTTTCTTGGAGCTGTTCAAGCCTGCTCTGGACTGAAAACCCAGAGGACCAGCAGGAGCACACACCTGTGCCCTACCGGGGCCTGGGATGCAGCATTTTCCAGTGCAAGAAGGACTGACAAGAGACCGAGAGAGCCAAGCTACCCCCCCCACAAAAGGACTTTCTGAATTTGCCATCTCTTCAGAACAGCAAGAGCTTTTATTGTTTAATATTATTCATTTTTTTAATGCTTGTGACTACTTTGCTTGTTAAATAAGTTTTTTCCACTTTTCTCCAAAGAAGTCTTTTCCCAAATCAGCTGGGGGTGGGGCCTCTTGAATTTGTTTCCTAGAGGGACCCCATTTGGAAGTTTCCTTCCAAAATTTGCCTTAAACAAGGACAAATTTAATAAACATACAGATAAATTATGAAGTTTCCAGAATCTGATGTAGTCTTAGAAGTTCCTTGTGTATAGTTGTTATAGGAAATTTTGACCTTCAGTAGTCAAAAACCACTCAGATGTATTTTTCTTGATTGCTGTTAATTTTCCATAATTCGTTTTACATTATAATTTCAAGTGAGTTTTTTGAATTTGATGGCTCATGGTAATTCTGAAGATTGTATTTGAAGAAGTTTATGACAGATTCAAATGCACACGACGTTTTGTTGAATTTTTACTTCCAGGAGAAACTTTTATCTGACACTTAATGCTGCCTTCATCTTTTGACAGAGATTGCACTACTTCCCTTGAGTTAGAGGCAACATTATTGAAAAATTGTTGGGTTTTTTTTTCCTCTTGTCAGTAACGAGAAAGCTTGAGCACAGGCTCCAGTCCAGTCTCTCCTTACCCTCTTTTTAGATTTAGAAGAGGTAGAATTTCAGCTGTACAAGGCACTGAAAAACTGTGTTTGGAATAATGGCCAAACGTAACCCAAGGAAGGGGATGATGCTCTCTGTGTTATGGAAAGGTCATATCAGAGTCCAGAGATTACAAAAAATATGGAAAACGTTTTAGGTAATTGGCTTCTAAATAGGTCTGAGAATGGAGACAAAAGTTCTCAAATGCCACAGAAAGTGCTATATTGCTTTCGCTGCTGCATTTCCAATGGAAAATTCTCAAACTTAAGAAGATCAGGTGCACCGTGTGAAAGCTCTGATCCCAAGCAGGATCATGGGTTTTGGTTTAACATAGCAAAAAAGTATTTAGAAGCTCTTTGCCTTGTGAGGGATAGCACAAGGGAACATGCTGTGATGAAACAGACACAGTGATTGCTATGGGAAAAAGAAATGTTACATATTTAGTATGCAGTAAGCAATTCTGTCTTATCTAACTGTCTTGTAAATGTTGAAAACATTTTCTTCAGTTTTTAATTTCACTATCCATGTGTGACAAACCAGCCTGTGAAGAACATATTTGGCTGCAAATTGATCACATGAGCTTTTGAAAACTAAAATAATGCTATTAATTCCCTTTCTGTTTTAGATTATTTTCTGCCCTCAAACCTGACTGTATGAGTCAGCCCAAGGGCAGCAGCAGTAGCAGCCTTGTAAGAGTTTTGGTTTCAGGTTGTGATGGGGTTTTGTTGTTGTTGTGGGGTTTTTTGTTGGGTTTTTTTTTTTTTTTTTGGNCTACAAAATAAATGCTGAAGCATCAGCTTTTATGTTTAATGTCTTTACATAATTTACAAATGATTTTGCTATAAGCAAGCTGATTGTAAGACTTAGATAGGCATCCTGAAGTCTTCTAAATACGGATAAAACCTGCATAAAGATGACCTTACCAAGCCTTGTTGAAAGTTTTGGTCCTGAGGAGGTGTCAGCCTTTGATCTCACTTTAGATGTAGCTCTTAGTAAGGCCTGTTGTTGGCAGCAAGGTTGGTTGGAAGCAAGTTTGGTATGTGGCAGATGTCCTCCAAGGTAGGAAGCACAAATGTCTCTCTTGCTTTTAGTTTTGTAGCCACCTTCTTACTATACTCAGAAAAAACCTCAGTTATATTTAAATGTTAATTATTATTTTTTCTTAATGGAATTATTAATTATTTATCAGACAGATGTATTTACATGATCTCTAATGTGCCACTGGGACAGTGCTCACTACTTAATAAAATATCAGGTTGGTTTTTTTTGAGAAATCACCACCTTATTTTCCCTTTTGTGTTGTCTACTTTAGTGTATTTGCATATATTTATTTCATTTGTAGTTGCACACACATCTCCCAGCTATGTAATTTTTCATCTTGGCATTTCTGTTCTCAGAATTTATTTGTCTTCTCCTACTCATCCACTACTAACAAAAATTATAAGCAAACATCTCTTGTACTTTTGTCTACAAAAAAAAAAGGGAAGAAATTTTCAAAGGAAGAAGCAAGCTGCTCTAGTCCAAACCAAATTTAAAAAAAAAA
>VZDJ01007747.1:16452672-16726831 GCA_008694505.1 Cyanoderma ruficeps
AAAAAAAAAAAAAAAAAGGAAAATCTGCACATATTGTAATCTTGTAATCTCATTTTACTGAGGCACAAGAGGGCAGTGTTTCATAAATGCTAACCTGTTATTTGCTCACCATTGCAACAAAGCAGGGACTGACATTCATCTAGCACTGGAATAATATCCAAAAGATTGGTGTTTGGTGCAAATAGCTCACTGGCAAAGAATTTTAGTTATAAGAATTAGAAAGGCTTCAAGACATTACAGCAATCTATTCCAAACTTGTGGAAATTTCTTAAAGACTGGATATGTTACAAAGAAATAACAACAATTAAAAAGTAAATGAAGAATTTTCTTCAAAGAGAGAAAAGTTTGTGTTGTTAACTTGCTTTTGATAATAAGAGAATATGAAAGGCTACACTAGGAAAGCCAGACAAAGGAGAAGACCAATACAGGCTTTGTAAAAGACATTTTAAAAAACATCTGTGTGTGGATATGTGTATTGCTATGCATATGTTTCTGTGTTTACACCTATAATCAGGAAGAAAGAGAGTGATAAACATATAAAGACCAAAGAACACACAAGTATACAAAAGTTAATGGCAGAAGAAAATTTGGAGTTATGCATGGTCCCTTATTTTAGGAATCTAATCTAAATCTTTCCTTTTTTTGGTCACTCAGCTAGTTTATATAATTCTGCACTCAACTGATTTTTGAAGATTCCTTCCGTAAGTGTCAGATGTTCCTCTGCATCTTACTGGAGTCTGTGTATCTGATTTAAGGCAGTTACTTCTGTAAGTGGAAGTTTCAGATGTATTTCAGACAGACATGCAGCTTCTGATTACAGAACTAAGTCCCCTGCTCAACACTCATTCTGATAAATAAATGGTTTACTGAGCTGTATCTTGACCTTGGAATCAGCAGCAACTGTCTCAGTTTGTCCAAAAGTCACTTTCTTGGCTTGAAACCATCCATTTGTTCTACACAAAAATAGATATCTGTCAACCTCTTCCACTAGTCCATTTAACACCATGAAGGCAGCTGCCCTTGAGGTATTAATTTTTTTTAATGGATGTGCACACATCTTTTTTGATAATCCATTAGTGTCTTTGTTTTGGCATAGATAGGGTGCAATATATTTCCTAGACCAAGAAAAGCATCTTCAGCTATGTCTTAATGATCAGCTACCTTGAAGTAAAATTAGTTCAGTATTATAAATTATAGCTGGAAAAAGGAATAATTTTTATGGTATAATAAAGTTAGCAATGGATTTCCCTTGTGCTGACTGGTTCTCTTTCCTCTAACATAGTTAAAGGCTGAAGTAATATTTATCTATATATGACGACAGCTGTTCCCAGCAAAGTGTAGACCACGCTATGTGACACATTCCTAGATTTTTCATGCAAAAACATAGTCTTGAGGCTATTTATGACACTTGAGATAGAAAGGTCAGATATGTGTTCAATTTCTAAGTATCTGTAAAAGCTGCAAAGTGCATCCAAGTGCTTCTATCTCTGCAACTCACAGCTGTCAGTCTGCACTCCTTTCCAATGTCCACCTGCAAATTAAGAGTACTCTCGACAAGCAAGCCAAACTTTTTGGCTAATCTCTCTATTTGCTGTAAACACTTTGATATCTTTCATTCTCCAAGACATTGAGGCAGGCATTCTGTTCTATTCTGAATTACTGACATGGCACAAATCTTGGGACTGTTCTCCCTCTGCATACAGACTGTCTCTGCAAAGTAGTGTGTTTCTGGGCTGGATAAAACTGCTTGGGGAAAGGAAAAGTACACAGTCCTAAATAAAGTAAGCTAAGTAATTTTCCTCTAACGGTGTCAAGCCTAAGCCAGAGAAGCGTCCATATTTCCATACATGCCAGTGATTGTACATATGGCTTTTGTCCAAATAGAAACAGGGACAGCTGACTGAAGGTGTCCACGCATGACTATGTATCCTCAGTTTCAAAGCACTGAGCTATAACAGTATTACTCCTGTAAATACTTTACATTCTTTCAACAGGCTGAAAAGGGTCAAAAGAAGAACCACAAAGATGATAAAAGAACTGAGAAGCTTGCCATCCAAGGGAAGGCTCAGGGCTGGAATTTTTTTGGTCTGGAGAAGTCCTTATAACAATATTCCCGTATTTAAAGGGTGGCTACAGAGAAAATGGAGACTTCCTTTTCCCCAGGAATCACATGGAGAAGATGAGGGGTAATGTGTGCTAGTTCCTCCTGGGAAATTCCAATTGGACACAAGAGGAAAAATTTCACAGTGAGAACAATCAGCCATTGAAATAATCACCCCAAGGGAACTGGTGGGTTCCCCAGCGTTGGACTCTTTTAAGATCCAGTTGTACAGAATGCTGGACCACCTTGTCTAGACCATGCTTTTGCCAAGAAAAGTTTGACCAGATGATCCTTGAAGTCCCCCCCAACCTGGTATGCTATGATTATCTATATGCTTGCATAGTTCTCATATCTCAGAGATAATTTTAGAAAATAGTTCTAGTAATACACTGTACTTAGTGTATTTTTTATTTTACTTCTTCTTTGAAAAGAAATGCTCATTTTGAAATCCACAGGTGGCCAAAGTATTGCAAAGCATGCAGTAACAATATTGCCTTTCTCGTACTTCAGCATTTCTCATTTCATGGTTTCATACCTATGCCTGAGAAGAGAATGATGTACATTAGCTTTTTTATGCCTAGTTTAACATTTGGTGTTATGAATCCATGAATACCAAAAATGTATAATTCAACAGAAGAACCTCTGAAATTTCAAAATATAAAGCTGACGTAACTTTGTTTTCAAGGTATTTCAGTCACCCTCTTGATTGATAGAATCTTTTGTGCCAGGTAATTTTTTTATCACTGGATACTACACAATTTAAAAATATTTTTAGTCAGATTAACTACATCAGACCATTCAACTGTTCCTATATCACTATGAAAATATGTCTAGACAGGTAATTGGCAACTCCTATCACATTGTCTAGCACCTGATCTGCCTGTAAGATATACCTTATCATATACAGAAACACAATCCTCTCTGGTGGAAGAGAATCAGGTCAGAAAATATTTAAACAAATTGGGCATATAAATGCTGACAGAACTGGCCGGTGTCAGAAATCAATAATCATGCCACTTGAGTATCTTGCAAAAATCATGGTCACTGGAGGGGGCGACTGAGGGCTGGAGAAAAGAAAATATCAGTCCTATTATCTAAAAGGTCAAGAAGGAGGACCCAGAAAACTAAAAACTAATCAGCATCACCTTGATTCCTGGTAGGGGAGGGAGCACCTAATCCCAGGAACAATTTCCAGACACATGAAGGACAAGGAAGCCATTGTGAGAAGTCAGCAGCAACTCATCAAGAGGAGCAACTGAGAGAGCTGGGGCTGTTTAGCCTAGAGGGGAGAACACTCATGGGAAATTTCCATAATGCATCTAAATAACTGGAGAAAGGATGTAAAAACTTTGAAGCCAGGCCCTTTCCAGTGGAGCTCAATGAAAGGACCAGGGGCAATGAGCACCAACAGAAACACAGGAGATCCTGTCTATGCAGGAAAACAATCTTCTCTACTATGAGGTTAGCAAGTTGCTGTACCCAGAAGGCATTGGACTTTCCATCCTTGGAGATAGTCAAAAGCCATCTAGACATGGTCCTGGGCAACTGGCTGTTGGTGACCCTGCTTGGGCAGGATATCTGGACCAGATAATCTCCAGAAATGCCTGCCAACCTCAACCATTCTCTGATTCTGTGATTTTGTAAGCCCGTAGCTGCATTTTATAAACCACAAATTTGAAGTAGGTAAAAATTGTACCTTTTTTTTTTTTTTTACATACCAATGTACAACTTTACCCTGACACTAATAATAACGAAAGACTGTAATTATTTGTTTATGCATAGAAGTAGTAGTTTGCTAGTTTCTGCTGTTCATCTTTCAGGCTGGTGTCACACAATGATTGGCATATTAGCATCATGACTCATAGAAGTAGGTGAATGCTTGTCTCACACTATGCTATTCTTCCATATGAGTTTACTTATTGGCTGTAATATTAGCGTGCCTCTTTTGATAGAATATTTTCAGATAACAGTAATTACCTAAATGTCATCTCAAGGGAATTGTGGTTCTCAGTAATTTAATCTGGCCTGCTGCATAGGAAAAATTCTAACTTTTACAGAAAAAATTGTATGCAATCCCATATGCTATCTTTAAATTACTATTTTTTTTACTGCAAAGAATTTTACTTTTAAAACTGGTTCACATAATTTAAAAGTTTGTTTTAAAAAATAGCTATATGATCAACAAAATGAAGAGAAAAAAAGTTTTCTTTTTCAGTGGATTCACTGGTTCTAAAGTCCTTTTCATCCTGTGACTATGCTCCAAGACTACATCCTGCTCTGTAGTTAGCATATTGTGATCACTACTGGCACAGAACTACTGAATCTATTTTTAATTTGTTTGAATAACTGCAGTGATTAATGGATGAAATTAATTTTACCCAATGCAACAATCTGAAAGTTCAAATTTGGTTCAAGTTCAATCTTAGACAATGAGGACAGATAAAAATATTTCCAGAGGACAAGCCATGCTATTATTCTACAGGCAGAACATAAAAAGATGTATAACTCATCCCATTTCCTTTGATAATAGAAGGAAACTAAGAGTCCAGTTTCTTCCCTATACCTAATTTTCAGACAGCTTATAAGTAGAAACTAATCCATCTCAAAATCTATTGCCATATTTTAAAGGATTGATTCAGTGAGTTTGTGTGAGGTACAATCTCACAAGCTAATTCCCAAAACGCAGGGTAAGATAAAACCCATCTTAGAACCGCAACTATCTCAGTAAGAACTAATTACCAGCTCAGTAATTTAAGAGTAATTTTTTGCACCCTGCTCTGGACTCTTTGGTTTAAATGGCTACAGGCTGTAAATGTAAAAGCAATCCACCCACTGCTCTGGGTCTTAGCAGCAGGACTATCTATCATATTCAGTGTATGTCCCAAATATCTTCTACTGGCCAGTTCTGAAGTACTTTAATTTTCATTGCTTCTGTTATTGTCCAGTTTATTTGACATATTTCAATAATACACAGTAAAACCTTTCTTATCATTAGATGCTATTTTATTATAAAGTGAGAATAAATTAGTATTCCACATATGTTTGTGATATTGCTTTGGGAAGGGATCCTTAATAGAGATGAGAAGACTGAAGAAACACAGTGGCTCAACTGAAACCCAAGCACTTATTGGCACACACACTAGTGCAAAGCTTTTCTTATATATAGATGATTAGTATGGATAGTGCCCATTTCAAAAGTACGTGCTGTCCTTCAAGGTAAGGTGACTCCTGTGTATCAGCAGTTTTTACCTATAAAAAGGTGAGATGCTTCTGACCTGCATTCTCGTTACTTGTTTTTGTAAGCATACTATGCCTTGACCAAAGCTATGTTTGCTTTTTCTGTATGCAATGTACACATTTTTCACAAGACTTAAGAAACAAAAGTGATCATGAAGATGAATTTTACTCAGAGAACAGAAATCTCTTAAATATACTTTTGAGACAGTCTATATTGCTTTCTGATCTATGAATTTTTAGAATCAGAGCATCATAGAATATGCTGTTTTGGAAGGGAGCCATGAGGACCATAGAGTCCAACTTCTGGCCTTGCACAAGACATCCCAAGGATCACATCCTGTGCCTGACAGCATTGTCCAAACCCTTCTTTAACTCTGTCAGGCTTGATGCTGTGACCATTTCCCTGGGGAGCCTGTTTCAGTGCCCAACCATTCTCTGAGTGAAAATCCTTTTCCTGATATCCCACCTAAACCTCCCTCAACTCAGCATCATGCCATTCCCTTGAGTCCTATCACTGGTCATAAGAGTGAATAGATCAGTTCCCGTGTCCAAGGCATTAATGAAAATGCTGAAGAGAAGTGGGCTGAGGATGAAGTCCTGCAGAATCCCACTAGTGACATTTGACAGCCTGATGTCAACCCATCCACTACAACTCTTTTGCCTGACCTGTGACCCAGTTGGTCACCCATCAAGTAAGGTGATTGAGCAGTGGTTGAGTTTCTAAAGTATACAAAGTATACAAAGAAGACGGAGAGAGGGAGTGATGGTAAGAAAGAACAAAACCAAAACAAAGGAGGAGAATAAAAGAGAAGAGAAGGAAAGGAAGGAGTAACAGGTAGGACTTTAGTGACAAAACCAGCATTAAACAAATGAAGACTTATTCAATGCCAGAACATTCCGGGCTAAGACATTATTTATGGATTTATCAAGATATCAGTATGAACTCTATTTCGACTTTAACTCAGAAAGTGTTATTCATTCCAACAGCCATAACTGAGCAGTATGTGAGAGATATATTCATGGTTGTTGTAACAGAGTTCCTTTCAGTCACATTGCCTTGTAGTAATCCTGTGGTGAGCTATGCAGTGCTAAGTACTGAATTCCAGACCAAAAGTTTCGAATTTATAATGAAATGGTGACAAATGGATATCCTACATGCTTCTGGTGCATATGACTAAGGGCTTCTGGGATGATCATACCCTTCTGAGGGCCAGCTGTAGGCTTGGGATATCCCAAATGCCACTACATACCATATATGTTTTGGAACTGCATTAAGCACTTAATGCCTCTGTTAAACAATAAGCACATATAAAACCTTTAATAACTGTAGCTATAAAAATGGAAATGAGGCTACACTTAGTTTCTTTGAATTTCAGCACCTCAGGAGAAAAGCAATAATTTTCATTGTAGGTAACAATTAATCTCATTTTAACGCTTTTTTTCAAGTGCTCCAATGAAACTGTTTGTTCTCCATCTGGTCTGGCACATAATACTACATCCTAGATGACTTTGAAAAGTAAACTGTGCTGATTTTGCATGTCCTTTCAATCTATCTGCTGGGAATTAGACACATATCCCCAGTTGAGGCCTCTTTACTCTTTGTATTTCTCCTCAGGTACAGAGCGAAACTTTCAAACTAGACAATGGGTACCACTAGGAAAAAAATTAAGTTGCCTGTTTGTTTGTTTCCCTTGCTTTTTAATAACCTACACCCTA
The DNA here is from genome assembly GCA_008694505.1 of Cyanoderma ruficeps. Classification (NCBI taxonomy): domain Eukaryota; kingdom Metazoa; phylum Chordata; class Aves; order Passeriformes; family Timaliidae; genus Cyanoderma; species Cyanoderma ruficeps. The sequence continues at coordinate 16,459,727 of VZDJ01007747.1, forward strand.
AAGGAAATTATATGAACACTTCTGAGAAACTGATGACAATATTGAACAAAAGCTGAAGACTGCTTATTCAACTCCTGTGCTTTAAAAAGGTAGTGAGAAATAACTGGGAAGTTATGAATCATTTAGTGTGAGCTCAAAGCTGAATATCTAATGGGGTGTTTAATTTAAGATTCAAAATGTAAGATTAATTTGCACTAGTCATTAGAGGTTTTTTGGATTTCATGTCCTTAAACAAACTCCATGGTGTTTTTAGAGACTAGTTGGAAGTGATGATAGTTATGATTAAAGACACAAGGATTTCTTCAGAGCTTTTGATATGCATTTTGATTAAAACACGTACATAGGAGGAACTCACAAGATGACTGGACTAGAAATCAGATCATTGATAAATTTTGAATGTGAGATATAGAAATGAATAAATTTATTTAAGTAGGATTTTTAAACACCAGTCCTTTATTTGTCCCTACTTAGTTTCGTCATCAACTGTTGGGATGACGACATCAAAAATACCCTGGAGAAGTTTGCAGATGGCATACAGACTGAGAATTATGTTATATTATATAGTCATCTATGATGATATGATATGTATATGTCATTTGTATATTATATATTATATATTATATATTGTATATTATATATTATATAGTTTCTAGTTTCTAGTATATATTTTATATTTCATATTTTATATGTATTATATGTATTATATTATAGAGTCATGGAATAATTCAAGTTTCTTTATTAAAAGATCACCAATCTGTTTGTATACTACCAAGAGACAAGAAAACAAAGGTAATGGACTAAAGCTACTGAAATTCAAGTACAGAGAATTTTTTCAGTTCTCAGATTGTTGTTTGTAGCCAAAATGCTACTATTTTCATAAAAAGAAGAATATCACAGAGCACGGGAAAATGTTACACTGATGAACCAACTGCTAAAGATTGTTATGTCTCTTCCCAGGATCCATATGTGGAGCAGAGTGTTGAAATAATGAAGACTTTTCAAAGTAGTACTCCAAAAATTATGTGTAACTGAAAAAAAGGCTTTAGTAGGTTCATTTGATCAAGGAGTTGTGTGAAACATTTCTAAATCCCTATGGAAATCTGCCTATACATGAGGAAAAAATCAGATAATGGAATGTTTTTCAATTTTGCTGATCAAAGTGTTACAAGATCTAATAGTTGGAAGTTGATGTTAGACAAAATCAGCCATGAAATTAGAAGCAATTTCCTGGATGTAAGAGCAACTGAAAAGTTTCCAGGGAAAATGGTAGAATAACTATTTCTTAGTGTGTTTTGGATGAGACCCATTGTTTTCCCTTTAAATATTATAGTTTATATAATTTCTGGGAGAAATTCCAGGACCATATGAGTATTTGAGTTAGTTCACTGGGATTATTCTTTTTAAGCAAAAAAATTGTGAATTTACGTGTTATTTATTGATTTACTTCCTTGCTGAACTCTAAGAAAATAATATTGCCCTGTGGCTTCATCTGCTTACCCACAGGGATTAGAAAGAACTTTATCCCTGGAGGCACAACTGTTCAGAAGTGGTTATGGTTGCAGTTGTTTATTCCTTTCTTTCCCTGAAATACCACTGAATAGTATAGCACAAGCTAAATGTAAGAATAAGAAGACTCTTTTTCCCAAAAAACGGGGGGGGTAAAGGGGAAGAGAGAGAAGGAGGAAGAGGTGACTTGCTCTCAAACTTGGATGCAAACTTGACAACTTCATCTCCTTGTGTCTCCATATGTATGCCTGCTGTGACAGCCAGGCGGTGAGTCCCCTGCCTAGTAGAGGAAAGTTGATCTCAGTTTTTCCTTCTCTCTACGGATGTGATTCAGTGCTGCACTGCAACCAGAGTCTGCATAGGTAACACAGACATATTCAGAATGCAGGTATGGCTGCCTTACCGGGGCCTGAGCAGATGTCATAATGAGCCTTTTTGCAGTAATTAATTTCATCTTGTTCGGTTTTCACCTCACAGTGTGTCAGTTTACTAGTACACCAAATATACAGTCATGGTAATCATCTTATCTGTGCCAGACTTTGAACCCAACAACTCACCATTGCTTTATACTGGCTTTACTGTTGCAATTTTGGATTAACATTGAAACTGTGTCAAGAGCTGACCTTTGTGGGAATTGACAGTGGTTAGAACATGGATTCTTAGGCTCCAGGCAGTGCCTTGAAGCCTGTGGGAAAGCCAAATACAGAACTCTCTCAGTCTGGCCAGGAAATCATAAGGAGGAACGCAAAACAATCCCTATAAACAATCCCTGTAGGTAGCCTCCTCCTGACACCTGGTGTTTTTCCAACTTGTTTACTGGTAGAGATGTTTACAAAAAGGTGGTGCCCTAAAGGACCAATCCTATTCATTGTACCAAAACACTGTATAAAAAGAATCTGTCTTCCAATAAACTTTACTATAAGATACCCTCTGAAGAAATTGGAGTTCTACGTGTCGTTACATGAGCCGTCCTAAGTCGTCATGATAGACCTTTATGTCATTTTTGAAGAAATTAACTCACTGTTTTGCCTAAAAGCCAGGGCATGGTGTTGATGAGGTTCACTTACCAGTGAAGGCCTAAGAACTCTAAAAAAGTGTGAGAAGCAGATCAACAAGAGAGAAAATAAGTGTCATACATTGTCTGCAATTACTGTTTTGATCATTCCACTCCTGAAGGCCATCATCTAATAATATGTTCTCATAAGTAATATCTTCTCATTTTATGACCTTACAATGATTCTAATTCACTGGAATAATTTATGACAACAGTGAAGTTTTTGCTTTAGAAATACAAATCTTTGTTTGAAGACAATTTTTTCACTTTTAAGATGGAGAAATATTCATTATTAGATTGTCATTTTAAAATATGGTAAAACCTCAAACAGGCTTCAGAAAAACTGTGGAAAATATAGCAAAGACATTTACACAAATTATTGGCTGTAAATAAATTTTAAAAGTATAAAAATTGATCACTGGACTACAAATTATGTTAGGAATACTTTATAATTTTTGACTGACCATGAAGGACAACAGCAACAGTCAAAATCTTTATCAGAAACTATCAAAGGATTCAGATTACTGCAAAGAAATTACTAAGAGCCAGTGAGCCATAAGCATCAATATCTATAGCTATGTAGCTCTTAGCAAAGAAAAAGGAATCTCCTGGAAAGTGAGTTTCATTTTCTGCCACTTCAGCCCTTTGTGTTCCTTTGTAGCTTTTTGATTTCATGTTTTCAAACACAGCCAGCACCATTCCTCATAGCATTTATCAGCCTTCTTTTTTTTACAAGTTTCTTTCCATTTTTGAGATAAAGCTGAAGGGAAATAGCTAACTCTTGAAATGGAAAAAACAAGAAGTTCTTAGAGAGAGGAACAAATTTTTAAACAAATGTAATGGACTGAAACTGAGATGGTGTACCACTAAAGAGAAAATGTGGGCAAATGGTTTCATGAGTGATCATCAGCATGCACCAAAGCATTCACCTGAAGTGTTGTACGATACAATACCTTCAGGAATAACACAAGAGATTATGGTAAATGCTTTCCCCCCTGAGATGTTGAACACTCATAAAATCCATTGACCTGGTAGAAAGCAGAAATAATCCATCTGCAATGTGACTGGATGCTCCTGAGCATCTTTAAGGCAGCAGATGAAACAATGGGCTGAGATAAATTTGATAGTAAAATTCCCTTTTACTAAGATGTAATGAACTTTCTTGCCACAAATGTTGATTTTGATCTGTATCATACATAATGTTTTTTTTACCTAAGGGAATTTGTATATCTCCAGGCTGGAGTCTGTGTTTCTGTCCATCTGATTGTTACCAAGGCAAGATCTTGAAGAGATTCACTGACTCTAGGGTTTCACAGGCCAGTCTGGCCATATGTTGTCACTGAAGACTGTTAATTACACGTTTAAAGAATTTTTTAGGGACTTGTTTTCAAGGCAAAATGGCAATTTTAAGATTTTTCTCTTTCTTCTGGAAACTACTAACTGATGATGAAATTATACATGCTCCAAATACTTATCCTTTTCTTCTCCAAACAAAAACAATAATAACTGAGGGTTTCTAAATAAAGCATAAACATTTGTAACTGTTTAAATGACTGCCAAACAATAAATTCTGTTTTGCCCTTCAGACCCAGTAAAAACTGTGACATGATACAGTTTAGCATCCACTAACCCCCGTGAAAATATGTTATGTAAAATGGATTCTGCTATCATAATTTTAAAGCAGTATTAAATTTTTAGCATTATTTTAAACTAAAATAATTGCCATCAGTTTTGTTTTACCACTTCTCTCTGTATTGAAGTTCTGGCCTTTTTTATAAAAACTTGAGGGGAGGAGGGAAAATGCATTTCAGAAAGTCAACTGCAATTTTTTTAACAGCTGTCAAGATTCCAATATTACCTTGAGCATATACTCTGCAGCTAACATGAAAGGATCTGTGGCTGCATTTTGTTACGAGACAGAAGGATTTTGTTAGATGATTTGCATTCTTCTCAATTCTATTACTTTGAATTTATCCAGATTTTTTTAGTTGTCTTCTACATCCAGATATCCTAAGATAAAATAAGCAATTATCATCTGACCCTATTTCCTCAAATCATGTTAAATGTTGAGCTGTTCATCTTATTTTGAAATTCTGCCAACTCTCCAAGGGAAAAGCTCCCAAGTTCTCTATTCAGTTTCCTCTAAATACAGCGTTTGCGCACTACAGTTTGCAACAATCAGTCCTTTGGGTTAATAGCGATTCTATGGAATCATGCCTTGCAAGTGTAACCCAAGACCCTAAGATAAATCAGTTGCTGGATTGTTTTAGAGGGCCTCCTTATTGAAAGTTTCCAGAGAAAAAATAAATTAGAAATAATTTTCAGCCAAAATTTGGGTAGCTCTTACATTTTTCTGGGAATTGGTTGCCAAGCACCAAACATTCAGTTCCAGTGCAAGTATAGCCCACACTTCCTTGCTCAGATAAAACTGATAGTGCGTGAGGAAGAGAAAAAAAATCACAGAACATTGATCTGAGAAACAATAATCTCACATATCTGATGCAGTATCTCAAGAATATGAATTTGTATCACAACTGTTTGAAAGCAGAGAGCTTGGATTGTGTGACAAAACATACAAAATTCTTCTGGACCAATGAAGTTTGGGAGGGATGAAGGGCGCATAGAAAATATTTGTAGTCATGTCAAAATGATACCTTTTAAAAATATAGAATCGCATCCAGCTGAATTAATGTAAATTTCTTTGTAAGGTTTATAATTGAAGTGTAATATCAAATCACATACTCAGGATGAAGGATGACGTGTTCACTCAGTCACAGATGCAACAAGTCATGCTGTTCAGAGTATGGGAGAGGTTGCAGATCCCCCTGTGATGAGTGTGCTCAGTGACTGTGAGATATCTGAGCAGTTTGATGTGGGGTAACCTACCAAGCTTCTTTTTAAAAGCAGGCCATCACGACACTGTGAAAATTACATGCCTGGAGAAAGAGGTAATGAAACACTGATGGAATCTTTCTCTGCACTGGACTCAGAACTGAGTCTCCATTCTGTGAATTAAATCCTTTTTAAGATTTCTAACTTGAAGATTTATAACCTTTCTAATCAATATCTAATGCAAATGCAGAACACAAATATGTAGTTACTCCTGGAAACAGAACTCTCAGTCTAGATGGCCCTAAAAGAATAATCCCATAAAAAACATAATAACCCTTCATCAAAATCTTTGACATTAAGAAAAACATCCTAATGTCAATGTTTTGGTCAAAGGTGTTTATTTAATATTATTAAAATTATTTCTGACCAGGTGCATTTAAAAAAAAATAAAATTTCGCTTAAATATATAAATTATTAGGTTTCATTTAATGAACTGATGATAATAGAGTCAGTCATTCTAACACTGCTGATGCTTTTGATACTTCATCTGTAAATATGCATAGCCCACTTCTGTGCACGGGTTAATTATTTAAGAATATGGAGCTGAGGTTTCTCATGGGTTAATGAGTCCAATCTCTTGGAATTACAGGAAAATCTAATCCCCTGGTAAATTCCCAAGGTGTGTTTTCCCCAGAGAAGAGGGAATGATATTAAGAAGATTATTTTATACAACAAATTTAATTATAGTATTAATGAGCCTTTTCTGTATTCACTAGAAAATTTGGACAATTAATTCATTAAAAAAGTCTCTGAATTAACACTAAATTATCAGTAAATGTGATGTAATCATCTTTGGCCATAAAAACATTTTGACTGTAACTCTTGGAGATCTTCTCCTCTATAATTTGAAAGTTATTCTACAGCTTTCTTACTACCATGATTGAAAGCCTTCTCAAGGGTTCAAAGTATTATCATTGTTAGTTTATTTTCGGTTATTCTGATATTCTGATGCTAGCATTACTCTATGTCTTTTATCAATATTTTGTCCCATGTTTCATTTATTTTTGATGTCTTAAATTGTCTTCCATTTAAAATCTATGCTGAATTTTGCAGGGTCCCAGCTGTGTGATATAAATCTGTATAAGGTCTGGTAAAAAGGAAAAGTGAGAAGGATCAGCAGTGCATATCATCTCATGCGGAGCCATCTTCAAATGAATTTTCTTGGTGTTGTTTTGCTTTAAAAAAAAAAAATCAGTACTAGGGATAAATTTAATATAACAGCACCTGCTGGTGGATTTAAAACATGAACAGAAACTTCAGACCAAAGGCAAATTATTATTCTTTTCCATTGTTCCTTGACATGTTACATAATGCCAATTATAGATAATCAAAAGTTTCCTGATTAATGTCAGAGATATTTCAATTGCGTGCATCATACAATGGTACAACAAAGATAACTGCTAGCGATTTAACAAAGCCTTAGAGCTGATAACAGTAACCTACAAAGCTCCACAGAAATTTAGGGAATGAATCTGCGTATGCTGTGCTGAGAAATTTTAATCTCACACATGAATGATAATCTCAGATGCATGATAAAAGTTACAGTAGAGAAGAGATTAAGAAAAAAGTCAGTGGTAGGAAAATAGCAAGATATTATATTTTGAAGTAAAGTTAGCTTTCTAAATAAGGACATCCCACTGGTTACTTGCACTTTGTAGGGGATAAAAATTGAACTGCATGCAAAAACTAAAAATACTATAAAAATAGATAATTATGAGCGAAATAGTAGAATTTCAAGCACAGAAACATGAGAAGAATAGACTGAGAATGAAAACTGAAATCTATAGAAGATTTCATCAACTTCACAGCTTCTTCAAACAACATGGAAATTAACACAAACAGCAGCTGTTTAAAATATAATAAAGGGACAAGACTCCAAGTAATGTCAGAAATGTCGGCTCCTTTTTAGGAAAGGGAATTAAATTTTGAAATCAGAGAACAAAGTCTAACAAATTCTCTGGAAAGGAGATATGATTAAAAAAATGCAATAGAAAAAAAGCAGAAAATTTGGAAATGGACTGACTACAACCAAATGAACCAGGATCAAATGAGGAGGGGGAAAAGGATAAAACTTGCAAAAATTACTCCAATTAAAATCCTGAAATCAGGAAAGAAAGGTAAAAAGAAACAGAATAACCTAAAGAAATGAAATATTAATAAAAAAAGGAAAAATTCCAAAACCAGGTGAAAACAAAAAAAGTGAATGGGATGACAAGAACTGCAGGGAAAGGGACCAGAGCTTGCCCATTTAATTCTCATTGAAATCACAAGATTTCGTTCCCTTTCCTGAGAGGAGACCGGAAAATTCTTATTTATAAGAAACTGAAAAGATACAGTGTTGAGAAAATGTGACTGGGGCATTGCAGGGCAGAGAGGTCAATAACAGACCAACCAATCCATACAAAGGCTTTACTTCAACTTCAACGACTTTCAGTGAATCCGTTTCTCACATTGAGACTGAAAGGATGGCAGAAGATTTTTGGTGTAGAGAAAAACCATTTAGATTGTTGCTATTTCGATCATAGACCTTTCCCCAACTGATTACAAATTTCTTCTGGCCAGCTTCATCCTTTTTTGGATGAAGCCTCTTTTAAGGCTTGTGGGAGGTGGCCAAGATGACTTTAGCTAGCTTGGAAGACGGGGATAAATAGGTGTGTACTGTGTGACAGTTCAGATCCTATTCTACCCATACAGAAACAAGCTTCTGTGGAACAATGTATTATCCTGCATAATCAAGCACTGCTACCCCTCACTGATTAGAGCAGAGCATGAGGGTGCACATCAGTATGCATAACATGATGTTAGGAAACAAGCAGAGCAACCTGATAAGAGTCTAACCGTATCTATGAGATTAGCTACTCTGAGGGACAACTACAGCAACAAAAATATGAGATAGAGCCATTCAACGTTTTTTCCGCTTTAGGCGTTCATTATCAATAGTCTTTACATTTCTCTGCTCGCTGTTGTTTGTCTCCTGCTCCTCAGATTTTTCAGTGACATTCTTTATAAAACTATAATGGAGTTTTAGTTGCATAGACAGTAATATTAGGAAAAATAAATTTTCTTTATGAATATTTTCATCATGCTGGAATTCTAGATTTTTTCCAGCAGTTCCCACACCTCTGAAAGTCTGTCATCTAAACTTCCCTGAAAATTGTATCAAGGCAAGGGGAATAAATATACATAAATGGCTGCAATTTTAAGCAGGTGAAAACTGGTCAAGATAAACCAAAATACAGTCATGTTCATGGGCCAAAGCATTATATTGCACTCACATGAGAGAAAGTATCAAAACTGTTTTCAAAAGATGTCTGGAAGACTTCTGATTCACCAGTATATTGTATAAAATAATCGTCTTTTTTTTGACACAACAGAATTACAGGGAAAAATATTTTTTTAACAAAAATAGGGAGCATCAAGAAAGAAACAAGAGCATGGTGATGACTTACAGCTATAGAATAATTTTGCATGAAAAAACCGAGCAGAAGGTCACAAGTATTGCTTCAGTCTAAAAAGCTGCTAGGAAGAAAAAGAGAGAGCTGAGAATTATTAGAAGTGCAAACACAGTAATAAGGATATGTCTCCATGTCACATCCTGACACCCCCAGGCACCAGAAAGGACAGAACTGTGTCTGACAATTTACACTGCAGCATCACAGAACAGAGTGCTACTTATGTTACCCACAGGAGGAATTATTGCAGGAAGGTGCTACTCTCTGATTAGCTCAACTAGCTCCACATAGCCCAGTAACCTGCAGTGTCAGAACAGGAGAAAAACTCTGATTTGAATCTGATAACTGAACTAGGCTGCAGTTTTCTCCTGTGGTTTAATGTTCTGCTGGAAAATCCTGATTATTTGTACCCCTCCTGACTAGATACATGTGTGTCAGTATAAGATCTGCAATGTATGGTGGCTTGAGCTAGATACTTTGCTGCCCTATTCTGAAATAGTGATTGATCAAAATTAACAGTTGTTTATAGATGAGAGTTGTGTGCCCACTTGCCCATTTTTTGTGAAAAGTAAAGAAATGCTTTATTTAATTTCAAAACTAATTTTGCATAGACACGATTTAAAATACAAGCCAAAGTAGGCTCAAACGTTAATAAGCAGATCAAAACAGGAATAAAATAAGCAAAGTAAAGATATACTTATGAAATCAATCCTTAATATGGAATACAAAGATTTCTGAAAAAAGGAACTGAAGGGCTTGGCTGAAGGTGAATTTCATGCAGAACAGTTGATATATTTTTCAGACAAGAAGTTGAAATATTCAATATACAGGAGGCAAGAGAATTACTGATAGCATGATTTGCACTTAGCAATAGCTTAAAAATAAAACTCAGTGATCCCAACTCAAGCAAAACAAAAAAATCTTGTTTAAAAAAAAAAACAAACCATAATGTTTTAATTTAAAGAAGCTCTCTAAGCAACAACTTTTATTATGTTTTAGCATCTTAAGATTTCTGGAGGTCCTATACATAATTTAATATCATATTTACATTCTGTGTATTTGCAGAGAGCTCTATAGCCCATGCATAGTAAGAGAACTGTGGGTTTCAGCTTATGAAATTACTATGTTAATAAGGCACAAATCCTGTACAGTAACTTTACATCCCACACAGTGTACCACTAAATTAATTCTGGCATTTTGACTCATCAGACTGGCAAGGTCTAAGATACAACACTGGAAATAATAAAAACTAGTTCTCAAGCTCTGATCAACCTAGAAATGTTAAAGTGCATTGTCTGTACCTGATAGAAACATTTAAATTATGTTTCATATAATATATGTTTCAGCTTGGAAAGGCTTAAAAATTACATATTGAATAAAAAGCCAAAGGTTTCTAAAGATCAAATGAACAGTCTTACTCTGTAGGAGATATCACTTCATAGAAGAATTTGAATAGAAGTAGAATAATAACTTTTACAGCAAGCAAATGCAAGTTTCATGGGATTCAAAATCCTGAGGATAATTAACAGTTCAAATTTTAGTAGACTTTGCTGAAAAATAATGGCACCTGGCTGCCACTGTAGTAAAAATTTAACTTCTTCAAACATTTAAAAATATTTTTGTGTCATTCCTGTTCATTTGCCTTCATAGCCAGGCAATGTCCTCTCTACTAATCCACCTCCAGTTGCACAATGACACTCTCATAATGCTGTTGCCAGTTATCAGTTGATTGACTTGTTACTCATGTGAAGAAAACTAAAAAAAAGCTCTCTCTTTTGAAAGAAAATTGCATTTTATATTCTATATATGGTGGCTAAATGCATACTTAGTGGAATTGTTAGGTTTAAAAGACGTTTTAGGACTCTCATCTGAAAACAGACCTGATCAATTTACTCTGGCAAGTGCTGGAAAACCAACATTTAAAGCAAAAGTCATTATATCCTGGAAAGTTGCTCTCTACATGGCATTACTTTACACACTAACCAGCAATTCATCCTATTTTTTTTTCAGTGAAAAAGGTTAGATTGAAAGTACAAGAAAATATAGTCATGATTTTCTTTTCCCCTAAACTTGCAGCTTACAGTAATTACGGGTTATTTTTACTTTCATTGTACTTTATGTTTCAATTTAGGCAGCTGTTCAGTTTCAAAACCTTTGGTGAAAATATATGAAGGTGGTTCATCAGTCTTAATTCTTCTTTGCCTTACAAGGCCATGGTATTTTCTAAATGTATAATTACATATCCTTTTACCTTTGACCCTCTAGTGCGTTTAGTGCAGATGGTGCCCATTTGTACAGGAGCAAATGCTGTGCACCAGCAACAAGTCTGTTTAACTCATCTCCACTTGAAAGAGCATCATTTCACAAAAAATCTCAGTAATACAACGTGATGATGCAATCCCTACACCTTCAGCAGGTGCTTCCAAATAGGGAAATAGTCTCAGTTTACCTTTGGACATTTTAGGGAATTAGCTGAAAAGTTCTGTGGATTTCTCATTGTAATTGGCTCAGAGCCAGCACAGACGTGTGGACTGGACTCTGAGAATGTAACTCAGTTGTTCATCTCATTGAGCCAAGGGTCAAAAAGCCCACCTAAGCTGTTAAAAACTAAAGAAAGAGAACAAAGAAACTCCACACTTTTCAAGGTGTTGTAGCAAGCAAGGAGTTTGTCTCTGTGCTCTGCTGGGCTTTGTTTTTGTTTTATGTATTATTTTCCTTCTTTATTAAAACCTTTTTGATTTTTCAAGGCACACTCGATCATGCCATCTCACTAACTAATATTAGCCATGTTTCTGCCAGGCTGGCCCTCAGAAGCATGGGTCAAACCCATAATACAACGTTTGGAAAGCAGAATCTGATTCGACATCTCAGTAGGTACTGTAGTCAGTGAGTATAGCTAAAAAAGGGCGCAACTGGTACCATCTTCCCCATCAGACAACTGCTCTTTTTTGAGAAATATTTGCCACTTGATATGTCTTAGTGATTTCAAACCTTAGAGTTCAATATGATGAATTGCAGCATAGCAGCAACGAGCTAAGCTGTTCTTCACTTCTGATGATCCTTATTCCTTGAACTCTAGGATCTTTTCCTTAAACTATTTTTCTTTTCCTTCATCTTATTCTTGAAAGTAGCTAAAACATTTTGGCTCTATGATCAGAACAGGGAAAAAGTTCAGCCAGAGGCAGACACATGGCATGAAGAAGGTTAGGGCAAATTATTGAAAAATTGATGAAGTTATGTGCAAATTTAAACAGGGTGAAATGCCAAGAAAACTTGAAACTACCTTTTCCTCCTGTATACAAGGTTACCCAAGGATTGCATGCTGGTTTTGCCTGCATGGGTGTTAGGATGCATCTAACACTGAGTGTTCGGAGAAGTAAAGGGAATGTTTTTCTGAATGAGTGCAAACCTCAGCTCCACAAACCTCTTATAAGTTTTCACACAGAAAACAGAAAATGAAAAGGCACAATTTAGAACTGGGATAATACAAAAACCAACAGATTCTGGATGCCTCTATCAATGCCTATGGTACCCTTCTCTACAGCTGTGTCTACCTGGATTCACCTTCCTCTGGGCAAGATGTCCAAATACAGACAATGCAGGCAACCAAAACTATTTCAATGATGCCTGGTAATAATGGCAATGCTATTTGTTTCCATGTCATCCAAAGAGAAACATTTATCTGTAATTCATTTAGTCCCTCTGCTGTAGAGATGACCTTCCAATTTATGGTCATAACCTACCCTGGACTTTCTGTTGGTTGAGGTTACTAATAGCCACAGCTGCTTCTTCACATTCCTTATATCTGCTTCTGAATTTATTTTTTTTCTCTGGCATGTAGGTTTAAAGAAAATGATTTAGTGAATGGTGACATTCAACTCTAAGGCTTTTGTGCAAAAGGAAGATATTTAAAGTGTTTTGCAGGCTACACATCTAAACCAGCCACTTCTTGACATATCCGTCCTGAAGCAATGGCCCAACCTAGTGAACATGTCCTGGTGTGCTAAGAGATGGCCATTGGTCTAGACAGCTGAGGGACATGAATTTACATTTGAGAGACATGAATTCATTCATCTGGGTGTTAAGTGCATGATACACAGCCAAAAACTTCAAACAGTTGGATTTCTTGAAGTTTTGTGCCTTTAGTTAAGGAACTGAGAAATTTTAATCTGCCTTTATTATTAGCAAAGCATCTACATTTAAACATCTGTTGATTTGGTCTTCTAGATGTGCTCATGAGCTGAAATATGTAATAAAAAAGTAGATTCATTAATGATTATTCTATAACATCAGAGCACATTAATTAATTCTCTTTGCATTCAGGTTTTTGTGCTTGCAGGAAAATTTACAAAATGGGGGATATTATGAAATGTTTATGTTGAACTCAGTCCAGCACCAAACCAACAGTAGCTGTGTATGATTTAGGATTTGTGTGTGCATTAAGTATATCTACGTACTGCAGTAACTGTGGCAGGAAAATACTTGAGATTTACAACCTTGGTTATGTACAGACCATCTCCAACAATGATTATGGCCTGGGATTCAAGAACGTCTGCTCTATGTGCTATGTAATCTGCACAAAATGAAAAATACCATAACACTTTCCCTGTCTGCTGTGATCTTTCTATTAAGAAAGTTGAAAATTTTTTTTCTGTAAGAAGCAAAAGTGTATCTCTACATATCTGTTTACTCCACTGAAAGAAAATCCACTTATTTCAAAGCCATAAAATCAGCACAGTCTACTACTATCAAAACAGAAGTCATAAAACACAGTGCAGATAGGGTCTTGAATTAAAATTTGCACTGATAAATAGTTGTCCAGATGTTTTTTCTGCTGTTATTCTCAGTATCAGAAGTCACTTAGATATTGTCATGATGTTTCAGACCACTGTTCTGTTATAGGAAACTTATTCCCAACAATTAAGTATCAATGAAAGGAAATATTGAATTTCTATGCAACATCAGTAATACCAACAACAATGTGGGCAGAAGAAATAAAATTTTTCTCTTCAGTTTCCAAAAGGTATTATTCTGTTGAATTCTCAACATTAAGTGAATTTACATTAAGAGTTTTAAAAATTTCTTGAATCATCTTAAATAAAATACACAGTAATTTAAAAAACTATTAGCACATATTGCTATACTGTAAATTGTATGGGCTCCCTGAGAGTTTATGTGAATCCTGATCAGTAAAAGATGAGAGATAGATATTATCACAACAATTTTGTGAGGCACAGAAGAGGAAAAAAAACAACACACTTTCTGTTAAACTGCATCAATCTATTCTGCTTTGGTGAAAAATTAAGTTGCAGGTAGCACACTGGTGGTGTCTCTCAGATTTATGTTGGTTTTATCTTCAGGCACAGTTATCTAAACCACAGTGTAGAATATAGTTTGGATCTATGGAGCTATGGCCATTTTCTATTGTGAAAATATCTGTTACAGGTTTAACCAAATTCATACTGGCTAAAGATCACATTTCCTGCTCAAAAAGATATTTCTAGCCATCCCTAACCTGTGGTCGCTGGTCATATCTACTTATGACAGGGGCTTGTGAGAGGGCAGTGGTAGCAACAGTGTGAGGAGAATCCTTGGATCAAATTCTTGTATCAGAAAAAAAGCAAGAGGCAAATTCTAGGAATTTAAAAGTAGTGTTGAGGAGGGAGGAATTGATATTTTGAGGTGGGCATGTTCTGATTTAGTGATTGCACCTTTCCTGGCCTTGATGGAGAAACTATTTGCCACTGGTTCATTGAAGCAGGAGGTAGTCTTAAGGATCTAATGGAATTCCACTATATGGTATAATGAAGACTGATTTAATGTTTAAAGCCTAGGGGAGGTCTCAAAAGGGGAGGAATCATTTCATGACTGCTCCACAGATTCATCTTTTTTTTTCATTGTTAAACAGAAGAGCACTTACTACTTCACTGGGATAAAGCAGCTAGTGACAGTTTTCATGAACACTGTCTACTTCAGAACACCACAGCTTTTCTAAACCTGTAGTTGGGTTTTTTTATTTTGAAACTTGTATTTCATTATATTTTACTTAGGGTGTTATGTTTCAGGATTCTTTCCTGCCTCTAACATTTGGTCTGATGTTTCATGGAGGTTTTTTGTATATGCCAGATTATTTTTGTGATATGGGTAATATAGTAAAAACCTTGTGAAAGATAAGGGTCTATTTGCTACATCCAAGTGATCACCTCAAAACTAAGAATTACTGTAGGCCATCAGGGTCAGAAAACAAAGTTTCTAAAATATTTTTTATGTGACATGCTCATTCTGGCCTAGATAAAGAAATACACAGACTAAAGAGGAGTGTGGTCTTCATCACTGGTCAAGTCAAGGATGAACTGAAAATAAACTTTCCTGGCTTTAAACAAACCAGTTAATATTAAAGTTGTCAGAATAATTTTGAAACCTATTTATGGAAAGAGCCATAAAAGTACTGACTGCTATGCTTTAGAGATGCCCTTTTGTTAAGACCCAGCCGGTGAGAGGTGCCCCTGCTCAAGTTAAGGTAAAAAATAGACCATAAATTGAAGTCAATAATATGGATTTATTTAACAATAACGGTGAGTTAGAGAGATAGATCAAGCAAGCACCACCTTTGGATCCAGTGGCATTCCTTGAGTGGGTTGTTCAAAACTTTCTACTATTTATACATCTTAGCAAACACAGTATTAATGCTCACTGGCTACAGAATTCCCTTACTCTATTGGTTAAACAATTCCCTCACTTCTAATGGTAGTTAGTCCACCTGCTTTGTCTTTCCCATGGACAGATATTCAGCCATCTCTGGGAGAGCAGGACTCCATCATGTACAAACACTTGGAAAAAAAAATTCCTTTTCTCCAGTTGTCCCCCACTTCCTTCTTCCCCAGCTTTATATACTGAGCATGTTGTCACATGTTATGAAGTATCCCTTTGGTCAGTTAGGGTTGGCTGTCCCAGCTCTGTTCCCTATTAGCTTCTTGGTCATCCCCAGCCTCCTCCTTAGTGGGGGTGGGTGAGGAGCAGAAAAATCTGTGACTCTGTGCCAGTGCTGCTCAGCAGTAACAGAAACTCCCTTGTTTTATCTACACTGTTTCCAGCACCAGATCAAAACATAGCCCCAAAACAGCTACTCTGGAAAAAATTAACTCCATGCCAGAAAAAAAGTAGAACATGGATTTACTGCTGGGCAAGAAAGGTTAATTCCTTAGATATTACTGAAGTCACTCCTGTCTGTTCAATTTATTAGTAAGGAAAAGTTATTTCTTCAGGTTTTCTATGAGAAATTGATTGCACCTACAAACTCCTGTAAGCGCCTCTGCCTGAACATATTTCTCTTTTCTTCAAAATAAGAGCAACACTGTCAATTATATGATGATGCTTAGAAGGTACACGACTTCGTAATCTTTCCTCTGATCCCACTCCTTAAGTCTTTCACTGCTGTCTGTTTTAATTTCTTTATTGCCTCTAGAACTTTTTACTCCATAATGTGCATGTGATCTCCAAGGATTACAGAATCAAAGGAAGTGCTCCTAAACTGAGAGTTCACAGATGGAGGAGCGAGCCATTACTCCAGATTTAACTATTTGGACAGTATACTTCAAGCACATAGCCAAGAGTCCACAGAAAGATGGTGGCATAAGAATTCTTTTGTCTGCATGGAGGTAGGCATACCTGAATGACAATAGGCAAAATATCTTCCTTCTAGGTACTGTCTAGTTGGCCAGTGGGAGCTGCATCTGCATTACATACTTCCCTGTGCTTCTCTAGAAGACTGGAAATCACACTAAGAAGGATAAAGTACATTGAGTCCCTCTACAAAAAAATGAAAAAAAAAAAAAGATCATCCCCTCACACCTGATTCTATATAGGGTAGCATTTCCAAATTCTACAGATTTCCAGAGATTCTTTTAGAATCCCACAGATCATTCATTCTTGTGTTAGAAACCTTGCTTGGCAAATGAATCTGAGCACACCCATGGTAAACACAGGACAGTAACTGCCTGTAGCATGAGTAGGGGCACTTGGTAAATAAGTGTCTGCATCAACTGCTGTTAAAACTGTTGCTGTTCTTGAAACAACCCGATAAGCTGTTTCTTAGATCTAATTATTTCCCAGTTGTGGCTCTTGGGCTGTGGAATGTGGCTGCTACTCCTATCTGTTTTAATACATCTGGCAGTCTTGTCTTGACAGAGTCTTCACTCTGCTTCACTTCTAATTTGTGCAAAATTTTCATTGGGAAGACAGAGCACTCTAGAGATGTACCCAATGTTACAGCTGAAATAAATCATCAGTATTGAGGTGGGTGGTAGAGGTAAAATTGCAACACCAGAATACTATCTAAACAGTAAGGTCAGAAACCAGAAAAATCTGTGTCTGTGTAAGGGACTAAGTCTTTAGAAAGCAGAAGATTTCCTACCAAAGAACTTAGAGTTACTAAAAGTATTTTCAGTGCTGTGAGTTGTTCATCAGTCATTTCAGAGCAACAAGATGAACCAGGAATCTCAGAAGGCAGTTTCTCCATATTTCTTACATCCAGGAAGAAGGAAGAAGATGAAGTAATAATTCCTTCATAAACTAGGGGCATAAACTACTCAAAAACGAATCTGATATAGAACATTTATGTATGTATGCATGCATGCATGCATGCATGTATGTATGTNTGGTATTATATACATATATATATGGATGTATGTATGTATGTATGTGTGTGGGCCTGTGTTTGGTCTGACTTTGTTTTGTTCTGAGGCTGTCTAAAGAAAAATTCTGAAACACTCTCAGAGTTCAGAACCAAACACACATCTATGTAGTTCAAATATGCATTCTGGAAGAGATGGATTGTAAAGATCCAAGAAGAGTACGTCTAAGCTTGTGAGAGGTTCTACATTGAATTGTGTAAGAAAAACAGAGACAGCACTCAAAAATGTGAAAGTAGTGTTTCAACTCAGTCATAGAGGAATGACTAAGCTATAAAGTCTGTATTGACTGACACAAAACTGGTCCTCCAGAAAAAAAATTACTGAAGCATGCAGTTTTAAGCTTGTTCAAATTATTTATAAAATAATTCCAAGGAATAGAAAGTATTCCATTAAGGAAAATACACAAAAATATGCTATTGTTGATGGAACTTCAAATGAAAATGTCTTAAGTTTTTGTTTGAATCTTAGTTTCCTCTTTTATTTTTAAAATTGGTTATTCACATATCTTTTGGTGCTATCTTTACACAAACATAGCAGCTCTTCTGTAGTCTGTCTGTTTCTCAAAAGTTTCAGAGCTTACACTATCTGGAACAATAACTTACATCTTTCAGGGTTTTGTGCAGTTTGAAGTTAGAAAGTGACCGTACTACAACAAAGCAGGGATATAACTCATATTTTGAGTATGGAAACATGGCTACAAAGTGTTAATATATTGCACAACAGCTGTTTCACAATCATCACTGAGTTGACTAGAAAATTAGGACAGTATTTGAAATTTGCATTGTGTAGTTAATTATGCTGCATTATAAACGACAATATTTCAGAAGTAATATGAAAGAAAAAAAGAATGCTGTCACAAAATAAAAAATTTCAGGGTGAGATATAAAGAACATCCAATAATTAGTTTTAAAGCTGGAGGCATTGAATTTTTTATAATTCTTTATTAAAATTGCTTTATTCTACTGAAAGTGTTTGATGGAAATAAAATTTTCTTGTCCCATAGATGATGATGAAGTAGCACAGTAGTTTCTCAGTGGGTCATTTTTATAAAGCATTTGAAAGGCTCCCCATGGTAATTTACTGTTTTCTTTCTGCAAGGCATTTCTCCGTCTTTTCTTGTGATGAAGCCCTGAATTAATTTACCCTTCAGCACCCATATCCATGACAAACTCCCTATAAGTAATCATCCTGAATGGATAGAAATAATTCTATCTTTTTACTTAAAAGTTATTGGCATATTTTTTTTACCACATAACCTCAAAATTACTATGTTAAGATTTTACAACTAGCAGTTGGATACTAATAGTTCTCAGAGAATTTCATCATGGATTTTGCAGGGGAGGAAAACCTTTTAAATGCCGTTACCTTCAAATAGAATTTGCTACTTGCAAAATGCTTTCTTCTCACATGATTCAAGTCTTTAATTGTGCTGGTTAAGTGTTTGGAAAGGAGACTCAGTTACATGCCCTGAAAAGCAGTCACATAATATTCCATGACATGTAATTGCATTACATGACATTTCATACCATTAATTTTTTTTATCAGTTCTCAGACAAAGAAATAGGCTGTATGACAGCTTCTCATGTGCTTCTACAAAAATCTAACACGGTGAACACAAACTTTTAAGCTGTAAGAATTATGTTACCTCAGAGCTTTAAGTTAACAGGACTAAGTTTACAGTGGAGTGATATCAACCCTTCAAGCGATTTGTTCTGTTGACTTTAATGAAAATATGATAAAAATGTCTGGGGTAGATCCCATATCTTGTCTTGTTGGTGAAGATGCTGTTACTCTATGCTACATGCAGCAGGCACACCACTGCTGTCAGCACAGCTGCATAAGCTCTATGGTGAGCACTTGTTCACCGTCAATAAGAAGATGAATCAATTTTTTTTTTTGTTCCAGTGCTGTCAGAACCACAGTGAAATCTGTGACTAAAAAAAGCTCTCTGAAGTAAATATTTAATTTCTGTTGCCAAATCTACATATGTTTAATGAATTATTTGATAGGCAATATTAAGAGCTTTGGATGTTTAGATTAATATCTATAACATTACATTAGATTTCCTGTAGTAAGACCATATTATTTGAAAAAACGTAATCAAAATGAGCTAATTTTCTAGGTCTCCTCTGTGAAGTCAATATTTACTAAAATATTGAGGTATAATGTTTGTTGCATCAGTAAGTGAAGATGGCTATTTTATTATGTCCCAAGGGAAACAAAATCAAATACAATTTCTCAGTTGAAACATTGCATCTAGAACCATACCTGATAAGGCAAATCTTGAGTTAATTAATTATGGTCATATTCTGCAAATTAAAAAATTCAGCTAATTAAAATGTAAGCTGCTCCACTTGATTGTGCTCTGGCAAAAGCAGTACTAGGCACTGCAACTAATTTTGGACAACTTGCCTTTGGAACTCTCAATGTGCCTTTATTTTCCTATTGACTGTCCCTGTTGCTCTCAATATTCTACATCAGTAATTGTACAAATACAGACTTCAGGGGTGGTTAAACTGATTAAAATTGTGTTTCGAAGCTTAGCAAGAACTGAAATGCCTTTGTTGTGGGCCTACCATTTATATTAATTACTCAACAGTGTTGACCATTGCTCAGGGACTGAATGAATCAAACTCTTTGCCTCAAGACTGCACAGATTATTTAAATTTTCATTGTAAACAATTTATCTTCCTGTTTAATTTTATGTTCATCAAGAAGATATTCTATATCTGATGAGAATGGTTCTGTTCCTGAAAACTTTTACCTATCACACAAGATCTCCAGCTATTTGGTTTGTGAGGGTGTCCCAGCTGTTGAAATGGAAAATAACACCTGTCCTGATTTTATTTCTCACTCGACTCATTTATATTTTTAATCCATCATTACAACATGGTATGCTAGGACTCTGGGAAAAGAAAGTAATCTCACTGAAAAGAATGAAAGGTTTAGTGGAATTAACAAAATAAATATTAGAACTAGATCATTTCTATAATCCAGATAAGGCTGTTCCTGCACTCCTGTGCCATTAAACTCACTATTATTTTATTCCACATGAGTTGTCTCATTTCAATTTAAGCTTCTTCAGTTATTTCAGTAGATGTCCCCTTGAACTAAAATTCAGATCTAAAAAATTCTTCCATTTATTGTGTAATAATTTTTTTCTTGCAATTAGTTCTGATTTACTTCTGCTGTATTTAGTTCCCTCCCTTTGATTCTCCTTCCTGAGCTGGACTGAAATTTCCAAAACATTTTGCTTCGTCATTTCATATTAATAATAAATTCCCTCACATATTCACCATGCTCTTTGTCTATTTTCTCTGTCTCTTTGTTAACATAGAATAGTATCTAATCAGTTGTTAAACATATATTAGAATTTTATAGCTTCTATTTTTCACTTTGCAGCAATTGGGTAACTTAACAGTTCTTGTAAGCCTACATTAGTCACTATAGGTGCTAAGAGATGATTTTAATTTGTAAAGTCTTCTCAGGTACTATTAATATTGACAAGTACTGTTTCCATCTGAAAGTTGAAAAACAGGTTTCTCAAAGAAACAAGAATGTTTCTTTAAAAATAAAATTATGTGAAAACTTGAAAAGGATTGTGCAAATGGTGAAAGGCAAAAATGCAGTCCTTATTTTATTTTTCTTTTCTATGTTTCCATATTTTTAAGACCTAGAATGGCTTTGATGTTCTTTGAACAATAGGTGTCCAACAGGTCTTTTGCTTCTGAGTGGCCTGACTGGGGATATGCTCCAGGAAAAAATATTTGCAGTTCTAAAACTATCATATAATTTTTTTGGTTCTTAGGTGAGACCAACAACATAAACATAAACAAGGAACAGGCTACACTGTACTTGCTACACACAGCTTATAACATTTCACAGTAATAGCAGTGTATGACAGCAACTCCAGCATGGTGTGAAATAGATTTACATGTAATGACAGCAGGTAGGTAGTCCAAATCTCCAGAGGAGATTCATGAGTAATTTATGTAAGAGCTAAATTGGTTGACGTAATTTAGGAAAGTGAGTATCATGCATTCGTAGACAATAATCACTGCTGACAAAAATGTCATGTGGCTTTTTAGTACACAGAAGTTGAGAACATTTGAGTTTAATAATATCTGTGTGGTAAACCGGAACATTAAATGCTTGAAATTTTGATGGGGGAGGGAATATTTTTTGTGGCATAATGTTGAGCAACCCTAAAATCATGACTTCAAACAGGTCTGCTAATTTATTCCAACTAACATAGTTATTGCATTTTCTAGACAAAATGAAACTGCTTCTCTAATTATGAAATAATATTTGTTAGCTACTTTTCAGGGTTTTCTCCCCCCAAGGGCTAGCTTGATAGGTCAACTTAGTGGAGAAAAAGGAGCAACAAAAAACAAGAGCATGTAGGCCTAAATTTATAAACAAATGCAATTTTGTAATGACGAGCAAATATCAGGCCATAACTTTTGTGAAGAACTTGCATATGTATTTAGATCCACCTATACTCCACAGGATAAACTTATGGTTTGTATTTGGTGTTTATTTACATCTCCTTTTCAGAGAAGGTATTAAAAGTGCTTACGGGGGGTTTCAGAATTGCAGTGCCATCTTGAATGACAATTAAGTGACTCTTTTGTGTGTATTCTTGCCCTTGTTCGTACAATGATTGCTTTTAGAATAGCAACAGTCCCATACAGAGGACTCCTAGAAAATAGTCTATCCTCAGCTGGGCTTAAACAGGTCTGTTTCTATCAGTGTTTCCCAAACCACTGCAAATATGTTAAAGAAGAGTTATTCTTTTTTCCACTAACTACCAGGAATTTTGATACTAATTTAAGTGGAATGAAGATGCATTTTTTATTGAATACAAAATATCATGTTGAGAGCTACTGTTGGGCAACAGAGACATTTTAGTTGTTCTTGTACTTTCAGTACAAATTGACTCCTTTTCTGGCTTATTCAGGTGCTTCTGAAGAATAGAGAAACAGAGGAAAGATGAAGAAAGGTAATAAAGAGTGAACAGAAGAAGAAAAATCATAGTCTCCAAGATAGTTTCAGGGTGTGAGCATGAGCATATGAACACCACCACTTCTATCTTGTAGCTTGGGCTCTGCAGAAGGCAGGTTTCCCTTAGAAGGAAAAGCCTATTGATACAAAGGTACAGATTGGGGAAAATAAAAATTACAATTTGGAGTAAGCATCTGTTAAATCTTCCTTCTAGGCTTTTCCTTGTGCTTCTATTAGTTTTGGAAGCTATTCCCTGGTGGAGCATCTAATTTCATGTCTCTTTATATCAGTCAACTGTCACTTATGAAAATGCTGCCTTGAGTCAAATCCTACAATTCTGTTTCAAAAGTACTCTTAAAAGGACAAAAGGGGGATAGTTTTGATGGACAAGATAATACAACACTCAAGTCTTAATTTATGATATTCAACCAAATTTGTTTTTTTTCCCTTCATGTCAGCCTAGATTTTTATCATTATTTTGATTTAAAGTATTTGGCTGAAAATGAGTTATATTTATAATTCAAAACCACCAAATCCTTAGTCATGCAGTCCTGTTCTTAATAGCTGAGATCATTACAAAACACTGACTGTAGCAGTTCAGTCTGCTTTTATTTCCTTTTGTATTTGAAGTGTTTCAATTAAGTTTTTCCACTTCATTAATAAAAAACAACATATCCTTTGTTTGCTCTAGGCAAACTGAACTATGTGAAATAGTAATGACGTGGCTTAAGATTCAAAGTCTAATAAAATGTCTTCAGTTAAGTCTGAAGTATGCTAAAAGTAAAGTGAATGTAGCAATCAACACACCTCAGTAGGAACTTGATTTACATTAAAGCTTCTCTATGTTCAATTTTATTCACCGCTGAAGCAGGTTTAATTATTTTTACCGTGTTTGAACAGTTTATGGCTGTTGCTCTAGGAATTACACAAAGTAATTAATTGCTTTCTCTGCTATTAAGGAACTTGAAAATGGTGGGAAAAAATGGGTGTCAAGCATTCTATTATTTGGTTTCATAGAGAAAAGCCTGCTGCCATATAGGTCAATCTGACTGCAACTGCAACATGCTATCACGCAGAGGATTCAAATTAAGATCTTAATTTTCAACTAGTAGGAACAGACAAAAGGAAAAAAAAAGAAAATGCAAGAAAGGAGTGTTTACTGTTCAGTGATATTTGAAATCAAACAAAAAAACCCACTAAATCACTAACCTGAAACTGACTGGGAAGTTATGCAGTAAAAGATACAGACAAATAAAAATTCAAAAGATTATATAAACTGGAAAACTATTTTCTATTTCTTCATTTTAGACTGAGAAGACAGAACATACTGGGCAAAAGTTTCCTGATGTACATTTGAAGCAGATAAAACATCGTGTCATCATTTATTCTGGCTTTAGAATGGCTGTACACACAAACTTGCCACAAAAATTAATTGGTGTTTAATTAATTGGCAACTTTCAGTCTTTTAGTAGAGGCAGAAGCAGATTGCACAAGAACAGATACAAAAATTTTACAAATCAAAGTAGACTTTTACACATTGTTTGGTGCTGAGACAAGTTAAGACATAGAAAATCACCAAAGCTGTACCCCTAAAATTTAAATCTGTTCTGATTGCTAGCCCAGACACAGCTTTTCAGTTCTGCTTTAAGAGATATAATAACTGAAAATTGTAGTAGATAGTCAATACTATCATTAGACTGGATCTGTTCTCTGGGCAAAGTGCAGTGTTCCAATGATACTTCATTGTAAATACTAAAGAAGTTTTCCACCTGAAGTTGTCTCCAAAGCCAACCACAAAATACTTATGGAAAGAGTTGGTTGCTATAACAACTTCAGTGTTTGGAACCTTGACTTTTTCTATTTCTAATTTTCCAGCAACTGTCCTAATGCTCAACTCTTTTACATCTATGGAGCTCCTCTAGGAATAGGAATGGGATTTCCCCAGGAATGCAGGAAGAAGTAGTTTCTCTTTCATGACTTAGGTGCCACACTCACTTTCTATCATATAACGTGATTCTATTTCCTAAGTGGAATCATATTATCAGGAGTGCTTCATATATCAAGACCAAAAATATAGGGACAGAGTATAGAGTAGGATACACCTCACATAAATCCATGGACGCACTTTCAGACATTATAACATAGCTTTGAAGAAGTCAAATGCCATAGTGCTATGGAAACACTGAGAGAATCTGAATTTTCCCGGGTGGAAAGAGCACTAATAATGGGAAAAGGAAGAGGCGAGAAAAGTTGAAGTCCCCTTAGAGATTTCCATAAAGCTGCAGATGAAGTTATCCCTCCTAGAAGCAGAAATAGGAAAACAGGTGGGTTTCTGTATTCTCTTGTTTTATGCAAAACAGGCTTTAAAAAGCCTTTAAACATATGTCCTATGAAACAAAGTATCCTGCGTGGAATATATTCTCACTCATATAGGATAAAATTTCAAAACTTTTGTGAAAGGTTCCGCTTTGTGTGTAGTCCAGCTAACTGAGATCAAAGATCAGAAGATAACAGAACCCCTGCTAATCATTGAAACATGCTCACATCATGGTCAGAAATAATGATGATAATTTGGATTTCTGCTTGCATACCATGTCCTTCAGAAATGCACACTAAGACGCCACTCATGCAGTCGATAAAAACCTACACCATCTTTTTTTAGCTGAATTGAATATTAATCAGTGTTATAAGGAAATAGACCAAAAAACAAAGGGAGACACCATGAAACTTTTATGTTTTTCTAGGGAATGTAATGCCATGTCATAACAGCAATAGGACCTAATGCCTTATCAAAGAGAGTTTGTTACAGTTTTCCAGACTCCAAAGCTGAATGAGACAGTCACTGAATTTCTGCTCATTCTTTATAAGACATAATTAGCACTGGTGTTTGCAGACTGCAGCTGCTCTGACACTGATATATCCAGGGTTACAACTCTAAAACACGCTTTGCTATCAGACAATGGACACAGCTACAGGAAACAGATAATTTTTTTAAAAAAAACAAAACATTTCTCATAAGCAAAGCCTTGTTTTGGACAATGTCGCATTTCAGGGAAAAAAAAGGTAAAAGATATATTTCTAATCTATTTTGACTTTGCGAAATGTTAACTGCACTGACTTCCATACAAATGGAAAAGCTGAAATTGTAAAAATTGTTTTGAGGTTGTTGAAGAATATCATTTCACACCAAAATACACTTTTGACTGGAGAAAAGGAAAATTAGCCTTTGAAAATTTTGAAACTTTGACTTTCCATCCCAATTGAGAATAAGGTTATTCTAAATTTCAATAGTTTTCTCATGTTGAAAAATCGTTTGAGAACTGTTCAAATATGAAAAATAGTAGTGAGATTGGTAGATTTTATAAATAAGTCCTTCAACAGTAGGAGGTAGCCTACTGAAATGGGTCATCACTGAATTAGACTCATTGAGACTCATTCTGCCATTATCCAGTAAAGAATTACATCATCTCTATCCCCAAAAAATTGCAGAGAAAATGATTATGTTATTTTTTATGGAAGTCAGTCAAAGCCTAATACGAACGTAATAACATCAT
Source organism: Cyanoderma ruficeps (assembly GCA_008694505.1). Taxonomy (NCBI): domain Eukaryota; kingdom Metazoa; phylum Chordata; class Aves; order Passeriformes; family Timaliidae; genus Cyanoderma; species Cyanoderma ruficeps. The sequence continues at coordinate 16,485,882 of VZDJ01007747.1, forward strand.
TGTGCTGATACTTTTATTTTTAATGAGCATCCTAAAATTCTCGAAGTGACCAAAGTTATAAATTCTTTATGATGCCAAGAGATGAAAACAGCTCAGTAGAATGTTTGAGCCATTTTGATTAACCAAGTTGAGAAAAGCTTCTGAAAAACATTAAAGCGACCACTTGAGGAAAGTGAATCAGCATGAAGACAGAGTATGTTGATAAACACATAGTGAAGAGTGAGTAGTCGGATTTATTCTTTAACTTTATAGGGTTTTTAAGTTTTAGTATTAATTCAGTAAAGGGCCTGGGCATCATTGCAGGCAGCTCAGTGAAAACAACAGCTCGGTGAGCAGTTTCAGTCAAATGAATAATCAGGTTACATGAATGCAGAGTGTAGAAGGTGATTATGCCTTTAGAATACTGGAGACAATGCAGGTCTATTTTCTTTCCCTCAAAAGAGAACTTGAATTTGGATTAGAGTTTCAGAGAGTGCTACTGAGAAAGAACAAGTGCACAGAGCAATTTCCCACGAAGAGAGACTGAAACTACTTGATTTGTTTACCTCAAAAAAGAGATAAACAAAAGTCTATGTACTGAAAGTAGTTAACATTTCACACACATTCGCTAGCAACAGAATCAAGATGACAAAATCAACCATGAGGAGGTTGGAAAGTGCCAAAACTAATAATACTTTAACACATGTGTCCCAAAAGAGAGAGAAATAATACTAAGAAAATTGGTTTGTACAGAGTTGCTTAGTTGCTTTCTCAGAGGTAAAAGATTTAATTCTTTAAAAATATGTTTTATTTCAGGTCAGTTTCTGCAATTCAGAATCTTTATATGATGTTTATGTTACATGAACTCATTCTAATGATATTTGTTTTTACATTCACCAGAGACTTATTTATGTTGCATTGATAAATGGACCATAGCCTGTCACAAAGACATGCACTTCAAGCTTCATGTTCTTTCAGGAAATTAGCAGTTGGGACTATTTAAAATCGAATGTACCTCTAGATGATACTGGAAATGGAAATGCTTATTTTCAAAACACTAACCCATAAAACAGTTTTCCTAGACATTTTTTAATCCCTGTCATTTTTATTGTCCTCCTGACTGCAGCAGCAACAATTTTAAAAAAAAAAGGCTACAAAATTTTGACATATTCCTTCAAAATGTAAATATTTTATCAGTTATATATTACATATAGAGACAGTTATATAAATATAGGGAGGACATATAAAGCATAACATTTTTCATGGGTGCAACCATCTTTGAGTCATAAAAATAGTTTGCCAGCATGATAACCAGGGAACGTAATCCAGTTCTGATTTGCAGTTTAATCTAGTAAGAGACGGAAACATTAAGCTCCTATCATACTCATATCATATATATTATGTCAATTTTGAACTGCCAGTGACTATACCTCACTTCAGATCTTTCAAATGAAAACAACATAATTCCCATTCAGTGGTTCCAATACTTATTGAAAGGATTCTAAGATGCAATGTGTAGTAGTTTCTGATTGTTAGGCCAAGGAGAAAATATTTAGAGTGAATATTCTCAAAAATATAAACACAAACAACATAATGGAAATAACTGAAAAATGTGACTAAACTACATATTATAAGAGAGGTAATACAATATTTAAATAATACATAATTGCATGTTACATAAACATAATTTTATTTATGTCAAAGTCTACCAATATGGTCACTACGTGAATATTAAAATCCTAAATTTAAACGTATCTTACATCCTACTGCTTTGGTAGATACAATTTGGGTTTGAATAAGACCAACAAATGATATAATGTTTTAAATATCATTTATAAAATTATTGCTTGTGAAAATAAATGACATGGTGAAGGTCTTTTTATCACAATCTGTCATTTGTTTTTTACAGCAGCACTACAGAGGCTCTCATCTTTACAGTCTTGCAGAATGACGACCTTTTGAAAACTGACAACTTCTTACGAGATTAGCACATAAAATATGTTTTCCTTACAGTTATGCGATTCCCACCCCCGCAGCATCTCAATTATATACTTATGGATAATAAATTATCTACAGACTAGATAATGGCTTGCGTGTCTTACACAGAATCTATTTGCTGATTGTACTCTGAATACTAAATGATGATTGTGTCAAGCTGCATTCCACACTTTCTACTGTTGCATCTAACTACTTATTAAGGACTGAGTTGAAATTAATTCTGTTTCAGCCACGGTCTGTTGTTAGAATAAAAGGGAAAAGCCAATGGTAAATGCAAAGTGTAATTTTCTCCTACATGTGGTCATCTTCTTTTGACATAAATTTGCCAACAATCAAATTAGATTCCTGCATCTAATTCCACAGATCTTTTCAACATGCTGAATCTGTAACTTTTAATTTTAGAAGTAGTTATTCAAAAGATTTTCATGGCAGCTGAGCATTCAATACTGCTTTGTTTCATCTGAGTATTAGAAGTAAGAGATTAAACTCCATTCTTATTTGGCCTGAATTATTGTTATTTTTTATGTAAAATACATAGATTCCCAAAAGAACCAATTCCAATTGCAGTAATAGAATGTCATAATTAATAATAGGCAGATAATTTATTTTTACCCTAATTAAAGATGGTTTTAACCTGCTTTGTCAAGCAAGTATAACACCAGAAAATCACTATAACTTTTTCATGTAATGTAAAACTAGTAAAGCGATAGTAGATAAGACACTAGTACTGTGTGTACTAAAATTAAAAATTGGTTAGAACAACTTGACATCAGCTTCTGAATCCTAGAGCTCTCCTCAAAATATAAATGTTTGTGTTTAAAATAAATAGTAAATAAAGTAAATAAATATTTACAATACAGGGGAATACTTAACAATAAAAACATGAATTACTAGCTTTTTGTCCATGAATAAGTCACAGCATCCATTCAATTACTTTGCCATAACCTTCACATGAAAAACCCTAAGGAAAGACTGTGGATTAGCACGTATATTTCCAGTTTCTACTTAGACTGGCAAATTAGGAGTGCACTATTCTAAGAATCCTTCCTTAGTCAGGGAGTTTCAGAAGAATGGTTTGTCTGAAGGAGTAACTGAGCTGGAATCTGTATCCAAAGGAACTTCTTCATTTTATTACATGTGAGGAGGATGTCTGCTGTCTGTTTCATATATAAGAAAAAGTGATAAGGGAAAGACATAGCCACTGCGCCAAAATGATCATGTTCCTAAAGACCAAATTGGCTTCATTTTAATACCACAGCAATTAGTAGCTATCCCTTCTAAGTCTGTTAGTGGATACCAACTTACTTTTCTAGAAAATGACAGTTCTCTCTCTTTTATATTTCTTTGTCTTAGGTTGTTTCCTTGGATGATGTTAAGCTTCCTATAACATTTTGCTAGGAATCTGTTATGATCCCACTCTTTGTCTTTTACTCTTCCACCATCATTATTTCTTCATTCCCTGCTGTAGTAATAAAATACATTCCCAATAATGTGAAGTAATACTTCACATTCCCATTGTGAAGTAAACTCCTGAGTTTAAACTCAGGTTTCATGGTCCTCCTTCATTCTTAGTGACATGTCTCCTTCTTCCACCAAATGCCATTGCCATTTCTTGGGCTTTGAATGCCGCAGGTTTGCTCCCATCTCTTCCTGTTCTCCAAATTAAAGCAAAGTGAAAGTTTTCATTAAAGCAAGTAATCTCAAAATATAGTTAGAAATGTAGAGAACTATAGCTCATAGTCTTTTGTACACCCCCAAAAATCTGTTAGTAACACATGACCTATGAATATTCGGATATCTAAGTTTCATGGCAGTGCAACCTAGATATTGAAAGTAGGGCTGCCATGATCTGTGAAAAAGCACACATAAATAAAAATAGCAAAGGAAGAAATAATACATCTCTGTAGCTCAGCAACATAGGGCCGATGGAACTCTGTGGTTGAGGAGTAAAAAGCATGTAATTTGATTATGTAGTGTCTGTATCACAGACTAGGTTTTCCATGGACAACCACAGAGTTCACCTACATTATGTCACTACACTGGTATTTTGGAACAGGCCTAAAAAATTCAAAAAGTGATATGGATTTCAGATTGAAAAGTAACACCAATAATGTGTACCAAACTAGATAGTATTTCTGTGACTTTCTGGTAAACTTGAAAGACATGTTCCGCCTGAAAGAAACAGAAAAAAAAGTAAAATTGAATACCACAGAAGCTTTTAAAATGTTTCCTGTTACTAGTAACACCAGTGAAGCAGTACTTTCAGCATCAATGCGTATGACTGCCTAGGGAATAAAGAACAGAAGAAGCTATTTCAATAATATTTTTACAAATCTGTATAATGTTAAGCATAAATATGATCCGGAAAATATTCTGCTATTACTAAGTCAGCAGTATGCCAGTTTCTATTATCTCTGCTATGGTCATGTACAAAAGCTTTAATCAAGGATAAATTTCTAATTTCCTAAAGCACTGTAAACCCATCCATACTTAAAAATCAGCTGTTTGACTAATAAGGTACCAATAGGCATAACTACTGGCAAAGTTCAAGTAAATTAATATGTGATATTTTAATCACAATTAAATTTAGTTTTATTCAATACCATGCAAACACACACAAATCATGATTTTTTTTATGTAAAGCAACTGAGATTTCAGGCACTACTTGATGCAAGATACCTGAGCTAATTAATCTGTACTGATACATCCAGTATCTTTAAATGGCCTTATATGTCTGTCTGTATATGCCTGTGGAAAATGATAATATAATTGAAGACACATGGATGATGTCCTGTGAAACAGGCAAATCTACAAAGACACTGAAAGAGCAATGGATGAAGACTTGTGTAACAAAGGAAGACTGGACTGTGGAAATTAAATAAGAAAATACATAAGACAAAAAATATACATCGGACAGAATAGTCATTATGTTTAGCCTGAAGCATCAAAATACAGGAGAGGAAAGACTGGAAAACAAGTCTGCTAAAGAAAAGCTACTGTAGGTAGATAGAGTAAAAGAAGTGAAACAGTTTAATGAGAAATTATAACATACAGATAAAACTTCTGAAAATATTACAAAATTGAATAATGGCTTTGAAAGCAATTGTAAGGTGTTAAAATAGAAATTGGATCATCGTATTGTTAAGGTTGGAAAAGACCTCATAGATTTCAAGTCCAGTGACTAACCTAGCACCACCATGATCACCATTAGACCGTATCTCCTAGTGCCACATCCCTTTCCAGGAATGGTGATTTCCATGGGCACTTCCATGGGCAGCCTGTTCCAATGACTAACTCTTTCAGTGAAGAATTATTCCTAATCTGTGATCTAAATCTCCTGTGGTGCAACTTGAGGCCATTTCCTCTCATCCTGTCACTTGTTACCTGAGGGAAAAGACTGTAAGTGGAAGATATTGGTAATCCCGTGATTTAAATGCTGAATATGAGATCCTATGCATACCTAAGTTTCATTGATGTGTTTGATAAGTGAAAAACCAAACAAGTAATTTAAGGGACAAAATACTATATCATTGCAACCAAATGTGTCTGTAGCCTTGTAGGAATAGCATTTATGTTAAAATAATCCTGTTATAGCATTATCTTTATCCAGTTGATCTGAAAGTAGGAAGTAAAAACAGTTTAGCAAGTTGCTAAAATCATCAGTGTACATTCTACATTGTAGCATGAGGTAAGATGGGAAAAATCTAAGGAGAAACTAAAAAGCTGCATCATCAGTTCAGAAATGCTTTTAAAGCTGCTGGTGGTAGAAGGAGAGGTTTAATATAATTTGACTTAGTGCCATATTCATTTTCTGTATGGCAAATACTCAAACTCATCTGTAAGCAGTGTAGAAGGATAAGCCAATGACACAAGCCATGTAGAAAAACATGAATATTAATTTTGAGGAGATTTTTGTATGAGGTAAAGGTATTTTAGTAAATATATGCAAATAACATAATTTTCTGCCTTCAAAGATTTAACAAAGAAATTTACCAGGGTTATCTTACAATTATGTCACAAAACACAATATACTTCTTTATCAGATTTAATTTTCATTTTTTATCTGAACCAATTTAGAAAAATTCTTGATGTTTCTAATTTGCAATGAAAATTACCTTTTAAAGTTTTCTAAAAAACGTGAAATGTGGGAATTGCAGTTTTTATCATTCAGTAAATAGCAGTACCTAGTGTACAATGAGTCTGAACTTCTAACTGATCATATGTTTTGTAAGCTTTGAAAAACTTAAATGAAAAAGCCCTCTGAAAGACACAAAGAACATTCTGATATTTTAAACTGGAAAAATAAAACTAAATTTTCAAAATTTCCAGTAAAAAAAATATAAACATATTCTAATTTGGAAGTCTTGAAATGTTTAAGTCTGTATAATTTAATTGTGTTACTTTCAAAAATTATGATATATCATATTACATATCATTAACTTGTAAAAATACTAGTCAAAAAATTGAAGATAATTATAACTGATCAAAACAGCAATTATTCTGATTATCAACTGAAAACATATGTTTTAACTGTATTTAGAATTATTAATTTTAAATATGCTACATTATATGGGAATAAAAGCTAATCACAGGGAGCGCACCTGTCCTGCCAGGGTTGTGGGAAAAGCACAGGGAAATGGACACTGATGACCCAGTGAGTAAAATGACGTTGTAGAACCAGCTTCTCCAAAGACCATCAGAGAAGACTCACTAGACCATTGACCCCAGTGGAAACCCCACCAGGATTAGTCAGCTAAACTCCCTGCAGAAGGATATCCATGCCATCAGGGTGATTGCCTGAGTGGGTATAGGACTTACTGTTGATGCAGGAGGAAGAGTATTTTGGTGTGCCAAAGCTTCTCATGCGGCTTAAAGGGGCTATCGGAATAAGCAAGACTTATTATGGGATGCTGTACTTCGGCTGGCTGGACTGTATTTAGTTTCCCTCCATGGTGTGCCATACAGTGCTGTGGCCTGGATTTGTGACAAACAAAACACAGGAGTCTTGACTACTGCTGGGCACTGCTCTCAGAGCATTAAGGTTTTCTCTTTTATTTGTCCACCAGCAGCCTTCATTACTGAGCAGCCAGAGAAACTGGATCAAGTTCTTGCTGTTCAGGTTTATGTGATTGCTGTGTCTGCTGGCATGGGTGTCCTGCAGGCACTGTTTTCTCTCTGCGCTGGTCTGTGTGGCAAGCTGTGTTAGCAGTGTGGGTGTAACAGGAATGCTTGACACTGGCTGGACCTGGGACATGGAACCACATCAGCCTCATGTCTAGGAGGCTGGGACCTGAGAGGCTCACTTGAGCCCTGAAGTCCACCAGACATAGACTCTAATGACTTAAGGTCCATGCCCTTAATTGACACACCCATACAAGGGGACACTACTGAATTTGTGAAAATCTGGTGGTGCAACTGTTTACCTTGATGTCCTCGGTGCTCTTGGATATTCTAGAAATGGAACACCATCCTTTCACAGTCTTCCCTCATGAACCTGATTTAGTTTCCTTATTTAGGTACCTCTGACAGATAATACAGTCTCCTCTCTGACCTGTACAGCAAGTTCCTCTCATCTTCAGCTGATGTGGCAACTAAAGATTTCCTCTCTGCCAGGAAAAAAGTCCTTTGTTCCTTCCTTGAATTAACCTCTGTTTTTAGAGGTCTTCAGCAGCCCTTTATGTGTTTCTTCTTTGCCTTAAATATTCTCGCTTTCTAGTCTTCTAAGTCTCTAAAGAGAAGTACTTTATTTCAGGTGCAAGGTTTACACATTCATTCGTGAATGTTCACCATCGTCGCTAGAGATGGCAGTCACATCACTGTTAACAGATTGCTGTCACTGATAAAATCCCACTGCAGGAATCAAGGACAGTACCATGACAAAAACTTGAATGGGACTCTTAATCACAATTAAATAAACTTATTCTATAAGTTGACAAATTCTCCATTTAAAATAAATGGAGAATTTGTCAGCTTATAGAATAGGGTCCTGAATTTTATTGTAACCTGCCCTTACTCATATCATGCTGATAACTGGAAAGATTTACAAGCAAAAAATACATTCTAAATAATATATACATAATACAAGAAATCTGTGACTTTTTAGAGAGATTAATTAAATTCTTATGTCAGGAATCATCATACCACCATTTTAAACAAGACTGTAACTTCAGTCTAAAATTTGTATATGCTCAGTTAAGTTAATGTTTTGCCATCCTAATTTTGCTTTAAGAAAGAAAGCCAGAAAAGAATGTAGTTATATAAGACAGTAATAAATACCACTAAGAGTTGAAAGTGTAATTGATGGTAAATTATGGGAAAGGTTTCCTTTTCAAAAGGAAAACTACTGAAATATATTCAAACTTTTTTGATCTTTCTAAATGCTGTCCAGACTGTATATCAAATATTCTATGTTTGGAAGGATTGTTTTTTGCGCTTGAAGATATTATATATATTTTTTTCTTCCCTAACAGCAAATTAGGATGAAAAAAATTCCTTTTTTCTTTATTTTGTTTCCATTTTTTCTATTTTATTGAAGCCCAGAGTTGTTAAATTAACAACTGAGTTTAGTAGTTAACATCAATAAAATAAATTCAGAAGAATGATACAGGGTATTAGGAACCGATCTAAATGGATTTAAAAGGTCTCTTGCAGTCTGTGGGTGCATTACTATTTTAAAGGTGAGAATCGACTGTGCTGTAGAGTAAGAGAACCTCATGAGGTCATGCTATTTCTATGCTGAGTCTGAGTCTCATCTGAAGCCATTTTTTGATGGATTTTTTATGACAGGAACAAACAAAGCCAGCTTGTCCAGTAGTGGAGCTGGAAGATACACATATTTCTATTCATAGTTTGTGACAGCTGATTGGCAAAAGTTGCATTTCTATGCAGCACCAAAGTCCTATTGAAAAACTGTCAGGATAGTTATACACTCTGTTCAAAAACGTTATTGAAGTAATTTTGTCACTTCTTTTTATTCTCCATATCAAGAAAATCTTTGAGTTATTTATAACATACATAGTTTAGGCTAATAAAAGACTTCATCAAATAGGATTTAGGACGTTTGGATCATAGGTTATATCTTGTATAGCTTTTTCTTTTCCTCCTGTTCGTAAATACCATGCAAAATAACATTTTTCTAATGAAAATAAACAAAATAAACTATGTATTGATGTCACTATGTTGAATCAGAATGAATATAGAGGAGAAATGAGGAAATTACAAAGGGAGAAATTCACTAACGTAGCAGAAAATGTTTTGGTAATTTGGATTATAAATTAATTAATATAATAAAAGAAAGTGTTCACAAAACATTCTAAAAGAGAAACTGAATGTTTACGTATCTGCTTCTCTGCAACCAAATAGGCTTGAACTCATTCAGGTATCTATCAGCAGGCACCTCCCTGCCTTTGCCAATCTGCAGCACCACTGTGGCCACAGTGCAGCAAAAAAAATCCCCACTAGATGGTAGTGGTATCACTAATTGCTGGTCCTTCATCTTAAAATTGTATTATTGAATTGTGTTGATGCTTTTACCTTCAAGATCATAATTAAATCGTGCTATTTTTCAACCCAATTCTAAGGCTACAAAAGGTACTGATAAATTTAACAAATACTGAAATTTTCATCCTGTTAGCAACCACTTTACTAGCACTTGTTGGGCAAAATGGAATCAAAAAATAAATGTGGAAAAGGAACTGCAAAATTCAGAAATCAATAAATGGCATTAAATGAACATAAGAAAAGGAAAAAAAAGCCAAAATCTTTCACTTTAAGTCAATTCAAGAGAATCATCATTTAGGGAATGGGTCTTCTGTTCTCTAGTCTTCAGTCCTTTACTGAATTATACTTTTCAAGACTCACTATGCGTCTTTATAAAAAAAAAAAAATAAAATACTGTGTTTTAGAAGAAAAGGTCATCCTAAAAAGCTCATGAGAAAATTGTTGTAAGCCACAATTTTCAAGAGACTCTTTGCCATTAAAGAGAGGAGCACTCTTTATAACTAAATGGTTTCAAACTGAAAATTTATAATCAGTTCAATAAATGGTAATACTTGACATCCATCTGTTTCCAGATGCAAAGAAGTGGTTCAGCAAAAAAGTGTACAAAAATTTTCCTACAAAAACAAATATTGTCTATCAGGGAATCATTTAAAGCCACATTCCCAGACTGCTCTGGGGGATATCAGTCGTATGTTATGTACTTTGGCTTTTCTTAATGCTTTTCTGTCATTACCATTATATCGTGGTGTGCACTAGCTATCTTGCTTTGCCTTGTTTTAGGAAGGGTCTCTGAGCTGCTCTAGCCTCAAACATAGTCTTTATAAACTTTTTTTAAATTGCTTTTTTTTTTCTTTCTGAAGTAGTCCTATTCATAGCCCGTATTTTGCAAAAAATCTATATTAATCTGTATCTTTGTGCAATCATATTAGTCTTCTAATTTTAGAGAAGCTTTTAGTAACTCAGGGTTACTGCTTCTAGATTACTCGATGCTTGAGAAACTAAAAAGAAAGGAGCCCAGAAGTAATTGCAACAAGCTGCGAATTAATACCAAGGAGGAAACAAATCAAATCAAATATGTTGGGTCCATGCCCTGGGCACAATCTGAATGTCTAGGTCGAGTAAAACTCTATTCACAAGTAAATCTAGTTCCCTGAGGCATCTACAGATTAAGAATGGCTTGTTTTAGAAATTCCACTAATTGTTTCCTCAGGGAGGATATTGATGTTTATATGAGCTGTTATGTCTGCAGGCAGACATTTTCTTTAGTGGAAGAGACTTCAAGGAAACAAGTCTCTTTTCCTAGCTATAGCTATTGAACATCATGAAAACTGAGTCTGGTAATCTATCCTGCCAACTTTTGTTATGTTTAATGCTCATTTCAGGCTGATTTATGCATTTTTCCTGGGTGCAACACATGGACACAATGAATTCTGCACTAAACATCCAAGATAGCTTCACAGGATTTTTACCCTTGGGAAGCAAACAAAACCTAGCCAGAACATGCAGAGTCTTCAGACTTCAGCTGAAATATCTGCAGTCTCTAATCTGTGAAACAATTTCATTTCTCTGAAACACTGAAAAATGTGGGTAGTTTCCTGCAACCTTGAGTGCACTTTGTTGAGTTTCTCTTTTTGAGAAAAGGACACCCTATCATTATCAGATTTTTAATATTTATCTTATTCTGTTTGTTTTTCTGTGATTTGGGTGGTCAGAGGATATCATGTGGTGGACTTCAGGAGCCAGTTCCAGCTTCATATGAGGCTGCTACAGCTCCAGGTCCAGCCAGTGGCAAGGCTAAGGAGAGAGTAAACTGGATATTTGACCAGTGACATTTGTTCTTCCTGAATTCCTTTTCCACTCTCGAATTTTAACATAGGGAGTGAAAATAAAATGCTTGGTAGATCATCAAAAGCAGCCTTGGACTTCGGCAGATGTCTAAAGTTTGAACTGTGATTCTTAATTCTCTGCTTAATTTCTGACTAATTCTTGAGGTCCAGAAACTCAAATAATGCCTCCGTTTCCCTTGGCATCTGTGTTCCATTACTGTAAATGACCCTAATATTTCAGACCTGACTCTGTGGGGCAGCTCATCTCCTAGACCGTGTCTAAATGTATTCCACAGCTACAAACTGAATGGGACAATGCCTATATACCAAAGCAGAGTAGAACTAGTAGTTGTAATAGCTGTAGGATGGATTATAATCCCCATGGAATTGAAAGGATTTATGTTAAACTGCTGGCATCTCAGTGGCTACAGCTCTCACTCAGGACCACAAGACCAAGGTGCAGTTTTCCCCTGGGGATGTTACTTCAAATCACCTGCCTCCCTGATCAGAAAGTAAACTCCTCCTGTTGAAGCCATTTAATCTAAAGAAATGCCAGTTGGACCAGAAGAACTGTTATGTATTTTTTAATATGTATGGCTGTCTTCTGGACTGTGGCATAAACCAAAGAAAGCTCAAACCACACTAGCTTTAGCATGACTTGTAAGCTTTTCTATGGCTCTTTTCTTTCTCTCAACCGTTTCCTGAAAACAAAGAGCAGCACATTTCATTTTTCAAAAAGAGTCCCCGACCTTAGTCTTAAGAAGAAGTTTCTGCAGACAGTCTTGCAAGCAAGTATTCACCTTGGTGAAATAAAGCACCCTAGTTCTAAAGAGAAAATTTACAGAGGCTTATTTCAGCTTTTGTGTCTCAAGATACCTAGACAGTCCAGTATTTAATTTTCTTCAGGTATCATGCTGAGGGGTTTTATCCCTCACACACTAGTCTGGATTCTACTTGAAGAAGCAGGATCTTCAAAATTACATATTTAAAGTCTCTGCATGGTGGTACACCTTTTTTCAGACTATAGCCCTTTGATCTTTTATTATGTAGAATGTTCTAGTCTGAGACATTAGTTGATTTATTTTTGTTTTTTGGTGTGTACAAAGAGAAGTGCAAATTCTATCCCACAGTGATCAATTTAGAATTTCTCAAATTCCAGCTGTAGGTTTTAGAGAGTTCTACATATAACTGAAAATCCTGTTGCCATAAAGAAAAGCTGTTCATCTCAAGAATTTATTCTAAATATTTTGTAATCCAGGAAAATTAGTAGGGCAATCTGACATCTTCATGTAGCAATTTCTAATAAACAACATTACACTATATCCTGTGCTAAAGAGGCAGAGAGAGAGTCAATTTTGTTTTAGTTTGTTTGGAGGGGGGCTGGTCGGGTTTTGAGTTTGCTTTTTCTTTAAAGGATCTTTTCTTTCATACACATGTTTATGGGCAATGTGTTCTGGAATGGAAGATTTTTACAACTAATATTAATATTTACAATATTTTGATATTTCCAATTGAAAGACAATACCAAGTTTGAAATCTATAGGAAAGACAGCTAAAAGTTTGAAATCCTTAGTATTAAATATTATCCTAGTTTAAGACTGGTTAAAATACTTCATACAGAAATCAAGCCCTCATTTTCCTGAGGATAGGAAAGTGTATCTCCCACACTCTTCCCACATGTATCTTAATGTTTATACTAATCACTGACAGCAGGGTATGTGCCAACACTTTCTCAGATGGCTGTCATTTTAACGTAAAATGAAGATACAGATCCCAGAAGCCACTAACACCCTCCATGATTATTCTTTTGAAAATCCTCTGTGACGACAGTGTAATCACTGAAAGAATAGCAACGGGGACTCTGAGTGACCTTGGGGACTCAATAGATGCCTGAGTTGTGATGACTTAAATGATTCTTACTGGCTTTCTCTCATTGCCATAGAAGAATCTATGCTCTTCTCCTTTCATATAACAGAGTATTGGAGTTCTGGAAACATAATGTGTATTAAAGACCATACTGTGCTTTGTGGGTTTGTACTGCTTTTTGTTCTCTTTCTAGAACTGTTAAATATGGAAAAATATTTTCATGCTAAAAAAGTACTTCTGGACTCATTTATGAGAGAAAAAGGTGGAAAAGTAATTCATTATTGGGAAAATTAGGTGAAAAACATTTTGTGAATTACTCCAAGTGCTCCAAAATCAAAAAGTGAAATAAATAAACTCGCAATTTATTATTTCATTAAGAATTCATGACATTGCAGTAAATTTCCTTAATTTTGAAAAGTTGTTCATGATTTCTGAGTGTTTTGATGTATATGTACTAAAGAACTATGAGATACAGTGTATCAAGTCTAAGAATTTCAAACACGTGGTTGTTTTCAGATGAAAAATACAAAATAAAAAGCAATATTCCTCAAAATCTTAAGGAAAGTTTATTAATTTTTCATTTCATGTCATGCTTATTCAACTGCAAGTATTTTCCATTAAATCTTCAAACTATTTAAAAACAACTGTAAAAGAAAGGTGATGTTCCAATTTTTTACCCCCTTTACTGTTTTCAATCCTTGAAAAAAGACAGTGATCCTCAAATATGAGTGAACGAGTCAATACAGAATCATGGTTGGGGTAAGACAGTGTCAGGTTCTGTCATTGATAATTATGTGGCAAAAAAGTCTAGAAGGGAATGTTTTGCAGCTTGGACTGCAAATGTAACCTGCAAACTATTGTACCATGGGAAACTTCTGTGTTTTATAGAGGGGTATTGGTGACTGATGCTTTTAAAATGTGAAGCTTCACAAAATGTTGAGGAAGGTCTTTTAAATATCATCTAATATAGGGAGTTTTTTTTCCTCTATTACAGGGAGTACAAACTTGAAGAAGGGAAACAGACAAAGGCATAGATAAAATATGTTGCTTTCATTTCTTTTCATTTTCATTTTCATTGTGAAATGCACATGTGTTAACATGAAAATGAACATGAGATTACATAAACTAACTTAAACAGAAAAAAAAATCAAAGAAAGAGGATAGGCGGGGAACTAGCAAGAAACTTTACTCATAGGCTTTTTTCCCCTTGCTAATATCTGGTATTTTTTAAATCTACTATTTTTAAGCATCCAGTACTAGTTACTTTTCAGAAACAGCACAGTAGTGTGTATTAACAGATAGTATTAACAGATGATGGGGTGATTGTAACCCTTAGGAGCCATCATATTGGACTGGAAATTCAGATTCTGTCTCCATGGGCGAATATTGTTTTCTCCTAAAAAAAATATTTATTGCACTCCTCTGACATTTCTTTCATGTTTGGGATCTGAAATTACTGGAGTGTATAAATAAGATTATCCAGATTTTTACAGTCAGAGAAACTGGGGCATTATGTGGGTAAATGGCTTGCTTAGCTTATGGCAGAGTTGAGAATTAAACCAGTATTTTCTAACTGCTAGTTTCAATAGCAAATATTATTTCCTGTGTTTGTTTCCTCTTTTGGAATTTGGGGAGTTGGGATTTTTTTACTCCATTAATGTTGATTCCATTTTTGTCATAGTAATTGAGTAGCTATGATAGTCTAGTGTCTGGTTTGATGTCAGCTGCAAATTACTAATGCGATAGCCATTTATCCTAATTTTTTGTGTGTAAAGAGTTAGCCTATGGCTATCTCATTTACAGAAGAAATAAGCAGACCTGAGAAGACGTTTCTGGTTAGCAGCTGCATACTATGTTGTTTGACTGCTCACACATCCTTAAATTTAAAAGGCACTTGGAAAAGCCTTCAATTTTCATCTGTCTTGACTAAAAGAATTAACTTGTTTCAAATCACGGTTTGCACAATCCTGTCCATAAGGCAAATAAAACAAATAAGTCTACAAATCCATTGGAAATTCAGCTCATGATAAAGGTTAGTGGTTTTGTAGTTTATATTCTCAAAATCTACTTGCTAAAGAAAGAGAATAATACATAGTTCTTTTAAATGCTTTAAAAAAATGTAAGTTAAAGGTGTAACTGATGATATTAACACAAATGTTTATGTTCTATAATGCCTGACAGTGCTAGAAAGCTGTAAAGTTTGTCTTCAACCAGGATTTTAGAACATACTATCAAAGCAGTTAAATAATTGTTAAACCTTAGAGCAAAAGAACCATGCAGCCAAGTGTGGAATTCAGGAGACATGCAAAGGGGAAAAAAAAAGAAGGAATAGGGGCACTTGGTATGTCAGTGCACCTGAGCAATTAAGCAGATAAAAAAACCCCAAAACTGACATTATCAGCCAGCTTCATATAGAGACAGAAAAAGACATAATCTTATGTATTATTGCTGTAGGAAACAGTATTTTGGCAATTTACTCTGCTTTTTTCCATCCTCAGTTTGGCAGGCACATTTAAATGACTATCATTTTGCTGGACCTGGGGGACTCACACTTCCGCTGAAGTGTTTTCTCACTTATATTCTCTGACTCCAAAGGCTGCCTTTTACTCAGATGGAAGCTGGAATACTTTGTCATTCCCTCGAAGTTTTCATTTTTGGTCCAGAACAACAGGTGTCTTAGGAGAAGTAAAAAGTAATTTTGTGTACAGAAAACCTTTGTGAATAATTTGCTTGAATATTGTCATGAGCTGGAGTCAACCTTTTTTTATTCATGACTACATAAATCTTGATTTTTTCGGTTTTAAAATCCAAAATACGTAAATTGGATTTAATTTATGAGATGTGTGATTCCCCTGTGCACCTGGCCAGTTTTATCTGGTTGGACATTAGCCAGCAATAAGTGTTCACAGCCCAGAAGATCAATTGTAATCCGTGCTGCATCAACATAAATGTGGCCAGCAAGTCAAGAGAGGTGAAACCCAGCCTGGAGTGCTGCATCCAGCTCTGGGCTGCTCAGCACAAGAAAGGCATGGACCTGTTGGAGCACATCCAGGAGAAGCCCATGAAGATAATCATAGGGTCATAGAAAGCTTTGGGTTGGAAAGGGCCTTAGAGGTCACCTAGTTCCCTAGTGATAAGAAAAAAAATTCAAGAATGATTTGAAAACAGACAGGCAATGACTGTGGTCTACATTTTTAAATAGATGTCTCCATTGCTGTTTTAAGACACATTGAATTGATTTGATTTTCTGGGAAGTAGATTACTGCATTTTCAAAGCTAGACAACAAAGCTGGACATAATTGATCAATGTGAGACCTATAATTGCTTTTGTAAATTAAGGCTCCCATGCTGAAAATTAGGACAAAGAGGTTAAGAATCTTCAAAAGATTCTCTGGTCATGCAAGAGATGCATCAACACTAAGCAGGTCTTGGTTTTTTGAGATTTAGCTGCAGCTTGCTCTAGCTCTCTTAAAATTCACACAGAGTGCTTTTCCTGCCAGGGAAAGGAATGTATGATGGAAACTTTTGTGCATCTGATCTCATTCTGATATTGGATTAAAATATTCCTGGATCACTTACATGAGCCCAGGTACTAAGATGTGCCCATGGATTGCACTCTAAATATAGCTCTTCTGTCCTAAAAGAAGCCACTTCACCACTTTACAATTCCATCTGTTTGATGGTGCCTCATTTGAATCCAGACTAAATTTTCTGGGGACTTCTCTCTCCCAGCTGAGTCTTATACAATGTTGGCAGATTTTGGTGAGACGTTAAGTGTGCAATGAGTTAATAAGAGATCCATGGTGATTGAGATAAAAAGATCTTTTGGCCTCTATGAGAACGCTGCTTCCTTGTCTGTACTCCTGCACCACTATATTTAATTAAAATAATACTAAATTTTTTTTAGTATATTGATGGAGAGTCAGTTAAACAATCTCAAGTGTCCTTAAATGATAATTGATTGAGCTGTTGGAATTGAGTTTGGTTGATTTAGCTGCATCATGTCTCTTTCAAGCTCATTTCTCTGAGCATGGGATAAGGACTTCATAGCTGATCTGCACGTGGTTTCATAGTGTGTCTTAAAAATATAATTTTGTACCTATATTTCACCAACTCAAATAATCAGATGAGCTCTTTATTTAACAACATCCCTGACATTAGAGGAGGAAATTATTCTCTTTAAGAAAGAACAAGATGGAGACAGAATGCTCTAAATTAGCATTGTGTGGCTGAAAAAAATTATATGGAGAGGAATACTCTATTAATTGGAAAGCCCATGGGAATACTCAGCCAATGAAATCCGGTGATTGACTGCACGTTGCTAACTTACTAGACTCAAATAGATGTTGACTCATCGCAACAGTGGTCATAGCAACAGATCATTCCATTTAGAGCAAAGAGGGATATAGAGCAATTCCGTGCTTGAAATATGTTTCTACTTAAACAGACACAGTCACACACACAGATATAGATATAAACATCTAAAACATGCTTTCCAAGAGCCATATAACCATTTTACAACCTGTTAGGAACTTTGCCTTAGGCAATACTTCTAGTCTACACACTCAAATATATAAAATGAGAATTGAACCTTTTTGCTGCAGCATTTCATATCCTATGTTCTGATTAATCTTTAAATCAATTGTAGATTAATCATCAAGCAAAATATATGAACAGAATTATATTAGAGTAGGTTAATACAGTTTATATTGATTTGAAATATAAGATTTTTTTAGAGTGGAATCTGAACTTGTAAACAGAAAATTACTTATTATTTACTTTCACTCTAAGTTTTCTTGGTTTTTTAATCAGAAGGGCTTGTAAGAATTGTAGAAGTAACATGCCAAAGTACCACCCACACAGTGATATTTTTAACATTCACTACCACAGGAACATAATGCCCTCATCATTGATGAGTTCCTGAGGAAAAATGGTTCCAGATGCCTCATTTATAAGCAAACCAATTGTTTTGGAGAGAATGATGCAGTAGTGGAACCACATTCTTTTTATTGGAATAATCCTACAAGAAGCTTTTTATGCTTCACTTAGTTCAGCTGTTTAGTCCCCTGTAGTATCTAAATAACTTAGTGTCTTTATTATTCTTGTAATAGTATTAATAATAACTTCAAAAATTTTGATAACGCATTTTTTACACCTAGTGATGTAAGAGTATGGAAAAATGAATTGGTGGAAGACGCAGTCAGCATTTTCCCCATCACAGTACTTGAAAAGTTGGACTATTTTTCATCTGAACTGGTGCTGGAAAATGTGGGTGTAAAATTTTTAATAATGTAGTACCTTTTGCCACTCACTAAACAGTCTTTAACTGGACTGCTCGTAGCAAGTTTTTAAATTCTTGTCCAGAATCCTTGTTTCTTTCTACAGAGAAACTGCTTCACCTTACTAAAATTAAGAAAAGAATATGTCAAATATATGCTCAGAATATTTATCTTTTAAGACAGAAAATGCATATTGTGGGCCAAACTTCTATCCTGTGAGAGCAAAAAATGAAGAAAAAAGAAAAAAAAAAAGAAGAAAAATAGTTGTAGATCTCTGTATAGAGTTTTCTTACTAGTTATTCAGTATGGATAAGTACAGCTCACCGCAGGGGTTATGTCACAGTAACAAATACTGTGGTGGTTTTTCTTATTAATAGCCCAAGAGAGATACTTCCCCTCAAACTCAGAGAATCTATTACAGAATTCACTTACTCAGAGATAAAGTTCAGAAATTCCCCCAGAGGGAAAATTCTTACTGAATAAAAAGGTGTCACTTCTTACAATAGTTGCCCTAATGTTTCTAATGAAATTTGAGACTGTATAGCTTAGTCAGATATAAGTTAAATTTATATATATAAAACTATAATATATAGAGGGCAAATAAAAATATTTAGAATGATAATTTATAGTGTATATATAAAAATTTAAACTAAGTTTATTAAATACTATTGTTATTCATCCCTAAGGATTAATGTTTTACCTATGCATTTTTGGTATACATATTTTTATATCTGAGGTCACTTTACCATAATTTGTAAAATTTGTTAATGAATCCTGGTTAGTTAAGAAACTTTTGGAAACAGGTGCTGTTGTTATAACAACTTTAAATCATTAGTTTGTAATATGAATATATTTGGTACATTTCTATAACTTGATGCTATGGATAGAAACAAGCACAACAGAAACCAGTTACCTTAATCTGTTGATAGAGGATGTTCTATGATTACACTGTGCAAACTTACACTAGAGGAGATGGGAAATGGCAAGAATAAAATTACCCAAAGAAATCTCTAAAGTCCCCTTGACATTCAGACCAAGAGCTTCCAGAGATTTCTCAAAAGAAACTTGGAAACAGTGCTCACATGTGGGAGTTTAAAGAATCTCTCTGTCTCCCTATATAGATCCTGTTCTTTTAAAGGTAAGTTTCAATCCCAGTATCCAGGAATAGGGTCCACTATTAAAACAGTTTAACCTCTTTTCCAATGCTGCTAGAGTTGGAAAATACAAAGCTGCTAGGCATGCTGAGAACTATACACTCAGTGATACAGGTTGTTAGCAAGCAATAGTGCTTACTTCTTTTTCTGAATAATTTCTTTGAATAAAAAGACTACATCAAAAGGTCTCATTGTTCAGTCATTTTGCCCAAGAAATTGTAGCGAAAGTTCTGATAATGTGAGACTAAACTTCTTAAAAATATTTCTATCTCATAGGTATCTATGGATACCTATCTATGGATAGGTATCTGCCCAAAATTTTAGGCAAGCAATTGTAACACACAGTCACAAAGGACAATATATGATGCAGTACTAGGATATAGTTTCAGTAACAGGATGAAGCACATTTTCCCTTTGAAATTCTCATGCATTCCTACATCATTATGATGTACTAATATCACCAAACATATGTCATCATACTGCAAACAAAGTAAGACATGCACATACATCCTAATATAAAACATTGTAGTCTTTAGAGGTATGATGATTTATATGGTTTGAGACCAAAGTCACATAAAACTTGATGTGAAAAGGTCTGAAGCCATACTCCATCTGAACAATTGCTTGTTGTAGATTCAAAAATAGTCTAGACACAGCCAATGAACATAATTATCTTCCTAATCTAAATGCTATGGAAACTGCAGGACATTTCCAAATAAGACCAACTTTAATTTGTTAAAACCCCCTAAATCCCCTTGGTTTTTATCTCTAGATTTTAAATATTACATTTTCATTTTTAGAGATAGTCAGAATTCAGAGATAAGTACTTGATAAAACATTAGCAAACGAGAATAGAGACTAGACACAAGTGAATGCAAATACTACTGCCAAAGGCACGTGCTTAGATTCTGCACTGCACAGTGTAAAGCCTGGAACATTCTCCTGGTAATGGTATTAACTGGACTACATGGGGAGAAGTTATATATGTTTCCAGTTAAGGTGATTTAAGGGAAGTCCTGTGACAAGAATAGAAGAGTAAATTCATACTGTTCAGAGCTCTGTTCACAGCTGCTTTATTGAAAGGGAATATACCAATTTTTCTGATTTACCCTTACCTCAGCCTTTTGTACCTTTAATTCAAAACCACTTGCTTAGTGATGTGAAACAACAGGACCAGACTTTAGAGACTAGGATAGAACTATTCTGCACATTCCAACAAAACAAGCAAGCAGCAATTTATAGGCTTTTATGATTCTCCACATAATTACATTATGCATGGAGCTCTGAGACATATGTAAGCTTGGCAGATATTATCTAGTAATTTTTCAGCAATAAACAATAAAGTATCACTCCTCATTCAAGTAGTTCATGATGTACTAGTGCTTCAAGCTGATGAAATAATCATTTTATCAAAGTCAGCTATCAAAAAATTATGGTACTCTCTCCTTCATTAATAGATTAAGGTGAAGGCAACCAATTGATGTATGAACCAATTTAAGTCACTGGTTTTATTTGTTTTTCCAGAATACCTGTAATCTGAAATTCCCTTAAAAAAAAAAAAAAGAAAATATAGCCAAGTCTCTGTGAACTTCCAACTCTTTTTTTGAGAATGCTGGGTTTTTTCTAATACAATTCTTCCTGCAGTCTCAAGCCTCTCTCCAGGTTCTTATGTGTACTATAACATCTAGAAACAGAAATTCAGGTCTATTCCAGTATTCAAGAAGCTGAATAGGCATGGCACGTGACCAAACTGGTTAAATAAGGAATTGCTGACTGAACTAAAAGTTAAAAATATCCTATATGGAAGGTAGAAAAGGCTACAAATGTGAAATGAAGAAACATCACCTAGATTTGCAACAGTGGACTTGAGAATGGCAAGGATGTGAAAGACAAGTGCAAATATTCTTATATATTTAATGACTTTATATAAACTTCATCTGTGCCCCCCAAGTCTTTACTCTAAATGTCATGAAGCATTGTCAAAATTTGCACTAAGACCACTCTTCTTCATATGAAGAATATTTGGGAAGCTGGATGTGCGGAAGAAATCAAAGTTGCAGCAGCATAACCAAAAGCTCAAAGGCATATCTATAACTCCAAGTGAATTGTGGTGGTTACATTTTCTGCGAAGTATAATGGGGGAAAAACATTTGACTGTGATCAAATGAAGATCAGTTACTGAATCACATAGTAAGATATAGAAAGATTAAGTGATTTTTTGATACAACAAAGCATATATATATTTGATAAGCAAAGATTGAATAGCAATTCAGATAAATTTGAATCTAAGAAAACTGCAGCTGAATCCATGAGGGAGGAAGGAAAATTGATAACTTGACAATCTGTGATGGGTTTATCTTCTGAAAGTGCTTTAATTGAGTACTGCCCTAACCTATCTGATCTTATCTCTCTGCCAAAGGTTGCCCTGTAGAGACAGCACAGAACAGACTGCATGTTCTTACAGTTGCTTTGGTGCACAGTCTGGCTGTGACACTCCAGCTCCTAATAAAAGGAACTATTTATTAATATGTCAAAGTGCAGCAGCTGACAAGCAATCTGTCCTGCTGTAGCTACTGAGGTGGTGGTGATCTCTAGCAGAAGGGCAAGGAAACATCTTCAGCTGAATCTGCAGTAGTGGATCTGACAGAACTTTAAATTAGTAGTTCCCATTTCAAACTGGAAAAAATTGAATTTTTCTCTCTTCAGATTGTGCTCTAGACTTTCTTTTTTTCACATTTATCTGCAGGAAATTTTAAGGGAAAAGTGAAACATAATTGAGAAAATAATTTTTAACTACTACCAGCATTAAATACATTTTCAATCTAATTGTTTGTCCCTGTCTTACACTTACGTAATGTTAAACTTGCTGTCTTTTTTAATGTTTCATCTCCAAAGTTGTTGCTACAGGCTTTGAAATAGTAGTTAACTGCGTTTCAGAATTTAAATGAGCTGTGACCTATTTTATTTTTTTCCTCACAATGCCAAAAGCACTGTCCTTCAAAACAAGCTTTATCAAATCAAAGATTTGATGAAATTTATTAGGGAAAACTGTTTGCTTCAAATCCATCAATATAAGTACAGTACTGTAGTGCATGATAATGAACATGAGAAGATCATGTGAGACTCATTTGTGAATTTGATAGATGTTTTCAACACATGTGATCAACTTCATGGAACATAAGCTTATCACTCTCCCATTCGCGTTAGAAGACTTCTTAGCTGCTGTAGAGAAGCCCTCTTGGCCAAAAAATATAGACTTTGTAGGTACTATGAAGCAATAAAAATGATATTTTGTTTGTTCATTTTAAACAACAAAAATCCATAGGTGATGCTTTCATTTGTAAGAAATCATTCCTAATTGGGCGCTGTCTTTCAAGGAGAATAATCTGGTAATAGTGATGGATTCACACAGTCATGCAGATCAGCAGGTATTACTGCATATTTTGAAACAGTTCTATGGCTGCATTGTCTCACAGACTGAATTAATGTACCAGTTGAAAGGAAGGCAGTAAGCACAACAGTATCCAGGAGATCAAGCTCTTCTCCAGGATTCCTACTGGCAATTTCTTGTAGCAAATATTTTCCTGCATCACTTTGGTAACTACAAATATGAGATAATAACTGTAATTTTATCCTCCTATCCTGTCTCCTCTGTTCAGATTGTAAACCCTTCAGGAGAACAATATGCTCAGATTGATCTATGCTCACTGTGAAATACCTTTATCTATATCACCTATACCCATACCTACCTATAAGAA
The DNA here is from genome assembly GCA_008694505.1 of Cyanoderma ruficeps. Lineage (NCBI taxonomy): Eukaryota > Metazoa > Chordata > Aves > Passeriformes > Timaliidae > Cyanoderma > Cyanoderma ruficeps. The sequence goes on from VZDJ01007747.1 coordinate 16,509,242, forward strand.
CACCTGTATCTGTATCTATCTGTATCCATCTTAATCTGTCTACATCTATATAATTTATACCTGGATAGATAGACAGAGGTAGACAGACACATTTTGTCCCAGAACTGTGCTTCTTTCAGAGTAGGTCCTTTACTTAAACTTAAACTTCAAGAAAAAGATTAAGAAATAAATTACTTTAAGTTCTGGAAAAGTATAGGGATTTGATGTATTAAGTGCAACTCTGATACATTCAGAAATTTGAAATACAGTTATAAATACTACCTATATGAAATCACAATTTTCAACCAGAATTTCTAGTATATAAAAGAACATACTTTTAGTGAATATTCTTTTTCACTATGAAAATAGTGATCAAGAATAACAAAACCCAGAAGAAACAAACAAACAAACAAACAAACAAGTAAGAAAAAACAAAATGCCACCTCAGTAAATTAAGTAAAAACACTCAAGAAAAGAATAGTTTGCAGTGACAAATTCCTTCAAATACATTTTAAATGTGCAGTATAGTTTTATGTAAATTTTGAACAGAGATTTGTGTAAAAGGCTCTTAGAAAATAAAAAAGGACATGATATTTTTATTAAATAAAAAATGGACCTTGATTTTTTAAATGGATTTATAAATATTTTAAACATCCATATAATTTTCAGATACTGAGCTGAAGGGCTTTGTATTTCATTAAACAATTTCTTCTGCCCTCCCCCTCTTTTTGAAGAATTTATATTTAAGACATAAATTTGATTTACTTTTTTTTCAGGCTTTTAACTGTGTCTAATTTCTAACTCTAGGCAGAAAACTTTTAAGTACTTGTAAGCATACTTGCAAAAATCTTTCTTCATCTCAATGAAAAAAATGCTTCTAAGTAATAGTAATGAAAACTATTTTATTATTAGCAAGGTTTCTGATTTTCTGTTTCCTGAAAATTTTGCTCCATACTACAGCAAATATATACACAAGGATTATACTTGAATGAGTATTTTTGAACACAATCAGTTGTATAGATATATGGAGCTTGTTACAAACACATAGGTCCTTTAGTTACACTTGAACTTAAAGAAAATGAGGAAGAAATAAGTTTAGATTCCTTTTGTAATCATCCCCAAACAACAGCTGATAAAATCTGTCAAGATGTTCAGCCAATTAAAAACTTTGGGGTTTATATTAAAAGTACTCTGCAGTAGTCTATAGGAACTTTAATATCTTTTACTAAGGAAAGTTCATACTGCCACAAAAAGGTATGAAGTAAATACCATAGAAATTAGTATTATTACCTGTTCATGAAAAATCTCTAAACTCACAAAAGCATCACATGAAAGAAGGCAGACATCTAGGTAACCCAGGAATGGATCTTCACTGGAAGTAGTAAAACCCTTATACTCAGATTATGACCAAAATAGAAAATTATTTAAAACAGACATTCATTATCCTTTTTGTGAGAAGCAGGGAAAGCATTAGTTCTGTCATTTCAAAACACGAGCTCCACCCTTGGACCTACAGCTTTTTTGATAAATATTTTTATTCTTATTCTGTCTACATTGATCAGAAAAAATGCATGGCTTAAATTTTTATATTCATAATTAAACACTGCTATAAAAGCATAGGAAAATTACATTAATTTTTGTGAAAATGATGAATCTGTCTTTAATAAATCAAGAACAAATCTTTCTGCTAAATTTTTAGGGAAATGACAGATCATTAGGCAATTTTTTAAATATAACAGTAGATAGTTTTATAAATTCAATATACATTTTCTGAATGTACATTTTGTTGGACAGGAAACATGGACTGCTGGTTGAGTTAAGCTTTAGTCTGTGTAATATAGCTTTTTAATATCTTTAATAACTACTTCTGTAAAGAACTAATATGTATCCCTCTGATGAATATTATGTCAGAGTTATGTCGAAGACTTAATTGCTTTGCAGGATCAATAGGCAATCACTCTGCTTTTCAATATCTTAAAGAAAACTTGGGAGATAAATAAACCCTAGGGGGAAGAAAATGAAAAATATCACTTCTTCAGTCATTTTTTGTAGTAACCTCTTCTAAACTTGCCAACTAAAATAAGTACAAGAGTTTAAAGAGGCTCATGGTATTTTTACTGACCATCAGCATCACTATATGAATTTCAGTGCCGCTTAAAAGTTCTTGGCACACTTGGGCTTTGTACCTGTTAGGTAAGGAAATTTACAAATGGGTGAATTCTCCTGTGTAAGCCATTATGAAGTAGAGTGGGAAAGGAACTTGAAGAATTATTTTCCTAAAGGATTTTTCACTTCCTGGTACTATTTTCAATTACATCAGCTTCAGCCATCAGAATAAAATGTCACTGCAGAAATACACATCTCAGGAGAGAGGCATAAAGGATCTTCACAAGTTGATAAATCCACTTGTAAAACATCTATAACTTCTCTCAAGGGAAACACAGGAATAATACGAAGCTGTGTCCTTTTCTCCTCCTCTGTACTGCTTCTGTGTTATCTGCATTTGGACACACTCCTTTACGTTGTCACAAAAGCTATAAAGGAGCAGCAACAAGGCCAAATGTTTCTCACAAAGACCCTCACTTCATCTCTAGAGTTGATTCATCTCTGATCTCTGCACTCAAGCATACCACAATCACACTGTAATTGCAAAAGCCTAGTAAGACTTTACATGATTACTGCATCTCTGTGATTTCAGACATTACAACTTAGCTACTCTCTTTCCAAAGATTTTACAAGTATAAGGGTTTTATAGTTGTCAAAAGATCATATGATAAGATCTTTGAAAGTTGTTTAACCCCCAATGAAGTTGTGGCCTCCATGTGCCATATAAGCTTATTTTTAAGCAATAAATGTTGGGCTTCAAGAGCAATCACACATCTGAATCTGGCCATCAAGGAAACTACCAAAATCCCTGGGGAAAATTTGATGCACTCATTTGATCTCCAAGGCTACTGAATGCCAACACAACCTTTCTGAAGATGTTTTGCTGTATTCCAGTAATCTTACTGAGGCCAGACCTACAGGGTTTGATCGATTTTTGGCACACAAAAGGTGAGCAAAAATCTCTGGAAGAGGCTGTGAGGACAAACTGGATCCTAGCACTTCATGGCATATTTGAGTGAAATGGCTGCACCGGAATTTAAATATGAGCCACAAGAAAGAAAGAAACATGCAAAATAGCAACAGTCAGACAAATGTTCATAAATTGCAGTGATATTTTTTTTTTTGAGTTTAAGCTGCATTTATCTCAGAAAGGTTGTCCAACCTTCAGTAATGAGATACAAGAAGAAACATTCAGAAAAAATATATCTGTAATAAATATCAATCCTCCTGCTAGAAAATGCTACCTCTCATTAAGAGTGAAAAGAAAAACACAAAAAGCTTTCTCTTTTATTGCTAGCAACAAGTGTAATTTACTAAAATAGTTAAGTTGGCCCATTTGTTACACCTCTAGATTTTCATAATGTCCAATATATATTAGATAAGCTGTAGAATTTTTATATTGGTTAGGCAGAGGCAGTAATCCTAGCCAAAATGCAGTTATCCAGAACTGATGGGTGGCTGGAATTCCCTAGTCTTTAGTTATATATTTTATCATCCTCCATTTGCTGTGTATCTCATTATATTCCACTGATAAACTTTTACCAGACTTGCTTGCAGTGACAAATTATGTTTTTTGCTAGTTATTCAGATAAATATATTCTACAACACCTTACATCCAAATGGCCTCTTACTAAAAAGCAATCCTATGAGAACAACTACATATTTCCATAAAAAACCATTGTAACATAACACACATTATACAGAACAAACTTCACAGCTTCTGAAATCATTTTAGCATATTTGACATCAGTATTTCATATTGAAAATACAGCTATGACCATCCTAGAATGAAACATATTCATCAGAACAGTTTAATTTTTAATTCAGAGAATAATAAATAACAGTAACATCTGGCTCAAGTCCATATGTGTTCCATAAGACCTGCTGCAGCAATCAAAAGAGATGAAAAATATCCATTCAAAATGGTTTTCATAAAGAACATGAGTTTTAGCAGTTTCTATTCAAGTTCCAAGTAACTCAGAGCAGCCTCTCAAATATGAGAATTTTAAAAAGAGAAATGTAAACAATATTTTAGTCAATATTATATCTTCTTACTTCCTGTCCATACTCCCGCCTCCTTCTGAAACCTTTCCCAACCTTCCACACTAAATTTTTATCTGCTTACTGGACATATTAACTTCAAATAAATCTTGCAATTGGAGACTAGAATGTACTGTGTATGCATTTGCTTTGCACATTAAACCGTGACTGGTCTATTTATTTACATTTTCGGAAGTTTGAAGTAAAATATATTTTGTGTTTCTTTTCCATAAAGAAATTACATAATTTTCTGTTTTCAAAAACTCAATTTTATGACTCTAATAAATTTTATGTCGTTCAAATCCTCGCAGTTCCTCTTCTGTTTTCTTCCTTCCATTTCTCCTCACTTAAAAAAAGTGTGAAGGAAGAGAAACAGAATGATTGTTTTAAGGGGTTATTATTATTTTTTATACGTTTTATAAGTTTTTTGAATTCTTTCCAATATTTTTGTACAAGGAAAGTATACAATTAAAAGCAAAACCATTTTCCAATTTCACAGTCTGAAATATCCGAAAGCACAATCTGATGTTTTTCCCCGCTAGATAATAAAGCCTCTTTTAAGTGCAAAGAAATAAAGTCCGGTCTCAGAACATGAGGGAAGTGATATGTGTTCTAGGGTCATATATCTATTCCCATGTGAGCATGGACAAACTGAAAACTGTCCTAGGAGCTTTTAATCCTATAAAGACATATAAATGTGAATCTGTCCAAAAAAGGGAAACAAAATAATTTCTGCCGACCTAAAACTAATTGCCCTTTGTTTTAAATGGGCTTGAGGGGTTCACCAAAGCAATCATACTACTTAAAGTACCCTTAGGCATACTAATACGTACTATTAAAAAAAAAAAGGCTCAATGAATTATTTATAACAAGAGATTTAATTAATTAACTTCCTTGCTCCTTTCTGCCTTGGATTTGTCTAGGAACAGATTGTCATTTTCACACACTTGTTTCTTATTCAGAATAATTTTTCTTAATTAATCTTTGGGTGAGTAGTTGTTCATTAAAAATTCATCATAAATATCCACTGTTTCTCATGAATTCAAATTAGCTTGGCTAGGTTTTTTCGTGGCAAGAGAATTTGCTTTCCCTTCTGGAGAGTAATTCTAGAATATTTGTACCAATCTATTTGTTAGGGTTTCTATTTGGCACCCGTCTAAACAGTATCTTTATTAGACATACTTCTATAAATAGTACAGTGAGTGCATAGAAATGGGTGCCTAAACACCTAGACACCAATGATGAAAAATGAGCAAAAAAGTCAGAGGAAGTCGTTTTGAGCACAATTGGATGTCAGAGTGACCACGACTGCCCTTTTGTACATTGTTTGCCTACAATGGATAGCCGAGGGTTCAGAGGCAGTCCCCATGATGACCTCAGTGCCTTTGTGTCAGTCACATTCTCTGGGAGCCACTAGAGAGCAGATGTGACAGGGAGGGACCTGGCCGGGCTCAAAGCACAAAAGGTGTCTTGGCATGAACAGCCCTCATACTCTTACCAGACATATTGGGACTGTCAAGCAATCTGGCTGTGATTTGCAAAGTTATACCAAATCGCACTGCTTTACCTATGTATTTATGTGACATGGCAAGACCAGCCTCTTGTGGGCATATAGATGCAGGTTTGCTCAATAGACCAAGTCGCACTAGGTGTGTATATCAGCATTTTGTAGCTGATTACCCAGACTTTTCTCTGCTGCAAACTCAAACTCCATGCTGAGCTGGGATTTACACTTGTCACACAGTTATCAAGAGAAAAGAATGAATATTAATTATGTTGCAATAGAAATTACTCCAGCATCCTCAGTCTGAGGCTCTGCAATTACATATAAATTAACTTGATTAAGTTGTCAAGAATATGAATATAAGCACTGTGAGATCTACCTAAACATATATGTATGATCCAACACATGTCCTGGAAAACGAGGTTAGCTCAATTAAAAGTCCTAGAAATCATGTAAGTATAAAACAGGCCATTTGCATTTTCACCTTATGCAGTAATTTGCACTGAGCTTACTAAAGATTCTACCATCGTATTTGAATTTGACATAGGATTACTTCACTTTTTTTTAAAATAGAAAATATATTTTTCTGAAATAAAGTCTCAAACTAATCAAAATGATTCCATGATGCAAGAGAGAGGACGAATGATACTGTACTTATTTACAGGTCATACCATTTTAAAAGTAGCCTTTCTCTTCCTGTTTGTCCTTCCCGTCCTTTCTCTTTTAAAATTGCTACTTACAGAGGTGTTCAGTATTCTGCCAGCTATGAGAACAAGACAGCTTGGTTAAGCACTATGGTCTTGAAAGCTGAAGGAACTTAACATGTCCTCCTAAGTCTAGAAAACAATTTATAAATTAAGTAGTACAAAATAAGAGATTTGATGTAGGCAATAGATACTATATTTTACTACTGTGCTGTGTTGTTCTCTTTCTTACATAGCAGAAGAGACATCAAAAATACATGTTTTTCAGGTTAATCCCTGAATCATATACATATACATAAACAGAAAGAGGGATAACAGAGAAAAATGCTATGTATTTTTTCTGTAAAAAAATGATCCTTAAAATTTAGTGCAACATAAATCAACAGGAATGCTTCTGCAATGCAAAAGTACCATATGCCTCTAACGCTTCTCCAAAAACCAGAAGCATATTTAAATTACAATGTGGAAATAAATTGCCTTGGATGCTGCATCCAACTGGAAGACGAAGTAGACAATCTCTATTTTCTGAAGTTTCAGAAAGCAACATCTCAAATCTCTCTCTGGCAAAGCCCTCCCCTGTTCAGCATCAAACAGGCAATAAGGGCTACGTCAAATGGTAACTGATACAGCAAGTTTCTTGCTGGTCTCAGTGTGGACTCCGACTGACAGAGCATCAAAAGGGGCAGAGCAAAAAAAAAAAAAAAGAAAAAAAGAAATGACTGGTGAAACAGAGCTCTGCAATGACAGTGCTAAGACCACAGGCCCAATTAAGACTGCTGCCAAAATATTCCTCAGGAGGTTGGATAATTTCCTAGAACTGTTGGCACCCTTGATAGCAAGATCAGTTCAATCTTGTTTTACAATCCAAAACAAAGTACATCCACACAGTGTATAAATCTGTATTGTGTGTGCAATTCCCATCAATAAAAAAATTAAATGAACTGACTTGTGCAATCACTGAGAAATAATTACCTTTATGGACAGGCTTCTCTTTACTTCTGGTTTGCCTAGTTTAGGCTTCACACACTCTTCAGAACTATTGTGATCAAAAGCCCCATTTTAAATGCCTCTTTTACTTCTCTGAAAGAGAACCTTCTTGTTCTCTTCAAATACCAGCTGCTAGCATAGGCATTACTGAGCAGAATAATATTTAAAGCAATCAAAGAACCAAACAAATACTTCAAATATCCAAAAGAACATGATTCATTTTAACCACTCCAATAACACTTTGTCTCTGTACCACAAATATAAGAAACTTCTACCTAACCTGTATAATTTAAGAACCATAACAATGTTTTGTTAGTACTGTTACCTTTATTCCTTTTTTTCCTTTAATAGCTGCACCATTTAATTAACTCCATCCTGATTGCCTCTCACCCTCTTTAACTCTTCAGGGTAATAGTCTTTTAACTCCTTTTCTTCACAGTCTTCTGCCCACTTGAAGGTTCTCTGTGCATGGTTAATAGCTTCCTATATTGCTAGAAAGATTACTTTATTACCTTCTTTTTGTGACAGAAATTTTAAAATAGTATCCATAAGCAAGTTCCTATACCTTCCGAATTTTTCAGGGTTACAAAATCCCAAGTCTAGCAGCAACACATATTCTTGAAGACTGTGATTAAATATGTCTCTGTAAATGTAAGAAACGCACCCAATACTGTGGTTGCAAAATATTTTTACATTTTAGAAATTAAATACTTTACAGCAAAAGTTTCTGCGGCAATGTTATTTTCAGAACTGTGAAAACAATATTATTTAACAAGGGGATTAGTGACAGGTTCAAAAAATCATCCAACTGAGTCTGGCATTATTTAAATTACTTTTCTCTCAATACTCTCACCTATTTAGACTTTCACACATAAGGCTCAGGTAAATTTGGCCACAATTTTCAGAATTATATGGACATCACAGAATCATAAATTATGTAGAGTTGGAAGCGACATACAAGGATCATCAAGTCCAACTCCTGGTTCTGCACAGAACAGCCTCAAGAGTCACACCCAGTACCTGAGCACATTGTCCAAATGCTTCTTGAACTCTTGTCAGGCTGGTGCTATGATCACTTCCCTGGGGAGCCTGTTCCAGTGCCCAAACACCCTCTGGGGGAAAAACCACTTCCTGAATCTTCCTTTTCCTAAACCTCCCCTAACTGACCTTTGTATTGTTTTCTCAGGGTCACAAGGGAGAAGAGATTGCCACCTGCCCTTGTGAGGGAGGTTGAAGCAATGCCTGCAATGAGGTCTCTCCTCAGTCTTCTCCAGACTGGATATTATAAATGGAGAGCAATTCTGTATCTATCAAGTCAACACATCATGGATAGGACAGCTGAAACCTTTGTTTCTTTTACAAGGTGTTTGTACATATTTCTCTAGACATCACGCTCTGAGACTCGACACACTACTTTTAGCTTGTTTGCTGGTTGTTTGCAACCTTCTGAAAGCCTCAGCTCAGCCTGTCCCATTTTCTTCTGGTAGCAGGAATAAGAAGGGCAGACTACAGCCTACGCTTTTCTCGTGGCACCAAACCTGCCCTCCTGAAAGCCAGCTCTGTGTGTAAAGAGCATCTTTTTGTATCTGCTTTCTGTACAGGGAATCTTATATATGGACAGAATCTGTTTAGTTCATTCCTTAGTTGACATTCCCATCTTAGTGCTATTCATTCTCTTAGCTTCAAAGGTCTAATTGCAGGCCTGTGACCCAGACAGGGATCTGTTCCTTTCTGACTGAGGCTGATGCATGACATAAGTGACCAAATAACCTCCAGAAGCCCCTTCCAATTTCAGCCATTCTGTGATTCTCTGATAAGGACTATATTTTGCAGCACTGATTAAGAATATTCTGAATTATGACATTAAAGTACCACCAGACAGAAAAATAGGATATTGTGCATGATAACAGGGTATTCAGCAAACACAGAGTATTAACATCCCCCTGGTGTCTGTCACAGCCATGCTGATACAAAAGTGCTTTTGCCATTTTAGGTTATGTTATGCAGGGTAGGTAGTGTTGCTATGACAGCTGAAAAGGTTCTCCTGTCAGCCTATGCTGCATCTCTAGCAGGAGCACTGCCAGCGTGGCTGTGCTAGAATTGGCCTTGTAATGTAGATGTGTTCTGAAATATCAATGGAGCATGATGCCGGGAAACAAAAAAGCTCCGGAAGCCGGTACTATTGTAAGCAGAAAAGGGATTTTTCGTGTGGTAAATAAAATTAATTTTTTCCCGGAAAATGTGAAAATGTGTTTGCATGGCAAACTAATGAAGCCCTTTGAGAAGCTCCAGGCATTGTACAATTCTCTCCAGATATTATAATTTGCTGAAGGCCAAGCTCATTTTAGAGGGCATGTATGGAGGTATATGTGCATTTAAGTACTTACTGCTTTGAACTTCTATTTGCACTAGAAGCCCTCCTTCCAAAATCCTTGAGAAGAATGAAATTTAAATTTTTTATAATTGTCAAATATGATTTGACATTTCATCTATTTCACATCTCCAGATGTCTTTTGAAACTGGAAAGGAAACTCAAATTTTATTTTCAAGCTGTGACAAAAAAACCAAAATAGAGTAAGGAAGGAACTGCACTTCATTATATCATGCTGTAAGCACGGTGAAACCATGTCTGAAATGCTATTCTCTGTCTGGTAAAATGCCCATTTCTTTCAATCAATCAATCAATCAATCAACCAACCAATCATTCACACAATGCATTGAAATGAAAGAATGATTAAAACATAACTTAAAATAATTCTCCCTATTCAGCATAAGATGTGAAATAAAAATAAATTATTTCACTCATTTCTCCATTACCACCTAATATATCACATTTCTAATGAGCATATGAAATTTGAATCCCAGACATTGCTGCTAAGTTCATTTTACTGGAGCCTGCTTCCATAGCTGCAGAAGCCCAAGAGAAAGACCACACCACAGAATACAACTTTAAGGAGATGATGAGCTGTCGCGGGGTGAAGCTGGGCGTGTCCCAATTTAGGAACACCAAGAGAGGCTCCAGAGACAGAAGTTGTCCAAAGCTGTCTAATTATCTTTATTTTGACTCCAATATTTATAGATATGTACAGAGGTCAAGGGATTGGCTACACAGGTCACCACCCCTTCGACCTGGATGGTGACCACCATCACTCATTTCTTCTCTCACAGGAGAAGTATGTAAGCATTCTAAGAATAGATTTTATTTACATCAGGCTGCGTGTGAACGTTCTACAGAAAGACAAGAAAACAGAAAAACTCAGGCAACAATGAGCTTTTCTAAAACTATTTTTAATACTCTATTGGGTAAATTTTTGTTGCATGTGTACCTAATATTTAAAGCTTTATAGCAGTGGTAAATTCACATACACAGTTCAAAACAGAAGACTTTTCTATTCATGGTCCCAACCCAGAATATTTATCACTGTCTTTTTGAGCCTGCTTATAGTGTAGTGAACAGCATTTCACAACTTATGATCTCATAGGTAAGGGAGAAACTAAAAGGATAACTGATACCCTACCAGGCCCTATCTAGGCACAAGGATGACGGTTTTTTTTCTTCATTAATATCATGTTATGGCTAGTTATAAAGAAACATATGGTTAAAACTGTCCTTGAACCATGGCAAATCCATGCTTTTTTAATGATCCAGTGTAAGGGCAATTTAGTTTAAGTAGTCACTGCCAAAATTCTTGAAATTCTGTGTACTCTAGCTGGTGGTCTTTGAGTCATTGGACCACTTGTATTAGGCAATGGTTTCTTGCCTAAACCAGACTGTATAATAAACTGAAAAAGATTATCAGTTCAGTTAAGAAACAAAATTCACAGACAGGTGAAAACTACATGATATATATCACATAAAAGCTCTGGAAATGCTAATGTGCTCTATGAGTTTATAGAAGATTTAATGATAATAAATCTGCTTAAATGAAATATTGAAGTTTTTCATATAAGAAGAACAACTACAGGAACCCAGGGGAAGGAGAGAAAAGCACTAATAATGTCATTATTTTTTGACATGCAAGACAAGTTGGAGAAACTATAAAAAAATCCTTTTTTTTTTTCCTTTAGGTCAAAGACCTGTGATCAAGGCAACAGAATATTTTGTTTCTCTTAAAAAGGGATTTTATGCAGAGAGATACAGAAGTGATGTAATTTAAAACAATAAAGCTGCATTTTACATGTAGGGAATATAAATTAGGCTAAACCCTTGTTAGAAAAAGATAAGTCTCAGAAGGAATTCTCTAGGTGACATCTTATAGCACTGAAGATGATGATGAATAAGTGCTGATGTTTCCACAGAGATGACACTGTCATTCTAGTTGCTTGGTTTTTGTTGCTATTTCCCTGCTGGATCCATTAAAGTGGTATACTGTGAGGAAAATGAAATACCATCCTAATGAGACCAGGTGTTCTTTACGTAGTACTAGCAATACGTCTAGTTTTTGCTCCTTAGTTCTTCAGTATAAGTTCTTTTTCCTTTTTTTTTTTTACAAATGCTGAAAAAATATTTTTAAATTGTGGTTAAAGATGCAATGCTAAATGTTCCACATCTACTTCGCTTTTCTGGTTTCCTATGGAGGTGTTCATTTTCTTCTTCCTCTAAATTTATGAAGGAACTGTATTTAGAAAGAGTAATTCAGTTGGAGGAATTAAATGTGAGGAATTATTTTACCTGCATTCCATGTCTGGTTGTGAGTCTGAATATTTGTTATGATGAACAGTTCTTGATGAAATTTTTTGTAATATCCAGAATATATAATTTTTTGCTGTTAGTGACAGCTTTGGGAACTACCAGCATTACTAACCAGTGCTAATTCATTTCAGCTGCATTATACATTTTTAAAGTAAAATAGAAAAGACTGCATTGATATAAAGTATTTCTATAGGATGTATTCATTGCACTTAAGTTGTTTCCCTCTGCGCTACATTGCAGGTGTTTCCATCCCCCAGTATGAATAATGACAGGCAATGATGAAAGCTGACAAACAAAATAAAATCATGACAATTGTCAGGATGCTGCTATTACTGGTAGTGCAGGACACTGGACTATAAGGGCTGGGACTGTCTTGGGAAGATGTGGTGGGGAAATATTTGGTGTCACTCATTATCATGATGATAATGATAAGTATCATGATTCTACCACAACATGTATAAGGTTTTAGAACATTTTATACCATCTTTGATGGGAGTGCAGCTTATATAAGTCACACAGACAGTGTACCTGGTAATTCTCACTCAGAAGGTGGACACACACACCCAATCCCATTGTCAGTGTCAGCAGAGTCAAAGCTTACAGAACAAGGGAATTGTACTGATAGCTCTGAGATCCTCAGGCACCAAAGACAGGCCTTTGAACTGCTTGTGATGGATAAAAACCTTAACTCAGTCTATGTGGTTCTTTATTCCTGGGTCACAGGACAAACCTGTAAAGAAAGTTCTTTAGATTTGATGCTAAAAAAAAATGCCAGAGCAAACAGGGTGCACCAAGTTTCTACTGTCCTTATGGCACATTTTACACCACAACACACCCTTTGGGAATCACTGGCACTTGGGCTGCATTTACCTTTGGAGATTTTGCACTTGCTCCTGCAAAGCCACAGCTTTAATCAGGGGCACTGGAAGCTACTGAATTCTAAATATAAAACTATAATAAATTATAGACTAAATCTAAGTATACATATCAGCAAGCTTCTCACAAATGGAAACTGACATGATTTAATATCCACAGATCTATGAAATAAAGGGAAAAATGGCATATCTGAATCAAATTGCAATATTGATTTTTTTTAAAACAAACAGAGATCTATTTTCTTAGTTACATCAGCTAAAGACTCCACACTTGCACTTAATGTTAATAGAATACATCTTACAGAAAACGTTCCAAAAAAACACTGTGTGGCCTTCAAAATGATAATAAATTTTTCTAATTATCTTTGTTGTTTGGGGTTTTTTTTTCCTAAGCATAAAATATTTGGATTAAAAAGATGACTTAGCAGTCCTTTCTTCAAGGCATGGTGGTTATAGATAATTTTTGTTTTCTATTTTAGCTAAGGTAAAAGTTTTGAAATTATAGGGAAAGTAGTTAATAGGAACCCTGGAAAACTGGCAATCTGTTCGTGTGCTTAAACTTACACTGAGAAGGGCCAAGTCATTTGACCTGGCACATTTAGGACCTAGTGATAGCCCAGGTTCCCACTTGGAGCTGTACCTTGAGAGATCTATTGCAGAAAAACTAGGAGGTCACTAAATGGGGCAAAATGGATCTGTTGAGCCAGACTTGTCAGCAGAGAAATCAGGTGGAACAAACAAAGGTCAGCAGATAATGACAGCATTTGTAAAATTGGAGAATTGATAAGGTTGATATCTCTTATGAAAGACTAGTACCCACCTAGTGTCAGCTGAAAACTTTTCAATACTGGAAAGAAATACAGAGTATCTGTTGACACAAACCTTAATCTAGGCAGACCTGTCCTAAGGAGAATCAAATTTGGTTGCAGAAGCAATCTAATTAAATTCATAAAGGAGTCCTGTGTGAGTGAACACTATATGTGTAGTAATTGAGCCAGCACAAACAGTCCAGACTTGTCACCCATATTTTTAAGCCTTGCTAATTTCTGAGAATAGTTATTTATGCCCCACTCCTCAATGCGGCGTTCATCTTGCTTGGAACTACTAACTAGTTTGAAAGTAAAAAGAAAACATTTGAACTTTGGATTTAGAGTTCAAGCTCCAAGCACCTGAAAGTTTCTGTTTTAGGATTAAAACTCAAATATTTTGTCGCATTTGAGAGAGAAAAAAAAACCCAAAAAACAAAACAAAACGAAACTGCTAGACATAATACTTGGACCGATTCTTAGTTTTGCTAATGACACCTAATATAAAAAGAGTGTGCAATGTGGTTTGCTTGATTTCTTTTGACATGAGTGTTGTGGTTTAACCCAAATCTGCAACTGAGCACCACACAGCCATTCACTCACTCCCCCGTAGTGGGATTGAGAAGACATCCCAAAGGCTAAAAGTGTGAATACTCATGGGCTAAGATAAACACAGGTAGAGGTGAAGCAAAAGCCACACAAGCAAGCAAAGTAAAACAATTCACTGCTTCCCATGGGCAGGCAGGTGTTCACCCTTCCCCAGGAGAGCAGGGCCCCATCACATGCAATGGTGACTTGCCAAGTCAAACATCATCACTCTAAGTGTCCCCCCTTCCCTGCTTCTTCCCCCAGCCTTGTATGCTGAGCCTGGTACCCCATGGGCAGTTGGGGTCAGCTGTTCTGGAGCCATACATTCTTGTGTAGGTTATACCATTCATTACTTTAATGTAGTGATACAGAGAGATGGTGCTTTCTTGTCATCAGAATTTTTTCCATCTCTTACATTCCATATCTTCCATAACTGCCATGCTGGTGTATGGATCCTAAGGTAGGGTCACTCTGTAGTTAAACTGAAACTTTAACTCCAGTGAAAGTTTGCATTACACCTAGGCACAACTGGTGTTCATCACAAACCATTCAGCAGACAAAGCTAAAAACAAAAGCAACATGGTTGCCTCAAGATCTACCAAATGAGGCAACTGCTACTTCTTTTCTCCCAAAGACTGTTGCAGTAGTCATTTGACATATGGAATCTGAATCCGAGTTGACTTTGTTGAGATAAAAATGCAGAACTCACACAAGTGCAAGTCACCTTTGCTTTTGTAATACTTGGGAAGGCTTCTGGGAATTAGACCAGGACAGCAGAGACCAAATGTATTGGTTCTTATCACACTGCAGGTGTAGAGAAGGTTAAAATCTAATGGTGACGAAGAGGAAAGATAAAGAAAAGTAAAAACAACCTTCTAGAGTCTGAGAGGGAACCTAGAAAACACCTTTGAAAAGGGCAAGAACATGAAAATAAAATCCTGCTTTAGAGTTGCAATGGAAATGGACGATCAATTAACACTTTTTATTTGTATTTGGTTTCTGCTGCCTAATTTGTAAATCATGTTTTCAGTGTGATTCTCCTCCTTTTGGTGGAGAAATCAAAGCCTCTTTCATAACTCTGGGAGAGAAACATGGTGTTTCTCTTAAACCAGACTCGCTGCTGGAAACTGTCCAAAAAACCTGTCATAATACTCTGTAGCAAAGACACGACTGAATCACTAAATATAATACAGAGCAAGAGCAAGCTTAGCATTCCTGGAAACTAATGATGTGTTTTCTATTAATTCTATTTCTCATTAACTCCCAGTACATCATGGATAAACAACCCTTTACTTTTCCTTTAAGACATGAAAGGCTACTATAAGTAGCTTTTTATTTCTAAACTATGACAGACAGAAAACATCCTACTGGGTATTGATTTTATTGGATGGCAGGACTAAAGCCTGCTTTCAGATGGAAGTAAGGAATGTGAGCTTGGAGTCACATGCAGAGGCTGTTTGACAGAATGACGCGATGGATACGTCCTTTGGTTGCTATGGTGACGGCTCATCTGCTTATATGTCCAAGAAATAGGGCTTTTCATTTTTCCCTGTAAGAGGAAAAACTGCTAACTCATAATAACAAAGTGATTTGTTTTTGCACTAAAGCATAGCTAATGCAAATACCATTGCCCAGTTTTAATTTGGACATGAAGTCAATATCCTAGAGCAAATAATATGAACAAATAACTTTCCCATCCTCTACCTACTTACTCCCATAGAATTTTTCACAACAGCAACTGTTTACCTCTTCCATGAACCTCCAATATATCTACAACAAATTGGATTTCTAGAATAACTGGCACAAGCTCCCAGAATACTGTGGTAACTTTAATAAATTTATTTCAAAATGGGATTTAACTTTATTTTTTCATTCAAGCCATCCAGATGTTAGAGCTGAACAGATTTTACTGGCATTTTCTATCAATATTTTCCTGAATATTTAAGTGAATTCTGTTCAGCTGTGGCCATATTCTATTTCTGTTTATTTTCTTCAAGTGCCCTCTGACCAATCTCTGTTTGTGGGAATGTTTACAAGAAGCTCATACAGAAATATGCAGCTGAAGCTCCTGAAAATAACATTTAAAAAAAAAACCAAACAAAAAAACCACCACCAAAAACCAAAGCCAAAGGAAATCATGTTCTGTCTGCAAGAGTTCCAAATGAAAGATTAAATTCTTGGTTAAGATTATTTGCAGATACATCAGTCATGCCTTAATTAAATGTAGCTGTCATTTCATTGTAGTAATCCTCATGCTGTTTCAGAAACCGAAATAAAATAAATATCAAGAACAACCTGATACAGAAAGCATTACAGAAATTACAGATGTATCTGTAAGGCATTGAAGTCATCCTCTCATTTAACTCATTCAAAATCAGAATGCATGACCATGTTATTTTATCAAAGGCAGTAGGGGCTCTATGGCTTCCAGAAAGTATTTCTGTAGGTTACAATAACAGCAATTGCAGTGTGACACTTATTTCCGTGTGTTACTTACTTCCAGATGTCCCCTTGATAAGTGTGCCAGATAGAAAAACCAAAAAATCTAAAAATACATTTTAGTTGGCATGCAGCATCAAATCTGCAGGTACCTGTTGAAGAATAAGCCTGTTTGCTTTGAATTAATTGTGATATCTGTTTTGAATGGTTTTTCCCTCAGACATATTGCATTACACAGCATATTATAAATACCCTTGTTAGAGCAATGCGCAATTATACATTTTGGGTAGCAATAGCCTTTCCTGATATAACAGGGATTTTTTTTTAAAAGAAAATAGAATGCATGAGTTTTCACAAATGCCTGTGAACACAAACCTCCAAATTATCATCTAAAGTCCAGAGACCTATCCTTGTGTGTCTTCCGTAGATGGTCCATTTTATTACAATGATGGTTTTGAGGTTGCAAAAAATACAACAGCTTCCTGCAAGTAGTAATGGTGACAATCTACATAAGGAAGCAAGGACTAAAACTCATGGAAGTAACCACAGAGATTCTACCAGAGCCATTCCCACTGCAAAATATTTGTTCAAATTCTGTGACATGGTAGGCCCTCCAAGGTGTAAGATAGGATCTAAGTCTCTCTTCTCATTTTATAAATTATGTTTATGTTATTTATAAATTTGTGGTTGTAAATTTTGGGGTTGTTTTCATGCAATTTTTTTCACTGCAGATTCTTAAATGTTGGTAATAAGATTAATAATACAAGTAGGCTAATAATGAAAGTATGCTGAATGCATGCCTTCTTTTTTTTAATTTCAGAAATAAAGCAAATTAGCCACAGGTAAACTAACCATCTGCTTTATGCTTGAGCAACTATTTCCCACACTGCAGTTCCTATAAACTCACCCACTTTAACTGCACACTAGCAAATAAGTAAATGGAAGTGAACAAATTTAAAGGTTTAAAGGTCTCTTGCCATCCAGACTGTCTCACACAGGTTTAGGACCTTGCCAATACATTTCTCCAGTCCATATCCAGTTACCTTTGCATGCCATCACTGTCTGGCTAAATTTCAGCTGTTAGTCTGGAAGCCAAGCTTCTGATGTGGCGAGGAAGCTCTCCTAGCCACAAAATGTACTGACACCTTCAGTCTGCTGCTGACCTTAGCAGGCACACACTGGGGACACTCTCTGTGGTGTCACTTCCCTGTGCTGAGAGATCTGTGCCTGGCTCCCAGCAGTGACATTTCCGTTTCTAATCCAGCCTCAGATCCTGCTTTAGCCGAGGTGACGTCGGTCACAGCTGGCTCATCAGAGTGCCCCTGGGCTGCAGCAGCAGGTGCTCTGCCTGGCCTGCCATCTTTTGCCTGAAAGAATATGCTGAACTTTAATTGAAAATTACCTTCCTGTAACAGACAGAACTTACCCATTTCTCTGTGATCTACATTCTCTTAAGCACGCACACACACACCCTGCATGCCACAGAAAATATCTATAATTAGGCCATGCCTGGCCCGTGGCTTAGATCAGCCTGAAACCATTTCTCCTTGCTGGGTTCCTCACTTGCACCTCTCTTCTGGAAGTGCGTGTGGAGGCATGCTGTACTTTGCCTTTTGGGTAATATGTACCTGCTTTAGCCCTCTGCAAAAGAACCATGGCCAATGATTTTAACACCCTGATAGTCTCCCACCGCATGCAAGTAGTGGATGTACCAGGCACCACACTAGAGCATTTTTCAGCCACCTTGATGAATCAAGAAAGCAAAGGTCTGGTGCAGAATCATGGCATTGCTAGCTGAAGCCCAGGTGTTTGGCTGGATTGGGGAACCAGCCACCTGGGCAAGGGGTGAGGAGGTGCTGTTTGAGGACACCTGGCAGCTGGGTGCCGAGGAAGCCCCGGCCTCAAGTCCTCTCAGAGAAGACATTTTGCTGTTCTAGTTACCACCGTGACAGGAGATTATGGCAGGTGGGACATTTCACCTGGTGGTGACCATGTGCTTTTGGCTTGGGTTGTGGAGGGAGCTGGAGCCACACAGCCAAGGCACCAAATGCTGTCTACAGAGCCGGTGCCACTTAGTGGTAGGAAAACTTACTCAGATAATGGCAAAAATTTATATTCTGCTAGGGTAGAAAGTGCCGTTAATCACCTACACAGTGACTGAAATTGGCCTCTTCTGCTACCTCAGCCTTGCTTTGATATAAAAGCAAGGGATGTTTCAAGATAAAACAATTGCAGAGCATTCCTTCCTATTGTGTTTTATTGCAGTGCTTCCTGCAGTTTCTATGTATGTTTCACCTTATGACTGAAAGTACAGCTATAAATAAGTTTCTGTGAGATCTTATCCAAGTCTGGTTCCTTGAGAGGGGCAAGCTCATCACACCTTACTATTGTCATAAGTATCTCAAATCTGGAAGCAAATGTATGCAGTTACAGGCAGACTGATGCTGGCAGCATTTTCTGTGGCCTCTGAAAAGAGCTCTAGCAATTTAGATAGCTGGGATCTTTCCAGCGCTCTTTTGAAATCAGGTCCCTGGAATTAAAAAATATTATACAATATAATTGTTATTTATTAGATAAAAATGCATTCTGAATTCAAAATAACTCATCCCCAGACTGAAACAGAGAGAGTTCTATTATTAATTCTGAGGAGCACGTTTCATTTTTAACGTACCTTGTAGAAAACACAAACTGAACGATTTCAACTTTTTAAAGAATTTCATTTTTGTTCAATATATCTCTAAGAAAATTTTTAAAAAGTCATTAATATGTTTCATTTTTGAACTTAGCTAGTTTTCTTGGGGAATTTAAACAAGAAAATTTTGAAACTTGTGTTTAAAATTAAGTAAGTAATTTATCACAAAACTTTTTTACCATAATTAAAATAATGTTATATGACAACATTCTTCTGTTACATTAAAAAATAGAATTAAATACCATTCCAAATTGTATACACATTGTCCTCTGTATTCTAGTCTGTATGTCATAGTGTGCTGGAAATATGAGCTACAAGTTTTGTAATTGCTTACTGGCCTAATACATTGAAATAAATTAACAAAAATCACTTGAATTAAAATAGGGAACAGAATGCAACTTCAGTTACAAGTTTATTAGAATTGAGTTTCAAAGGCATTAATTGTAGTAATTTAGTAGTAAATGTAGTAAATGTAGTAATTTAAAGAAATTACTCAAGTCCAATATGTAAAATTTCTCTCAGAGACATGTCTCTACCCTTTTCTACATTAGGAATATTCAACCTATGCAGGCTCTGTAAAATCCAAGAAGCTTTTAAAAAATCATGTGCTTTCATGTAATCGCAGTGGTGTTCCAGTATGCCAAAATTTTTCACTACTCAAGCACTTGACAGACCTATGACTCAGTTTCCACATAAACCAGCTTAGAGTCCTGCATATTATTCTAAGGACTCAGAAAATAAATAAGAAATCATAGCTCATCTTGTGACCAAATAATAGCTGATCTTGTGAACTGTTACATTGTGATAGGAAGATAGATGGTTAATTATGTGCAAAGAAAAACTAAGATTTAAAAAAATACAATTTTAGGCCAACAATATTGAAGTTTTAAATTTTCATTTCTTCTTTAAAGTTTTGAGTGAACGTTGGATAGTTTATACAGCATCTTTTATGACATATTAACATTTTTATGACCCATTAACATCTTTTTGATAACTACAGTTGAATGGATATTTTCAGATTGATGTTTTAGTAAAAAAGAGGGGGAGAATGATATGTGCCTTTGTTTAAGTATGCTACAGAATTCATGGGTATGTTAATAAAAGAAAAAACAAACAAACAAAAATTTTATTTTAATACCAATAGGTCTAAGATCCATTATATTTGTGGGGTTGGCTTAGAAAAGTTTAAATTTCTAAATAGGCACCAAACTGGTTATTCCTTGTACCTTGGATGTCTCCAGCCTTGATTAAGTTGATTTACAGTGCAAGAATCTGAATGTAATGCTTACTGCATTGTGCGAGTAGATATGCATTTGTCAGGTAAAAGAATGACTGCACATGAGTCCCATAATAATTTCAATAACTCCATGTGCAGTTCCATACTGGAGAGGCTGCACTTGCAGGCCATAGGCCGGAACAGCTGACTCAGCACGTGGCCTATTCCCCTGCTATTCCTGCAGGGGTCCTACGCAAGAGCTTGGAGGATTCTCATCTGCAAGAGGCACAGGATACAATTATCCATGGGAATGTGAGTGGATAAAAGCAGTGTGGAGTGCTTCCCATAAAGGAAAAAAAAAAGGGCTACAAAAATTATCTGAGAGTTTGCTTAAGGCTAGGAAAAAATTGTGCCACCTCATGAATACAGGTAGCTGCATCCTAGTTCTCCAGAATTAACCCAAAATTGTATATCTTAAGCAGGTTACACTGCCACCACAGCAGAATTAAACTTTGTCAAAACCAGATTGAGCAAAATGATAATTATTTATTCATGAAGGCATCCTGACTTTGGTTTATTTTGTTATGAATTCTTGCTTCAGTTCCTCTATTTTTAAAGTTATTTCTTTTAAATGTTTTTTTTTTTTTTAGGATTGTAAAAGTTTAGCAAATTATTTTTATGCACATTTGAAATGAATGTGCATTATTAGGTTGATTTGGTTTTAATTTGGGGGCAATTTAAAGGCAATCAAAATCCTGAAAAATCCTGAAACTTTTAGAAATAATTCCTAATCCTGAAACGGTTATGTAAGTATAGATAGAATTTTTAAAGAGTTGTATGCTGCTGTAAAATCCTGAATGATGTTAAACCAAATCCACAAATTTTGCTTATTCTACTGGCACATACATCTTCTCTGCTGGTTGCCACTAAGGACTGCTGCCATGTCGAGTCCTGAAGTACCCTCATGCTTCTGCAGTCAGACCTCTCGGTCTCACTTGCAATAAATCCTTCCTAAAAGGCAATTTAGCCAGCTGTCCCTAGCTGCTGCTCTAGATTTTTACCAAAGTTGTAAAGATACGCACAAAAGGAGTGCATGTATTCATCAGTTTTTGCTCATCCAGATATGCACATGTGCTGGAAGTGATGTACCAGCTAGCTGAACTGAAGCCTGTCCTCCAGGTCTCCCAGTTGGCACGCACTCACAGTGCCCTGAAAGCCTTATATGATCTATAGGATCAACAATCACAATGAGTGAATTTTGTTGCACAACTGTCTTTATTTTAAGCATTAACAATATCTAGGGGGAGAAAAATAGGATTAGAAAATTACCTCATGGGGAAAAAGCCCTGAACACTTGGAAGAATTAGCATCTGTGTTTATTTTTTATGAAAATATGTTTTTGGAATATGTGTAGTGTACCTGATTCTTAGGTCACCATTTCAGTAGTAGTATTACTTTTATTTTTTAGTGTATTTTAATATGCATATTTTCCTCAGTACTGAATAGCAATAAAAATCTCAGTAAAGATATTATACATGCAGTTCATTTACTGTGCTTTCTTCACACTGCCTGATCCTACCTAGGATTATTTGCAAATAATAGAGGAAAAGACTGACAGAGTGGAGGTGTTAAATAATAGTTGGGTGATTTATCCTCAAGCTATTTTTGCATTCAAGTGATAAAGGAATACTGAAGCTTATTGAAGCTTCTTGTGCTCTTGAGAATGGGAGAAGTACATGGAGACTGCTTTTGCTGGTTTTCAAATGTGTATCTTACTATTCACCTTCTAATTTCCTCATGATTATGATATTTGGTGTTTTTCATTTAGAGTTACAGAAGAATATCACTCTTATCTGGAAATGCCTGTCTATTAAAAAAGGATCAAAAATATTAATATGGTCGCATTTTTAAGACATGAAAATGGAAGGCAAATTAAAGTACTTTATTATTATTATTTGAAATCACATTTTTGTTTAATGCCGTTCTCAGGTTTTTTGTGCTTGATTCATGATTTGTGAAGGATTAAGGCTGGCAATCCCAACTTTCAAAGTGATCCAGGGAAACAACTCCAATCTATTTATTTTAATTCTGAATAAGTCTCACTCTTATTCTAGAAAGAAAATCAAATTAATGGTGTGGACTCGAGTGGGGAGAATTTATCCTATATTATTTGCAAGTAAAGCATACATGTGTTTGATGGCTGGTTAAAGGAACGGTTTGTGCTGCCTTTGTCATTTATTACAGAAGTATAGCCATGCTGGGAGTATAATTCCTGTTGCCATGGAGTAGCAATGCATATCAATGTTAGACAAATTTTAGGCTATGAAACAAAAAATATACTGGGTTAGCTCTAAAACAGAAAAGAGGTATTTAAGCAGAAAGAACATAATAACTCAGTCTTGAATTTGCACAAAACTTACCTTTCTTTCAGAGTGTGTCCTTTAAACAAAGACAAATAGTGGTGATCCGATGATACATTTCATCTAAATGAGATCACAATGTCCTCCAATTTTCCATAATGAAATTGAACTAGTATTGACTGTCACGACTGTATAAAATTCACTGGTAACACTTGAAAAGTTCAGATGTCCTGTTCAAACACCAACCAATTCACACTGTCTTTACCTGCAAGATATGCTGACATAAATGTGAGAGAAAAAAATTTAACAAAAGGAGTGGTGTTGTTTTAGTACAAACTACTTATGTTCTATTTCAGTTTATCACCAGAGTTAAAATTCTTGCTTTTTTAGAAACAGCGAACTCAAAAAATTCTAGATTTCAATGTCTGAAAACTAAAAAATTAGATTAATTTTCTGTTGCTGCAACCTTTGAAAATAAGAAGAAACTTCACAGAATCTACGGTCATGACTCAGTCAAAAACCATTAATACCTTGATCCCTGGTATTAGCAATTGTGCTCTCTGCTGCCTAGGGAGGAAAAATTAAGGACTAGTGGGCAGTAAAAAGAAGCAGTAATGGTTTTTACAACTGTGGTCTATGCTCCCCAGAGCTTCATGAACACCAGCAAAGCCTTTCAGAGATATTTCCCTCTTGCATTATTTGTGTGTGGTGCTGCGGTCAGCACCAAGCCCAGCACAGCAAAGCATCACATCAGGAGGTGTGCCCTGGGGTGGGAAGTATGCTTTGCCTGTAGAGTAGCCGCTGTGGTGTCTCATCTAGGGCTGGCAGAGACAAACATAGAGAAAATCAGGTTAAGAGAGAAGGAAAACCCACTGCAGGGTGATTTAGAAGAGAGTAACCATTCATTCACACAGATAAACATGTGGAGTGAGCTCCGAAATTTTCTGTTGGCATCTCCACCAACTAGAAAACATGATGGTTAAATGAAATTAAATGAAAAGTAGGATAACAAGGGAAATGCAAATCCAATGGTTCAGTATAGCTCAGTTTGTTGACATTTGGTGTTGACAAAACAAATGTAATACATATGATTTTCAAAGGCTTTAGTCATCCCCTGTGACTGTTACATTCCTTACTGAATGCAAACTCAATTTTTATAGCTGCCTACAATTATGTATGTGCAGCTGTATCCAAACATATTTGGAATGTATTATCAGGGATCTTGAATGCTTTTATTTTTTCCAAAATAGAAGAAAGAACTGAAACCAAGAATGTCATAGGCAGATGATAAAAAGAGTTTCTCTGTGTCATGGAACACTGCCCAAAAGTTTTGATGCTGAAGAATGAAACAAAAAAAAAATATATAACTGATAAGGCTGAAACTGAACCCCACTTTTAAGAATGCTTATGTGTGGCTGCAGACACTACTACTACTGTCCTTATCTGTGTATTTTTGCAATGAATAGAATATTTTTCTTTCCATCTGCCCATGCTGGCATCATCCTGCCCTTAACGATGATGAGATGGTGAGCTGGCACTACCTAATATTCATCTTTAAATGTGACCCTGCACTGCAGTTATTCAGGAGAAGTTTCAACAATCTCTTGGCTTGTCTTCCTGAATAGACATACTTATCTAAGAAAAACAGTGAATTTGTTTTTGGTTTTTTTTGGTTTTTTTCTTTTTTTTTAAATTAGGGTATTGGTTTTTACCTGCCAGCAACATCCTAAATAAGAAGAGTATGAAAAATTATTTTTGAAAGCTCTACTGGACATTTGATCATATTTTATTTCAAATTTCAATAGAAATGTTATGTAAGATGGACTGCGTCTTCTGATAACTGCTTTCCTGGACATCAGCATTCTAGGAGTATGTGAAGCAAACACAAATTCTGCCTAGAAGGAGTAAAACAGAAATAATTTAAGAAAGAAGTAGGAGAATCCTGTTCTGGACCAGTCTGACTGCCTGGCCCAGCTAACTGCAGACATCTGTGGAACAAACCTTTAAGTCTGTTTGGGATGACAAAACACCTATCCCCTGTGTCCATGTTTCAGGGACCTTCCATGACAAAAAAATATCCCAGTGAACGTAAGACTTTCCACTATGGGCTGATACTGTTTCCCATAGGATGAGGGAGTGACAGTTCCGCTACTTCTGTCAGATATGCTGCCAAGAACCAAAAGAGAAGA
Source organism: Cyanoderma ruficeps (assembly GCA_008694505.1). Classification (NCBI taxonomy): domain Eukaryota; kingdom Metazoa; phylum Chordata; class Aves; order Passeriformes; family Timaliidae; genus Cyanoderma; species Cyanoderma ruficeps. Next base: position 16,534,420 of record VZDJ01007747.1, read on the forward strand.
ATGTTATAAACAAATTTACACAAACAAAAACTGCACCCATACTTGTTCCTTTCTTCAGGCTTGGAGGGTTCAGTGGCTTTATAGCTTCACAGTTTCTTTACAGCTTTGTCATCTCAACAAATAGGAGCACAAGAATAATTCAGAAGTGCTGAGAAAGGGTGAGTGTTAAAAAAGGAAGAAGGGCTAGATGTTAGATTCTATGCATAAAACTACACTTCACAGGCAGTCGCATACGTGACTTGAATCTTGTAATAAATAAGTATTTTCTACAATACTTATATAGTTTGTACTTCAAATGTTAATTTAATTGTAATTGAATTAGGAATAACTTGCACTTTTTAAACAGACCAATAAAACGTTAGTTAGACTAGCAGTAAAGTCTTGGTTCATTTATAAGACAGGTTCCCTTTTTCTCCTAACAGTCTTTTGATGGTAACATCAGGGGTGATTTCTTACTAACTATTCCTCATTGCTGAGCTCCACTTGAAACAAGGTCTATTTTCTTTCTTTAAAATCTCTGGGAACAGACAGTTATTGTCAAATGCTTCAATACTTAGTGTTGCCTATTCTGAATTTGATTTCCCTTCCTGACACAGTCCATAGGAGACTTCAAGTGCAACACTTATTCTAGCAGCTATTTAATTCCTCCCTCAGCACAGAAACTGGGTTCTTGACTTGTGGAGAAAAGATAAGGGATAAATGGGATTAATGAGCACCTAAAAGAAAAACAATTACTATAAAGGTTATAAATCAAAGTTTATATTTAAAGAATAGAATCCCTTAGGGTTATTCATGCTGTAAATTTTTATGCTTGTATTAAAACAGAGATATTTCGGAGTGACTAGTACTGAAAATATTGTATTTAATTTGTCTGTAAGACAGTATTTAATTGATATCAAACTACTGTTAAAAAACACGAATGGTCATAATAGATCACAATAGGACAGAAACATTTCAGTGTCAAGAGCACTATGACATATGTTCACTGATATGAACATGTGGAAAAGGGACAGCCAAGCTGATCATATTAAACGCTGAGGAAGAGCTGAGGAAGGAAATCATGTCACCTGGGGTTGAGATGAGAAGGGATTATTTTTGGAAGGAGATGTATTTCTAACAGTTGTTCTGAAAAAATTGCATCAACATCAAAATTGCTTGGGAGAGATGACTGGTATGAGCATAAATATTGATGAAACAGCTAACATTTCTGCTTTCAAGCTAGGTGAAGTTTATGATAAGAGAGATATTGCATGTTAATAAAATATCAGGAAAGACTAGAACAGAGTGAGCAAATTATTGGCATATTACCTATTCAGCCAGTCTGAAACAGACTTTTGGGGATCTATAGTTGGTTTTATGTGCCTGTAGTAACTGTGTTTCTTTGTGCTGGATGTAAACATCTATTTGAATATAATATTTGAGGGATATGTATTTTTACATGACTTGAATTTGTAAAGCATGTATATATAGTCCATAGATCTACACAATGTTTGTGTCTCAAAGGTTATTGGGGTTTAACTTTTGGAATAATCTTTTGGAATAATCTTTTGGAAAAATGTATATACTTTTAGGAATAGCATGGTTCTCAAAATGTTCATACTTTGGTCAGTGTTTTGTAGCTGGAATAGTTTGAGTTATGAGTATTGTATTCAACTGGGAAAATATTTTCCATGACCATTATTAATATATGTACTTCTTTGCTGGATTTACTTTTGTTTCTACTACAAACAGTAAATGCTATTGATTTATACTATGAGCTTTTTTCCACCCTATACACATTGCAATCTCTCAGACACATATTTGAGGTAGGAATAATATTTTTAATAAGTAAATTCATAAAACCACATAATGGAATTCTTATTACAGGCAAAAATTGGATATACAGTACATGGGCTATAAGCCAGGCCACTACTTGAATATTTTTTCTGCTAAGAAAGTCGGCTTTAGCATGTGTGATTTCCCAAGCCTCAGAGACAAGATGACAGACATTTGTAGTTCTTAATTATTCATAAACCACATTAATGATACTTAGAAAGTGCAGTCATTAGAAAATAATTAAAGAATAACAGTCCATCTATATTACTACAGTTTGTGAAAAAGTTGTTGAAATAAAAGGAGTTTTCGAAATTATATTTCAAATTAGATGACCACATATATTTACGTACTTGTGTCTTAAATTTTAATGATCTTTTTTAATGATTTTTTTCAGTGCCATGTAAGGGAAATAACAGTTCCTTTCAGTATAACATAATTAAACAAAGCTAACATGATAACTTTTCAAAAGTGGTCAAGAAGACGAAAAAGATGTGACGATTAGAGAAGGATGCACTGTACACTGAAAGAGATTGTTCATGATAGTCTCTTTATTATGGATGATTTATATACCTGCCTTCTAAAACAAATTAGAAGAAAAAGAAGTAAAATCATTGCTACATATTATGTCTATTGAAATAACATATGCTTGTTTCATATCTATGCACTTACATTAGCCCAGTGATAGAAGAAAAGGTGCAAAGAGAAAATGTGCAAAGCTACTCCAAATGAAACTACATTGTTGCATACAGTTACAGTTACAGGTTAAATACAATTACTACCCTGTTTGATATTAATATATTCATTAAGATTCTCTTTGCTGGTAAATATTTAATAACGCCAAGCTTCTTTGTAAACGTGAAGTTTGCAATGTAGATGACCACCAATAAAACTATCTATATGTAAGGGTTCAAGGTGTGTTGGTAAGATCATATTCAGATTGTCAACATAATCGAGATTGTGATATAGGAAAAGAATTCTTGCAGGATAAGGTAGCATTCAATAAGGCTGTAAGTCTTCAGTGTGTTGCATACAGGGACAGGGATGTTTCACTGCTCTTTCCAGAGGTCCTTTGGCTTCACTGGGGCTCAGATCAGAAATGGATGGGAAGTAGGAAAGGGACAGGACTCTGCAGATGCTGCAGACTCCTAAGACTTGCATTTTAGGAATAAATCTATCCAGGGCTGATAACTGCTGTAGGACAAGTACACTAGCTAAACCACCCAGACAGAACTCTTAATAATGCAGTTGTGCTATGCTAACCTTTCATACAGGGGAAAATTTAAGAACTTAGAATATAAAAGAGCATACTATGGCTCATCCACTTTCACAGATGCAAGTAATCTCAGACATTTCAAACTGCTTCTCCTTAGAATGGACAGAAATCATTATTATTTTCACCAATCATCTTTATGTTGATCATAAAGAGTCAGATCTTGTGAGGTGCCGAGTTACATTGCCATGCTCCTGGTTAGTGAGCAGCTGGTAAGGCTGCTGATTGTCTTGCATGAATCACTTTGACTCTTTTGAAGCAACAGACTTGAATAAAAAGTAACCATTACTGCAGATTTAAGCATCACTCATTATTCTTCTACTTTTGCAACGAGTAGTTTTGCAATCCTTACCTAAGACATACTTCAGAATGGCAGCAAATGCAGAAGTAATCTCAAGAGGGCAGCAGATATTATCTAAACTTATCATCCATAATAATTTAAACAAAATTATCAACTCTCCCCCCAAAGAAGAACAAGAGATAAATTTCTTAAAATTATTGCTATATTTAGCAGCTCATAACATCACCAACATGCACAGTTCTGTGAATTAGACTTAATACAAATATTTCAAAATACAGATCTGAAAAATGCTCTCAATTTTTATTACAGGCCTATTCAATAAAATATATACCTTTGGTGTAATATATTCTGTTGTATATAGCAAACCATTTTCATTGTCATCAAAAATATATCTTAGCACTTGCGAATTACAGGGGACTCTAATTCCTCAGATAACCCAGATATTGGATACAGTATCTTCAACCAGCTCATAAATATGTAGACATGATACAGATGTACATTTTCTATAGGAAATGGAAAGTGAAAGGTCTTTGAGAATTTTAAACTTACTAATGATTAAGCTACTTTAACTGTCTTTATGCTACTTTCATAGATATATAATAAGACATTATTTTCATTGAAAATATGCTTTAAATAAGGCAATTTTTGTAAGAATTTAAATAGTACTTTTTCTTGCATGAAAAACTCACTTACTTGTGAGGTGGTCATGCCTCCCTTGGTATTCTAAAATCACTACACACAAAGCAATAAAATTACAGAGCTTAGCATCCATCCTCCAAGGATGAAATCACAGTGAAGAAAGCTGTGATATACTTTATGCTGTAAATCATATCGTATCATATCATATGATGATACCACAATAGAAGAGAGCTGGTTATTTACACAGTGGTTCTGACTGGAAAATGTAAACAAAGATGAGTCAAGCACCTCAGCAATGCATTGACTTGCTAGTTCATATCCAAGGTTTTACAACGTTGTTCATTTAGTTCCATTGATAACTTGACATGAGGCACCTGTTTTTAAGGTAAGAAACTGGTCAGGTGATGAAGTGTGAGTGGGGCTTTCAAGTAAATACGAATCCATTCCCTTCAGTTCATTAGTAAACCAAGGGTTTACTAATCTATGATCCAAGAAAGATGGGATGCTGTTAGGTTTATATGCAGTTTAAGGAGTTCAATGACAGAATGACTATTGTTTTCTAAGACATATAAGCTCAAGAAAATCTCCAGTATAGTAAATAATATTTTAAAATAACTGTTTAAGTAAAATTCACATTTTAACATCGATTAACAAAATCTGATGGCTGTTCAGAAGCTCTTCGTCCCACTGATATTTTCGGAATTAGCTTGGAAAAGCTCAAGTGTACTTGAACATCACTGTAGGTATAAACAATTGAACATTAAAAGGTATGACAGTTGGAGCTTCTTTCCAGAACTAAATGCTCTTTCTTTTTAACGTCAATTTGAAGGTGAATCCTACTGTGAATTACTTTTCTCTGCCAGAGAACTTCATTATAAAGAGAGATTCATTGTTGCAGGAGACAGCCTGTCTTGCTATTCTTTCTCACTTCACACTGTACTTCCCCTTACTGAAGAGGTCCCTGCTGTCTGAGGAAAGTCCTGAGAATCATGTGTTCCTCTTTGTACCATTGTTATAAGTATTATCTTCTCTTTTCTGTTATTTCAAGGTGTCTAATTACGCTTAGGTTATTACACTATGTTCATAATTTTTGTAGACACTTAATTATTAATTTGAAATATTTACCTGTGGCAGACTAAAAAAGAACTGCTAGCCTCAAGTTATTCTCAGGAGATCAGTTTCAGAAATACCTTAAATACTCATGCTGTATACTTCTCCTTTCCCAGCATTTCAAGGGCTTAAGATTCTACTTACCAGACAAAACTGTCACACTCAACTATCACTCCTATTAAATTAATCTTCTCACAGAGATTTAGAACTTCTGTCTTGTACAAAAGTGAGATATAACAGTTCTTCCTCACTTATGTTTCTAGAAGGTGTTTCCCCAGAAACTCCTCTGGGGCACTTCCTGATTTCAGGAGTTACCATCTTTTCAGAAGTAATGGTTACTTAAATTTCTCATCCCAACCCTCCTACATCGCTTTTTCATGCTGAAACAGTTTGAACTGATGAATCATGGCTCTTTTCCTTCCTTGCTGTTTATCCTCCTGCCCTTGGAGCTTTGAAGATAATCATTCAGGCATGTTTCTCCTCCTAAAAGCTATTTTAAAATTGAGAAGTCAATTGAGAATGTCATACCTAGAAGAGCTGATGAGATTTAATATCCAAAAAAATTATATTCGTGTCCATGTTAGTAGAAAAGAAATATAGATAGAGATACTTATCAAAAATCCTAGAAAATTTTCAATTACCTTGATTTTTCAATTCATATCTTGTAATACATTACATAAAGGTTGGATTTAATTTTTTGAAAGAAGTTTTCAGAAATTTTAGAATCAGGACCATAACATAGACAGAAAAAGCACGTGGAAAGTGGCAGGAATAATTTTATGATTTGTTTTACTGAAGCAGGCAATATGGATACTTCTGATTCAATCTCTTTCTAGGTGCTTATCTCCATCTAGGAAAAAAAAGTAGCCATCCATAACTTTTTATTCCCTCGAGGATATCATTATGTCATTATACAAGGGATATACCATTGTATAATAGGATCTGTATGTCAAGGCTCTGTAACAAGCTTCCAAACACCATGCAAGGAATTTGATCAAAGTGCTTCCAGTGTAGAAGATATATTTCACTATAATATTTAACAGGAGGTCTAATAAAATGGACACTTTTTTTGGATGCTGTTGAGTGATAATAGTAAGATTCCCCTTTTCAGACAGAGTCCACCTTCACTTGATTGTTGTTTGTAATCAGCGGAGAAGGTTTGCTTCTCATTCTGTCTCCCGCATCATTAGAACTATCCTGGAAAAAAACTTTCGCTGTACAAAAAGTGACAATAATTCTCTTGTATTCTCTTCTGAAGTTCTGGTTCAGGAGTCCATATACTATAGCATTAAGGCAGCTGTTGAAATACGCCATGTAATAACTAGACACAAACAACCACTCTGGAATCCTTGGGATTACAGTTTTGGGGTTGACAGCCACTGCAAGGCCGATAAAGTTCAAAGGTGCCCAGCAGACTGCAAACAGTACAAATACCACAAACATGGTTACGAAGTTTCTGAAGTCGTGAGGTTTCAGCCTAGGGTTGTTATCTGGTTTAACCCTTCGCCTTACCTGAATGACAAGGATCCAGATTCTCAAGTAACAGAAAGTAACTACGGCTATGGGGAGCAGGAAGTGGAAAAACACAACTGCTATAGTATATGCTGAGCTCACAGACTGTGCAAATGTACACGAGTAAATCCTGGGGTCATACTGCAGTGATCCCACAAACAGGTTGGGCACGATAGCAACAAACGTTAGGACCCATATAAGAACAATGTAGCACAATGAATTCTTGTCGCTGTACAGCTTGTCGTATTTGAGACTGTGGCAGATATAGCAGTACCGATTGATAGCGATGCCTGTAATATTGAAGATTGATCCAATGACACTTAGGCCCATCAAGAAGCCACTAATCTGGCAGTGTAGGTATCCCAGTTTCCATCCGTTGTGAAACACAGATGTGAGGACCAGTGGATAAGGGTAGATAGCTACTATCAAGTCTGCAACTGCCAGGCTTACAACAAACACATTTCCTGTAAAATAAATATAAAAAGGCAAGTATTAGTTTTTCTTTTGCTCTTTTCTGTCATTTCTGCTCTCATTGTATTAATGAGCAGCCTCAGTGGAACACTTTAAATGTAATTAGTTTCTACTTTCTAGCTCAAAATTCATTGTCATATACCAGAAATAAGACACCCATTTTTAGTTTTAAAAGATAGATTAACTTAAAGGGGCACCTTTTGAAAGAAAACTCTCTTTAAGCTTATCTACCATGACCTATTATATTTCTTATGCCATTTATTTGGATTCTTTCAATCACACAGACTTAGAATTCATATCAAATCAAAATATTCATAACTTTAAGGATTGCTTTGGTTTTAAATAGTGTCTCTTGAAAAAATCAGCAAAAATAATATTACTAATAATTTCCAAACCCACATTTACCTTCTTTATATAACTTCCTTTCATTGCATTAACTAGCCCTTAACTTTTCCAATCCTGAAATTAAAATCTCTTTTCTCCCATTTATATTTCAAGCTTTCATGACTTTAGTATGACTTTTACATTATTCTCTTTGAATATGCTGGCAAGTATAAATAATCTTAACTTCTAAGAGTCTAGTTGAACACAATTGTCTTTCCTAAAGACATGCTCTTCAGTAAAAAAAGTGATGTTGGGCAGTGGCCTAGACAGTTCCCAGACAGTATTGACGCCCCATTTTTCTCTGCCTCCAAACCGGAAAATTAAGCAATGAAACATTCTGGTTATTCATTTTTAAACAAAGGGAGATGGTGTTGTTCAAAGACAATTTAATCCATCATGTTTTGAATTCATTTTTTAAGGATAGATCATATTTTCTTTTTTTAGTTGCTTAAATGATAACCCATATGAATGCCTCCCAACCATTCTAATTTCTAAGAAGAAGCTCACAAGAATCATTGATGTTGCTTTTATTCATTTCTTTAAAATAACTATTACATGTAAAGCTCTAGTTATTCATGTCCATAAGTACAGAAAGCTATCAATGTTACCTATACATGCATGTTTTTAGGTATATAAATGCATATATACATAGGCATTTGATATTCTACTTTGTAGTTCTGGGATTATTCATGGAAGAGTAAATAAGAGCTTCCATTGCAACCTGTAATAAAATATGTCATTAGTTTTAGATGATGTACAGTTTCAGTGCTAATCAAAGATGGGCTTGGTTAATTGTTTTATGCATTTATTTTGGGCATATAAAATATGAACAGATAACAGCAGGTTAGTAGGAAAGGCAATGCCCGACAGAGCATTTTACCTGATAAAATTCTCAAAACTAATTTTTGAATATATTATTTCAAATATCTTCAAATGCATAGTCCCTTACCAATCTCTGGCTTTAAAAGTCCAGTTAGAAATGTTTAATCTGCAAATACTATCAGAGAAAAACATAAAAATTATCTTTTTCTGGATGCTACCTACACTCTTGTGTTTAAATTTTGATACATGCACAAAGTACCACATTTGATATTTATCCTAATGGCACCTGGAACAAATGGCACCAATTAAAAGACTGCTGCACTAGTTTTTCCTTGATTTAGTAACTGGATTTATAAATAACTTTCTTGTGATAGTGTCTGTAGCTGTTTCATCTTTGACTGGGGATTCACTGCCAGACTGAAATATGCTTATCCTGAAGCCTTTGGCAGAATTCCAGATCATTTCAGCACAAACATCAGAGCTTCTTTAGGCAGAAGATGACACAGGAAAAAAGCACTGCTTTCACAATTTATCCTTGACGTAGTGGCAACTGATATAAGAACAAGAGACTGTATGGAACTTATAGCTCTTTGTTTATCTGATGAATCAAGAAGTAGAAAGTAAATGAAAAGGCACTGTTGGCAGGTTTTTTCCCCCCTATCCAGAATGTTGCAGGATTGATGAAATGGTAGCATATAAACTCCAGACACTTAATAAAATGTAATACTTGAAAGAATTCCATTTATATCTGCTTGTTAACTTTCTACTTAGCTCGAGACTGCCCATCCTAAAATTCTTTCTCTACCATCCACTAAAACTTTTGCTGCTGCTCACCATTATTATTGTTAGTATTGTCATCATTTACCCACTTTTGCCAAATGATAAGGACCAAGTTAAAGGGGCTTTTTTCCCCTTTAAAAGGTGTTGTATTGAAAGGTGACAGATGGTACACATTTCTCTGAATACTTTTAGCTCTGGAAACAAATAAGTCTAGGAAGAGGAAGCACTCTGTCTCTGAATCAACCAAATTTCAGGCTTCCATAAACTCATGCACCATGATTGTTCCAGCTTTTTTCAACTAGCTGCTGTAGAATGACAAACTGAAAATCTTGGTAACACAAGCTGTTTCATGTGAAAATTGGAGGCTAGCAGGAGGCTAGCAGGATATCCTGGTAGCCTGTCTTAAAAAAAACAAAATGAAATCATGAGTTTGGAAACCAAGCCCCAAGCTGCCAGCTCATGGTTAGCATGTCAGCTGAATGAATGAAGCGCTGGGAGTGGAAACTACTTGGAAACCAGATACCTGTTTGCAGACAGGACTTTTAATTTGATTTTAAGGAAGGGTTATTTCAAAACTTGAGTGCAGATAAATTTTCCTTATGAGCATGGAAATATTTGGGATTAGTATGATGCATATTTTGAGCTTCGTTGTTTCAGAACCTGAAGCTGGAGTTGAAAAGAAGTTGAGCTTTCATATGTTATATAATAAACAATTTAAAAACATGATCCTAGCTTTAGCTACCACAATCACTAAAAAATATTTCTAATTTATGAAATTTCCATATTATAATGGCATATTGTGAAATTAGACCCTTACTTTTGTAGAACACTTGGCATTTTAGAGGTGAGTATGACAAAAATATATATAGGAATGGGTTAATTTTTATCTTTGGATTTAAGTTCGAACAGAATGCTATAAATGAAGCCTGAAGTTCTATATTGAACCCGTCAAAAAGGCCACAAAATCAAAATCTTGAATAACTCTTCCTTGAAGTAAAAATATTCATTCTCTTTAGAGAGTAAGATCACGTTACTGTGAAAAAATGTGATTTGTGTACCTAAAGAATATATTATTATGCATTAACACCACTTGGCTGAACTGAGAAGGCAGAGGTTGAATTTCATGACTTTGACATAAGCCAAATAAGCTTTAATAAATTTAAGCAAATGTTGTGCAGTGGATGTATGTGGGAAGAAGGATAATCTACTGGTAACCAGCTTGAGCAGGTTATGTTTTTAGATGCTGTCTAAAGCAATGTTCCATCAAATATTTTCACCACCTTTACTGAAAAAGAAGCCTTTCTGCTCAGCAAACACATAGCAACATCAGACCTACCTGCTGAATATAAAGCTGTATTAATGCAACAGAAAACAAACAAGTGTTTTCCTAGACAATTTGACTTCTGAGAGCACAACACAACACTGAGTGTAAAAATTGTGACCCTGACAGATAATAAGAAAAATGCTCATGGGATTGCCAAGATTTCAAAATGAATATAAGAGTCTCAATAAGAACTACATGATGTAGTTGTATCAGTAGCAACTCGTATTTACAGAACATATACAAATTACTGTGTGGGTTGTTATTCCCTAGATTTAGTGCTAAGTATCTCCTGAATGATAATCAGAAAGTTTCCAGAAATTTCTAGCAACTTAAATATGTGCAGAATATTAATGGAAACAGATTAAAATTACATAGACTAGGTGGTGCTGAATGCCTGCCATAGAGTTAGAATGGAGGGCTGAACACAGCAGGTCAAAAATGACTTATCTTTCCTGAAATTTTAGTAGAACTGAGGGTGATGTGGTCTGCAGAGCTCTTTTCTCAAGTGTTAGGACTGTGAAGTACTTTTACTCTTCTAAAATATTTAGTCTGGGGAAAATAGCCTCCTGTAAAAAAGGGAAACAGCTTATGTATAGAAAAAACCCAACAGTGTTTTAAAGCATTAGGGGGATTCCAGCTAGAATATTTGGTACTCAGAAAGTCTGAGTGCACTTTAGATGATCTCATGTTGCTGGCAACATCAGTAAGGCTATGTTTTCTCCTTTTTTTCACAAGTTATTTCTATACCTTTTAATATTGCTTGCCAAGTCACTATTCTATTCACCTTTTTCAAAGTTTTTCCTGGATAAGTAATGCTTTGGCTGCTTACAACAAATGTTTTCCACAAGCCATCATGTTCTCATCATGTAGTTGCATTTTGAAACACATATCATGGCATTTCCATTAATGCTTCAGGCTGAACCAATTTTAGGTGAGGGTTTTAGTCTTTATGCCAACTGGACCTGCTTTATCTTTTAGGTAAGATTAAACAGTGTGTGCATGAGTCATTGAAATGACATATAAGGATTTTGTTTCAGTGGCCACTGTCTCAGACCTCTAATGTTTACTTGCTAAGTACATCTTTAAGGAAAGAGGATAGTGTAATTCGTCCAACACTGCAAATTTTTAGATCAGACTTAGTTTCTAATGATCAGATTCATGTCATTCTTATCTACTGTCTTTTCACCACTTGTAAGATATTGCCAGATATGTTAACAGTCATTTACAATTGTTTCATAACTAGCCTTAAGTAACAAGATGCTTTCCTATAAATTTTGATCATGTTTTGTAGACATTAAACTGTATTTAAATACCATACTGCCAAGTTTGTTATGTACACAGTTTTTACACATCTAATGGCACAAAAAATTTTATTTAGATTTTTAAGCACTGGTTTCTGATCATTCTAATACTTCTGCCAATTTTCCTCAAGGATAGCTTGCAGATTTTTTTGACATTATTAAATCTTTCTGATTGATCTAGCCCTTGCTCAGGACCTTAATTTAAAAGTTTATGCTCCTAGCTGAAAACAAGACTATGATAGGTGCTCACTAGTGAATGCCTGCAGCATCAGAATCTTTAAATTTGATATCTCATAACTGGGTACAGCATCAGAGAGACGAGGTTCTTCCTTAGAGGGGAATTTTGTCAGGCCTCTGCTTACTTAATGATGTTTCCATGCACAAAATGGTATCCCAATGACAAATATTAAAGCTAGATTTGTTTCATATTCTATGAATATTTTTGCCCTGAATGTTGTTCCATTAGCACTAATATTTCACTTGTAAAACATCATAAACAAAATCAAGAACTGAAAGCTCTTTTTGTGAGTACCTAATACAAATTTAATAAAATTTTCTTGTACGTGTATCCAGAAACAGATCTCAGCTCTACTCAGTGTTTCTTCTACCTGAGGGACTATCCAGTCAGAATGTTTCAAGAAAAAGATGAGTTCATAATTTTTCTAGCATTAAATTAATATTGGAAAGTTGTTGTACCTGGGAGCACAGTTCGGGTTTCCACAGAGATCATGCACAAAAAAATTCTAAATTAAAATACTTCTAAGTGGGGACAATGCCCATGGTTTCTTAGGAAAAATCTCAAAGTCAAGTAAGGTTACCTAGACAAGAAAGTGTGCAGTCCCAGCTTCACTGAAGAAAGATTTGAAATGTCTAAGAAACTAACAGTCCCTGCAGCTCAGCATCAAAATGGCACAAAACAGCTGAGCAAAAATGTAGAAATAAATATTACATAAGCTCTAGTTACTCCTGGGAGCTTCATTCACTTTACAGATCATAATATCAACTCCCCTAGATCTGAAAAGCCTATTTTTAAACTAAAGGCACTATTTATAAACCTGTCCTGAATCAAGAAGTCCACGTGCACATTAAATTTGAATAGCATGATGGGCCTGTGGGTTCTGCTTCTTATTAGCAAGTTAACCATGATGCTGCAAGTGGTGATGCAGGGAAATGTGAAAGGTTTAAAGCCCAGAGTCAACCCTGTAGCTTTAAGTATACGTGAGTAAACCTCTCTCTTTCCTTTCAAGCTGAGAAGAGACCTTGTATTACTTTGTTACTTTCATAAAACCTCATTCAAATGTACATTTCTGCCACATCATAGAAGGGGCTTTCAGGCCTTCTATCATCTAGTAGGGATGCAAATGAAACCAACAGAGCAATTAAAGACATTGCCACTACCTACCAGAAATAATGATGATAGGCAGGTGACTTCTTAGCACTGACGAGGGTATTAAATATTTGTAGTTTAAACTCATTTACTATCTTACTAATGTAAAAATACTTAGTGTCAGGTAAGTACAGGTATTGAAATCACCTAAATAACCTCAACATTTAACTCCAGTTAATAGAAATTCAGGGTCTTGATTCTTACAGGTCTGGACAGCTGGAGTACTACATAATAGTATATTAGAGAGATATTGAAGAATAGATTTGTTAACGACCTATCAGAATAATCCATATTGTAATGTTTTGTTTCACTGTGCTGAAAGTTGAAGAAAATTATGTAATCAGCACAGTATAAATGAAAGATTACTGATGCATTCAGAAAAGAAAATGCAATACTGTATTTAGATTAATTATCACACGGAATCTTCCAGCAAAGCTGCAGCAACAATTAAATTTGAAATGCCTATGCCATCTTCTGGCCAAGAAAATCAGATGCATGAAAGAGTAATTGCCAGAACATGGCAGTGAGAAATTAAGTAGTATTCAGACGAAAGGAATGGGTGTGTATCAGGTCCAAGTTGACTGTAGCCCAAGAGTATGCAGATGAGAAAAAGTGGTTTTACAGATATGCCAAACAACATACAGTTTTCTGTGGTTTTTATCACCTACCATTTTTTTCTGCAGCCCAATTGTATACATGTGAGTAAGAAAGCTCCTGCTCTCCTTCTCACAGTCTAAAAATATTTGTTGCTGCTATTTTTGGTGGTTCAGTCAAGAGAGAAAAGTGATGTGAGTTTACTGTCAGGCACAGAAGGGAATTGAATCCATATGCTGGACGAGTGCCACAGACTTGGGGATGTTCCTTGCCTCTGGAAGTTATGTATGGCATGCCAGAACTGCTTTGAAAATATCTCTTATAATGGACGTGTAGCATGAGAGGGATACTTAGTTTGTACTATGTGGCAGATTTAGGAGGTGCATGGGATATTGAAAACCTCAGTACTGATAAGACTGAGGTATTTCTGGGTATGCCAAAAAGGACAGCACTATCTACTGGATGAATTTATTTGACATGAAATATAAAGCAGCTGAGGAAAACAGCACTAAAGGCCTAGACAATGATTGCCCATCTGACATAGGACTAAACAGGAGCTGACATTAACTGAAGATCTCACATGAAACTGAACTTAAAAAAAATCTAAAAGTGGTCAGGGTCTGGGTCTTTTTTAACAACTTTTAAGAAATGCCATTTTAAAAAGCACTTTAAATAGCTCTCAGAGCAACAGTGCACCTCAGGATACACTCATCTTTCTTTTACATTATGCAGTGGCATGAAATATTTTGCTTTGAGAGTCTACATAGTGGGTTCATGTCCAAGATATTTTGCTTTAGAAGCAGCAGCAAATTGAACAAGACTTCTGTTCTTTTACAGAAATTTCTAAAATTTTATCACAGCAAATACCTATTTACCTTGGTAACAAGATGGTATTAAACTGGCACTGTCATAGGGTTTTATAGTTTTAAAACATAGAAATAAAAGATAAAAGTGACTCTTGTCAGCCAGCCAAGAGTGAATTAAGACATAAAATATCAAGAAGGCTTGTAATGACACTGACGTGAATCAACAAGTCCTGCTGTCTTAGAGGTGCAAGCTAGAAACCAGGACAGCCAGACATATTGGCGAATGTCTCAGGTTGTGTGACCCTGGTTTTGGCTCTGGTATCTGCCTGGCCTGTTCTTTCTAGTTCACTGGGTGGGTGTGTTTTCAAGGTCAGAACATCTATCCCCTTTGAACATCAGCTTCTTCTATCATGATGGAAATATTTCAGAGATCAAATAGATTTGCCTGAATAACTTATCCACATTTACAGAAGGGAATTATATTGCCACTTCTGACTTGATCTTTTCTATCTCTAATTGCTATGATCCATTTGGGAGGAAAAAAAATCCCATGGACAGCCTGTTCTCCAGCAAGGTATTGCCTAGGTGTTACAGAACACTGAGGTTCAGCGAGCTGTGTGAAACCGATTAGAATAACAATATTGCTGATGTCAGAGGATCACGCTACTGGACTGCATCACAGTAGAATCAATGTGAGGGTACTTTTCTCCCCTTCAACTATATTTGCACTAGAGACTGGAAATATATGGAAAGACAAAAATTATACTGTTCACAGCACTATCAGAGCTCAGATAAATAAAATTAATAATACAGTTTGACCGTAGGAAGAGGCAGAGATGGATGCTTATGAAATATAATTACGTTTTGTGTCTATACAAAATCTCACATATCTGTCAGGACTGATGTGAGATAAAGTGAAGATGCAGTCTATTCCCTTCCAAATTCTAATATGTATTTTGAGAAGACAAGTTGGAGAAAACAGGAGAGTGAAATTGCAACCACAACTGACAGGAGAGCCTGACAGGAAGGCTTCTATACTGTATAAAACATTGCAAACACAAAATCACTTTCCTGAATCTTTTTGAAAGTCACACTTTTATGTAACAGGTTTTTTGTGTCTGAATTTGTCCAGAATTATTCATGGGATGAAAGAGAAGTTTAAAAATTCTCAAGAGGACAAAATAATACATTTTCTTTCTGTTATGACTAATAACTATAGCTGGTCATTCAGTCTATGTAGACAGTAGACAGTAAAGCTGGTAAAATGAGTTCATAAAATAGTCTTCCCAGTTCTTTCTGTTAAAATCAGCAGTGGTAAGACACCTGCCAAGAAAGTGGAAAATAGCATTACAGAAAAAAATCACTCATATATAGTTACACATATGTGTTTACTTTCCTTTCTTCTATGCATTCTCTATTTATGTATCCTTCCTTTTCCTCCTTTCCATATATATTCCATCACTGTTTTTTCTCCACTCACTGACTTAGGACCCAAAATCTTTTGTTTCTGACAGAAGCCATTTTCCCTCCATCTTTTCCTCTCTTTTCCTCTTTTCTTTTTTGCCCCAATTTTCTCAGAAAAGAAGACACAGATGATTATCATACTAATTTCCACCTTATCAGTTTGATGATTTTTAGAGTGTATACCACTGTGCCACTATCACAGACCCAGGTGACTTTTTTCCTTCCCCCCTTCCTTTCAGTTCTTAATTTTCTCTGTTTTGCTACAGCAAAAGTCAAGTTGAATGGTCCCACACCAGAGTGGAGCAAGTGAAATGATATCAAGTATCATGGGGAATTCACCTGAATAAGTGCAATTTTTATTGCAATATTAGTGGGGTTTGTTTATGAAAGTGACTGATGGTATCAAGAATTCTTGCTGTTCTATACCATCAGAAATTCATTACCACTGGAAACTGAAAGATGGGCAAATAAGTGGAACTTCCATATGCATGGCAGCAAGGTGAAAGATCTTAATATCCATCTTCTCTATTGTCTTTTCCTCTTTATGATGGACAATTGAACCAAGGAAACAGGATATGGGAAAACAACTCTGGATTAAGAGAGTGAAGACCCTAAGATGTGTAGTTCATTTCTTCTGTAAAAAGATTGCAAAACCTTGTGAAATTTGCTCCAGCTATTGGAGCAAAATACACACTTCCACCTACACTATAGACACCTACACTATACTCCTTTTTCTGTTGTTTATATATGTCCATAGACTGCCAGGAGAAACCTTTATGAACACATTCCTTCGGAATTTGATGGGAACCCACACCAACTGCAGAGTTCTGGACCATCCACGATGGGGTAAAAATATGGTAAGAAATACAAATTAGATCTAAACTGGTTACACTGGGTGTCAGGCAAATTCAAAATATGACAAAACAACAAAGCAGACAACTTTCTTAGAAGAGATATTCTGGATTGTTGCAGCAAGCAATTAGAATGATAGCCCTGGTAATTTAAATTTGTCAAAAGCTTAGAGGGGAATATTTTTGTGCCTTGTATTCTTAAAAAATGGATCTAGATATGGGATAGATTTCTAAGAAATTAATTGATAAGGAATTAAGGAATAATAAATAGTTTAAAATTATATAAGAAAAATATAAGAAATTAAAGAAGAAGGTAAGTTTATTCATTATTTCCCTGATTCATTAATCATAATTTTTTAGTTTCTACACAATATAATTGACTCAGAAACAATTTTTGTTTGCTTATATTAGATGTGTACTTTAAAATATGTTGCTGATTAAACTTACAGTTGAAATTTGTATTAGACGGGAAAGAATTAAGATGTTGCACTACCTTAAGGAAAATCTCTATTTTAATTTGTATCAAAAAAATGCAGGAAATATACACTTTATCTGCACCTAAACCCACTTGTTTCTTTTTTTTTACCTTTGTTGTTGTTGTTTGGGTTTTTTTTTACCTAAGGATCGAACTTCTAGTCCTCTCATAGAACTAAAACAGATATGAACGAATAAAATTCTCAGTTTTCTAATGTTATCCTCATTGCTAGTAGCAGCCATCTATAAAGAATTTAAGATAAAGTTTAACACTTGTGACATTTGAATGACCATAAATTATTTTTATTTATTGTGAGACTCACCAGGATTCTTGTCTTTGTACAATTTAGTTTCTTCATTACAAAAGCAACTGTCAGAATAGACAAAACAACAGGAACAAGCTGACTACAGACTTCACAGAACTTTAAAAAATAGTCTTAAGTCATTCTTCCTGTCATTCTTCAGACAAATAAAGATATGAATTTTTTTCCAGTATTTCTTCTAGACAGCCTAAATTAGACACTGTGACTTCACTGCAGGCAAAAAGACTAAGTCATCCTAAATTCATGCCAATACCTTTACAGTATACAGTATACAGTGATATGGGAAGTACTGATGCTCATGTACATCACTTAGTTACTCTGCAGCTGGATGCAACATTATCCTTGCAGGTAATTAACATATCTCCACTTGAATTTTAACTGAATTATCTATTTTTTGCTATCAGTCTGAATGATGAAACTTTCACAGAAGCTGGCTCTGGGTTGACCAGACCTCTGGAAGTCATAATAAGGAGACCTCATTTATTGCTTGTCTCCTTGTTTCTTAGGGTTTTTTTTTCTTTTTTTCCTGCATGATGGGATTTTTCATACAGAACAGAATAAAATTTTCAAGCAGTAATCATTTTAGAGAAAACTAGTTAGACAAATCATGAGGTATGATTACCCTTTGACATCATAGGAGATTTCAGGTATTTCCACACTGTACCTTACAAAAGTGTGGTCAACTTGAAGGATTTTTCTTCTCTTTAGCAACTACTGATACAGAAGTCCAAAATTTTTCAATATCCTCTTGATTATTTAACTAGAAAATACTTGACTTTTACATTTAATGCTTATTAGAAATAAAATGGGGTTTGGATTTGTGCCTTTTATCTTAACAGTATTAAATTAGGTTCTTTATTGAGAGCTCCCTTACATAGAGACATATAATTCAGCGTACAGATGAATTTGCCAAACCACTGAAATCCTTAGAAGCAGGCTTTTGAAAAGAAAAAAAATGGCTAAAATAATGATTCAGCTAACTCCACTGACAAGTCAAAGTAGTGTAAGTGAGCAAATAAGTGGGTCATTGAATTATTGAATTGTTATTCCTCTCCATCTTGTTCTAGTCATTTGCCTTTTCTCTGGGTTTTACTTTCATGAAGAGTGATGTAGAGTTTCTCAGAATGCATTCATTTGTTTTTATTGCTTAAAACTAAACTGCTTGTTTATCAGTGAATGTAGTCAAAAAACTATGAGTGTATGGCACTAGCTAATATGAAAGAATTATATAAATGGTGTTGACTTTCAGTACCCACATATGTCTTCAGAACTTATCACACAGTGTTCTCACTTAACATGCTGCACAAGACTGTCCAGCAAAATAATACAAAACTGCTGAAACCTACACTTGCTGTCAAGAGTATTGGATTTTGTATTATAGTAATTTCAGTGTGGGTGCATTTAAAAGCTGTGTTATGATAGTTCATCTGAATTATTTGTACCCATTGATTTTTGTTATGACTCAGAAATACCCTAACTGAGCACTTCGAGAAACCAAACGCAATTTGTAAAATTAAGCTCAATACCTCCGGTGTAAAAATGTGAACCCTTCCACTGTGTGAAAATAAAACAAATCTGGAAAATGATACCACCATTATTACCTTAATCTCATAATGTGATGTATATAATATCTTAGCTGTGGCACTCCTTTCCTTTTTTAATGCCTATTTTTTTTTCTCTTATACTCCTTTCTATCTTTATTTAAATGTTAGCAAGAATCTTACAGAAAAAAAAAAAGCTTTTAAGCAAGCTGAAAAGCTATATATAGACAGCTAAAGATAGTATCCTTTTAAATATTCAGTAAAAACATTTCCAGTTCTCCCTCTGAACCTTACTGCTCAGTTCTTCATCTTTTTTTAGGCACAAGCTTTCTGTGTGCCAACATACTTCATTATTTAACAAAATTTAGCAAACCAGAAGTCAACACTACTACTTATGAAACTAAAAATAAGAAACTCAAGGAAATGTGGGATAACTATCTCAATGAATATTAATAAAAAGTACTTCTATCTTGAAAGGATGCCAAAAAGTAGATAAAAGTAGAATTAGTGTATGCTAAAGATGTCATGTACTTATATTGTGTTACAAAACCTGACTCAAAAGTTTATTCTGAAGAAGAATGAGTGGTAAGGAAGACTTAGCTTCAAACAGCACTGAACAGTAGATCCTCATTTCTTTACTTTGTTCTGTTAGGGAATAATCACCTCATGCTTAAAACAACATCTTTGTAAAATGTTCTACAGGTGACTGAATGCTAAAAAACCAGTGGGGGGAAAAAGCATCTTTCACCCCTCATCTAAAAATGCCTAGATTTTCTTACTTTAGTTTCAGAAAGATAGCTATTCAGCTTTGTAGCTGAAAAGATTTCTTCAAAAAATTTTAAAAGACAGCCTGAGCTCCTCAGAGAATCACTTTAGATGTTTCCATGTATGAAAATAAAAATGTCTGCTTCAGCACATTAATGTTTTTATTAAACCAATAGCAGAAGGGCTTCCCCTAAAGATCTGACTAACAGCTTTCATTTGTGTTGTGTAAAAGTGGTCAGTTCATGAATCAAAGTTAATTATTTTGGGAATAGGGAAAAAATCTCCTTGTCAACTCTTTTATTCAAGTAGCACGTGCCAGTTGAAACCATTGATGGGCAATACTAGAATTTCTTGGCATTACAGTCACCTCCTGATAGACTTGAATTCATACTTTAGCTAAGTCCAGGTGGATTTTTTGTTTATAAATTCCAGTATTTGGAATAGGACTGCATCAGTTCTCTACAGTATTTTTAGATATATTTTATTAACAAGTTTGCTTCCTGTAAGTTTGTTGTGGAAGGATGTTGATCTGGTCAGAGCTTTAAAACAGATCAATCAAACTTCTTACAGCAAGCTCAGTGAAGAAAACCATGTAAGACAGGGAATGATTAAAACCGGTTTCTCCCTGCATTTTTTTGGTATTTCTAAGGCACCTCCTTTCTTCCAGAATTGATTTCTGTCAGTTCCATACTTCCATGGTCTCCTGTGGTCCTCTTCTCATTTCTTAGGTCTGGTGTGTTTTCTGTTCTTCTCAGCCATCCCACTTCCTGCTGTAGCTGCAAGCTCTCTTCTTGATGCCTTCCTGTGCCTGATCTTCCTGTTGGCTGGTGCTTGCTTTTATTGACCTTGCTCAGCATTTCCCCTTTCCTCTGGGAGATAAACCTCACCCACATATGCCTTTACTAACGACATGTGGCTAGTGGAGTGAGGAAAAAGGCAACAAACACTCTTATTCAGACTTAAGGAAGAGAAGAATAGTAGTTAAACTTTTCATTCTAAAGACAGTCCCTGAGAATGTCTCTTGCAAGTCTGCAAAGATTTAAAAATATATGCCAAACCACTAAGTCAAACAAATGGACAAACACATCCAACCTTATTCTTCCAGCATAAGAAAGTACTTAGCTATATGAGATTTTCAGTAGAGGTACAAAAGTGAGAAGATGTAAAAAGCAGGACCAGTATCAAAGGAACAAACCAAGTATTGTCCATCAATGATTTGGCTGAAGATGCCTCCTCAGGAAACTCAGTAAACACAAAGCTGGGAGGAGTGGCTGACAACCCAGAGTGCTGTGCAGCCCTTCAGAGGGACCTTGATGGCCTTGAGAGATGGGCAGAGAAATGCATGTCCTTTTGATAGGATGATGGGGAGAGACTTGCTCCTTTTCCCTTCTGCCCCAGGGAACTGCATTTTGGAAAGTCTCTCCACAGGCGAAGCATGAGAGCAGCCAGGTTCACTGTGAAGGTAGCCTCTCATGCTTGGATTCTACCATATCTCAACAGTGAAAGCTTTGTTGAATAAATGTTCATGCAAGTAGTTAATATTGCAAATGTGATTTTTATTATAAACTGCAGAAGTATAACTTCTATATCCTTCAATAATAGAAAAAAAATTGGGGTAATTAATAACCTGTGCATTTTAGCGTATTTTTGCTCACCCAGATCACAGAATCATAGAATCATCACGGCTGGAAGAGACCTTCAAATTCAACTCGTCAAATTGTAATCATCAACCCAGCACCACCATAATAACCCCTGAACTGTATCCCCGAGTGCCTCATCCAGATGTCTCTTGAATATTTCCAGAGATAATGAACCCACTACCTCCCTGGGCAACTTATTCCAATGCCCAACCTCTCTAGTTTTGTCAGGGTTTTTTTTCTAATATGTAATCTGAACCACCCCTGCATAGTTTAAGGGCAGTTGCTCTCATCCTTTCACTTGAGACATGGCAGAAGAAATCAACCTCCACTTCACTACAATCTCCTTTCCGGTGATTGTAGAGGGCAGTGAAGTTATCTCTGAGCCTCCTTTTCTGCAGACTAAACAATCGCAGTTCCTTCAGCCTCTCCTGTGAGACTCATACCTCAGCCCTTCTCCAGCCCTGTTGCCCTTCTCTGGACTGTCTCCAGCACCTCCACCTGTTTCTTTCAGTGTGTGGCCCAAAACTAAACACAGGATTCAAGGTGCAGCCTCGGCAGTGCTGAGTACAGTGGGAAAATCCCTTTCCTGGTCCTGCGGGCCACCCTGTTGCTGATACAGGCCAGGATATCATTGGCCTTGGCCATGTGGACACACAGCCAGCTCCTCTTCAGCTGCTTCACATCCACTACTCACTAATGGGGCACCTCCACTTACCAGCTGTGTCAGGCAGGTCTATACTCTCCAGGAGCCTTCTAGATTGCCCCTTCTCTGCTGTGCTGTATTTCCAGCAGACATCTAGTAAGTTGAAGTCCCCCAAAAGATACAGGTAGGACAAATGCTGGCTGTACAAGGCTAGAAACAATCTTAGCTATATGGTGGAAAAAATGTAGGGACTGCCACGGATTTTTGTCTCTATAAATAGGGAAGATTATTTGAAATCACTGTTGTCCCTAGTTCATAATAAAGAATTAGATGTTAATGTAAATTTGATTACAGTCTGTTCAAGATTTAAGAGTTAAAAATCATGCTATACATAGCTTCAAATTACAAATCAACCTCACATCTATTTCAGTTAATTGCACAAATATAGAGTATTGGGACTAGGGTTTATAGTACTAAATGACTGCATTAGTATTTTATAATTTATAAGCACGTTGTTCATACATAAAATAAATCACTGAGAACACATTATTATATAGTAGCCTTTTATTGCTCTCTACAGAACCCTGCTCACTGAGATTACTGAACTTCATAGAAATGAGAAGAAACCTGAATCCCTAAAAGGGTCAATGATGGAAATCTAGCAGAATTATCAAACCACCGTGAATACGTCTTGTATTGTAAATTACTCAAACTTAATATTACTCCACACAATCAAGCTCTTCAAGGAACACACGTGGAAATTTCCAGTAGCAGCTATTACTACATTTTTATTATTTTAGTCATTTTATTCCCCCCCAAAAAAAACCTCCTAGAATGTAGTGATATCAAAGCAATGCTTTTCTAGATGAAAATTCCAAGAAGCAATAATTTTTTTAATCAAATCCAGAAAAAGTAGCATTATTATAAAAAATATAATGGGGCTTACTAGATTAGATTTTTATTTTAATATAGTATCTTTTTATATTTCTATTTACTAATTCATTATAATTCAGTTTCCAAAATTAAAAAAATCAGGCATAACCTATTTCCTTGTACAGTTAACTATTCTGAAGACTGAATTCATTTCTTTGCACTCAAGTGTGTTTAAGAATGAATAAAAATACCCCAATAGATTTATTCATATAAGGTTCTGAATAATTCTTTGAAGTAAATTCAAGGGTAGAAATCCAGCTATCTCAATGCTTTGGTTTTCATGACAAAGATTAAAGAAAAGAAAAGAGTCCTTTTTACAGAAAGCAGAAATATTTTACTTTTTCAGAGAAAAAATCATTAATTAAGTTCCTATTTTAAGTCTTATGAGCTGATGGGTGATGCTTTGCCTTGCTATGCTATAGGATCAGTATTTGCTGTAGAGCCTTACCTTCATTTTCTGAGCAAAGCGATTACTTTATAAAAATCTCACAGTTATGAGGCTGGATCAAGAGTTTAATTTAAAAAACTCTAGCACCTAGTACAGACAACTTTGTGTGCCATAGATTTTGCTAAAAGGTCAGAAAAGCAAAATTTTTACTTTGAAAAGAATGGCTGCATTCATTAGGACAGGGCTGTTACTAAATTTGAGCTTCCAGTAATCTTAAGAGAGCTGCAGTGTGGTCATGTACAGCCTGACCCGAGCCAGCAGAAGATATTGAAGATATGTCACTTCTCTAGACAGTAAATTGATGGATCACTTCCAAAATTATGCTGCTGGTGGTTGTTGTTTTTGTTATTATTATTACGACTACTACTTCTCAGTTCTTTGGGGTTTTTTCTCCCCTTCTTCTACTCCCAGTTTGAGGCACAAATAGTGGGTAGGACATGCTACCTCTAAATGACAAGCTCTGCTTTCAGCACATGAATACTCCAAAAACAAAAAGAATGAGGCATTTGCAGATAATTTAATCACATTAGGACCAATCCTTTTGCTTTTTTTGCTCATAAAGATACATTGATGTTGGATGGCATATGGGGAAAGACAGCCTCGGAAGAATAAGGTTTCATATTCCTTAGTCTAGTAGACACATGAAAGAATAACACAGTGTCCATCACTAAATGATGGACAGCTTTTTGTCCCAAAGTTTTTATGCCATGAATTTAATAAAAAATTGGTGCCTTTGCCAGTAGCAAGTGTAAACTGAAGTGAATTTGAAAGTGTTTTTTTATCTAGCTGCTGGAAATCTTAAGAAATTATAATATAAATACTCTATCCTGGTAATCTTGACATTACAAATACATGGCAATGTCTCATGGAGGTTGTACTAGAATTTGAATAAAATCTATCAGAACCATTAAATATTTGAAAGAATGAAAAAAAAAAGCTTATGTCCTTTATCAAAACTTTACCATTAAACCTGCTTTCAATTTCAGGTAATTTTTTATTCTAACTGGTGAATACTTCTTATGCCATTAAATGTTGGTGCAGTCACTGGGGTTAACACATCTATCAAGCCTGACATTTTCTCCTGCAAAGTTAACTGCTCTGGGAATAGAATTATCTTATCTGCTCTCAGTTGTGTTGTGTTTAAGAATGAATGCAAGTTACACATTAGACTTAGTAGCCTGAATGAATCGTCCAATTATAGTCCTGTATTCCTTTGGCAAAGGCCAGCTATAAAAGAACATAAAAAGTGAAAGAGCCAGTGTTGGTGCTAATATGCATTTATCTTACCATCTCTAAAAAGGGTTCTATGTTCGACGGAAATTGTAACTGCAATGATCATTGTAGGAAAACTACTGCTACGGGATATGCGTTCACCTTCTGGTAAATGCGAGACAAAGTGCAATGACTGTTATGTGCCATTTCTCTCTGTATTTTCTTATGATTCTATTAGAGGAAAACTTTCAGGTCCAAATATATTTGCTTAAGTTAATCAGCGTAATCACAGCAACTTTGAGGAAACCGTACACAGTTGCAGGCACTGAGAATAAATCCATTTAGTGGTTTCTCAAATTTAAAGTCATATATATTTGACAATGTGTCCTTATCAAGGCCTAAAATCAATCATTACTATTCTATATGATTTCATATAACCCAAATGCTATTATATTGAAATCTATCCAATAACTTCAGCATAACGCCTTGGTAAAAATAGAAACCCTTACTAAAAAATAATGAACATATCCTTAACATATCCTTTAGTTTTTAACTTTTAATTTAACTTTTAAAGTTAACTGAAATAAAAAATAAAATCAGTTTTAACATCAAATAGCAGGAGCATTTTAAGATCTGTGCATGTCGCATTTTCAGAAAGCTGACAGAATATAAATAACTGGTTCTATGGTCTGTTTCTCATCTGTACTGCTCTTTGTATGTGAAGACTGGGTGAGAATGTTCTTTAAATCATCTCATCCATCATGACACAAGATACCCATTTCTGGCTTTTAGATCATTTGGGAACAATATGCACAAACAAAATGAAGGACTAAAAAATGAAGCATGGGTAATTCTTAATTCATATTGACATACGCTATCTACTGTAGTAAGTATAACTCCAGAAGTTATAATTTTTACCACAGAAACAAATTCCTAGATTTTATGAGTACTAGATTTTATGAGACATTGAGCTTTTAGACGTCTATTTATTTCTTGTATTCCCAAATTCCATGCTGTTAGGAGACATAGCAGTCCAGCATATATGAAATTTCTGGCCAGATACCTGAGCTACAGGTATGTGAAATAATATTTTTTAGTTATTTTCCATACATATAAAAATACTGGAGTATTTCAGGGGATATTGTAGTTGTCTGTCGCTGGCAACATTTTATTTTGGTTTAGAGTTTACTCTGTAAATTTGAACTAAAATAATTATAATTTATAAAAAATCTTTATTTTCTTAGTTATTATTGCTAATAGTCAATATTTTTCTCAGTAAATGACTGTGGACTTGAACAGTTAAGCACTGAAAATAACAGGCAGCTCTTGTAGTCAGCTAAATCAGAATCACTGAGCATAAGAAGATCGGTATGGAAGGAAAAGGTAAGTTCTTCAGGGTCCTGAAAGCTCGTCTATGAGCCAATATGCCCAAATATTTGATCTAGACAGGGATCAGACTTGGAGGAAATTTACTTAAGCTTCTAAACACTTTCCTTCTCCATTAAGCTAGAAAGTGTACAGATAAAAGCTTTGGCTCAAGTCCAGATCATATCTGTATGCAAAAGATGGCTCTGGACTCAGTCACATCTAAGGAGAGTAACTTCTCAAGATCCTCAGTTACCTGTAAGTTTTTCTGAGACAGAATTGTCAAATCAATCTGAATTTGCACATTGGACACCATAATTCTGCCCACTGACTTTCTAAGAGCTATGATCACACTACTTGTGAAAAACTCTGTGAAGAGCCAGCCAAAGTCATCATTAGGAATATGCTTGTTTAATTAAAGGATGCCATTAATCCAGTGAATAATGTTGCTTCACAAAGTTTAAATTTACATTTGAAATGTTTTAAAAATATTTTACATAGCTTTCAAAATTGGATTAAAATATAATGAGAGAAGCATGTCCTAGGTACTTTTTTCATGCAATAATACATAGTATTTACATGCCTGTCAAGCTCCACTCATTTCAAATGATATTAAAAACCACTATGCTCTCAAAATTCAATACTCAAAGAAAAGTCAAGTATGAAGTTGCAATGACATCTTTAAAAAATTTTTTTTGGAAAAACAGATGGGTGTCCAAGTTGAAGTCAAGAATCTTTTCTGAGCCAATAATCTGTAAATTTAGCATTTCATATGTGCATCCATGAATTAGCCCACAAAAAATATTTTAGTAAAGTAGTAAGTTCATGACTTGAACACAGTGCAGCTCTCTCATAATGCTTGCATCTGTAGTCTAAATGCAGTCCACCTTCAAAAGTTAACCAGCATTGGACTGACGATTACAATGGTTGTTTCGCTTTTGTTGCTTTGAAGGCTGGTCGACAAGAAGCTCAACATGAGTGAACAGTTTGCTGCTGCAGCAGAGAAGGGATTCTGTGTAGCACCAATGAGAGCATCACCAGGAATGAGAGAGAAATCATTGTGCCACTCTCCTCAGTGCTTGTCAGGCCACACCTGGAATACTCTGTTCAGTTTTGGTTGCCACTATACAAAAAGAAATGGACAGAGTCCACAGAAGGAATACAAAGATGACCAAACGACTGGAAGGCTGCGAGGAAAGCTTGAGAGGACCAGGTTTGCTGAGCCTTCAGAGAAGAAGGCTCAGAAAGACCTTATTACCATGTTCCTGTATTTAAAGGCTAAGATAACTCCCTTTTTACAAGGAGTAACATGGAAAATACGAGGGGTGATGGGTACAAGTTACTCCTGGGAAGATTCCCATTGGACACAACAATTTTCACAATGAGAACAATCTTTCCTGGAATAATCTCCCCAGGTAAGTGTGGGATTCCCCAGTGTTGGACATTTTAAAGATTCAGCTGCACATGGTGGTGAGACACCTTGCCTAGACTGTGGTTTTAATATGCTCTTGCCAATAAAGATTAATATCTCGTCGGGGTCTCTCCCACCCTAGTGTCCTAGGATTCAATGAAAATATCTCAGTTAGGAGAGATGACTTGGGAATATGAAGAAGTAAGTAAATGGACATTTTTGATTTTTTATAAGAGAAATTATTACTGGATAAGATCAAGTAGTCACCAGTCTTCCCTTTCAAAACAAAAATTTAACTTATGTACAAAGTGCTCAAACAACCCAAAATTACTAAAGAGGACTCTTCTGCAATATTCCAAAACTGTCCAAATAAGTGCACAAGCTAGCAACCCAGTGCATGGCAATACCAAATCTGTACTGTCATTTTTTAAACTAGGATATTAGGAAAGCTGTTTGTAATACTTGACAGTGGTCTGTTCTAAGGAGTAAGCAAACCTGTTGCCTGCACTGTGAGTTGCAGTGGAAAGATGGCTGCACATATATAAAGGAAATTCTTTCCAATATACTTGCTAGTCGAGACACAGAGATGACTGATTCTTACTCCTCTGTGGGGAACTGGCTAGAACAGAGTCTGCAGTCAATTTAGCTGCATCTGAAATGGCCCTAATGTACAACACAGAGTTCAGAAAGGACCATCCAGCTGTGCTAGGAATATGCATAATGTAGATTTTAATTTTGTTCATACAGAACTGGTTGTGTAGACTGGTTACACAGACAACACATACCATTTGAAGACTGGGTTTAGTAATCATTTGACAGTAGAGAAAACAGGGATAAGAAGCAGCAGATTCAATCATAGCCTGTTTTAATAACTTTAGTTCAGGTTTTCAAAGCTGCATTTAATGTTTAGACTCATATTTTTTACCAATTTTAACTGGAACTGGCCATCTAGCTGCTTGAGGTGGCTTTACAAATATTACCCACTAATTACTATTTTACTCTATCAGCAATTGGTGCTAAAATGTCCCAATTGTTATACTAGGCACTACTCTGGGGTTGTTGGGTTAGAACTAAAATGACAGTACAAGAGAGAATAGAGAAAAAGACTTCTCCATCTACATGAAGAAAGCAAAATTGAATATTTCTGGATTTTTTTTTCATATTTTATACCTATTGATAAATTTGAAAGATGGTCTTTAAGACACTGATGTAAAGTTTCTACAAGGCTCTAGTTCTCAAGGAAGTCTTCAGTCAACCCGATATCTGCCAGAAAGATAACACAGAAGGACTCAAGCAATCTAGGTTTATGGAGAGACAACTTGCTGGCACAGGCAATTGGGGAGCCAAAAGTAAAAGTGCTGTGCTGGACCTGGAACTTATGAACAAGGAAGAACTTCTGAGGAACTTGAACATCAGAGCCAGCCTTGGCTGCAGTGAACATACAATGGTGGAGTTCAGAATCCTAAGAGAAGAAGTCAGGCACAAAAGCAGGATCATAGCCCACCATTTCAATATTTTCAGACGATATCAGCAGAATGGTCCAGGAGAGCTGGCTGATATTAGAGGACCATATATATATGCCACACTGCTGCAACAGGAAAGAAAAGAATAGAGGCAACATGAAAAGCCTATGGCAGATTTTTCATTTTGGCTTTTTATACTAGTTCTTAGCTACTGTACTGCTAATTGTCTCCATAACATTTTGTGCCATTAAGGATTATCTGTAGTACTATGAAATAGCACTAGCACTGAGTACAGCAGGCTAATCCATCTTGAATTGCATTTAATCTTTGTTAGTAGAGTAACAAAATATATTTTCCCATTTCTTCTAGATCACACATAAATGTTTCCAAAGATTAAGAACTGGCATAGCTTACAGTCCAATACCAAAAGCTTTATTGGTTATGATTTCAATACTGGAAAAACACTGCATTTGCAATTGACAGAATCTCTGTGAAATAGGTGGAGACAAAAAATTAGAAGTCACAGAACAAAATGAAGTTTTTTCTGAGTATATACAGTCTCTTCCATAGGGACGTCTCTTTATTCCCTTCTAGGATAATGATTTAAAATCTTCTATGTATAGTCATGAAACTACAGAAGAAAAATCTTGTCTTTATATACATATAAAAATAATGCTTACAAACACATATATTATATTTTACACAGGTAAGGTACATGATGCCAAATTGTCTCTGGTACAAATGTAGAACAAGAAATAAAATGGAGGTAGTTGTGATAAAGGCCACTAGGGGTATCAGGGAAGTTTAAGTTTATATCAAGTTAGTTTATGACAGAAGTCTGACTCTGTTACAAAGTTGATTTTTTAGGTGCATTTTCTTGATAACTCATAGCATATACAAAGTTGTTGACTAATAATGTTAGAATGCAATGTGATGGAAGTAGAAAATTAAATTATTTAACATAATCAGAAATCTCAGTGACAACTCATTCATTAGGGATGTATTTTCCCCTTGTTGAACGTACATCAGCCTCATTGATATTAGCGGGAGAAGATGACACTTAGTAACTGCATCAGCAATGGGTATGTGTTCAGATAATCCAACTATTCATTTTTGGAAATCATTGTCTGGAAATTGTTTCAGCCTTGCTAAGTAGTCAGATTTGGTATATGTTGTGAATGAAGCTGTCCAAAACATATGAAGGGCTCACTTTCATATATCATTCCATTATAGATGTATTACTTTTACTTATGTGTTGCTTTGGTTTATCTAATTAAGTGCACATTTTGATTAAAAATAAAACCCTTAATTTGAGAAACACACAGTAATTTTAAAGAATTGATAAGAGAATTTTCAGAAAATTCTCTATACACTTACATAAGCAAAAGTATTAATTTTTCCAGTTATTCAATTTAGCTGTACGGAATCCTGTCAAAACTCTGTATTTGGCTGTCTCTCTATGAAATTATTTTCTTCCAGATGACTAAACCAACCAATTTGGTTTTAGAAATCTTTTCCTTCATGCTCAGATGTATTTATACTTTTGAAAATAATCTCATCAAAAATTTGGGGACTCCTGACAAACAACAAACCAATCAAACAATTTTGGAGAAAGGTGTCAGTCTTTTGCTTGTTATGATCACATTTTTCTACCTTTATGGCCCTCAAGTGTACTTGCAGCCTTGTCTTCTCACCTACCAAATGAGTATCAAATAGAAGTTCATATTACTCTTTACTTGTCAATTCATCTTTCATCACCTAGTAGAACTAGCACAGCATCATTTCTCACTGTACTGTAGCACTCAGACAAGGGGTAACCAATTATATTGAGTAATTCTCATGGCTGACACTTCTATTTATCTTTCCTCCCTTTTACTGTGTTTCTTGCATTTATCAATATGAAAGCAGAACACACATCTCTGCCCTACATGGAGTGTTCCTACACCTTCTGCCAAATCTAACCTGCTGAGAGTCAGCAAAGGAAGTAAGGTAAGAGATGTCTTCACAGGATAACCTGGTCTGAGCTTCTAAAATGGACCTCAGGGACTTGGATACCCAGACCTCAGATTCTGGGGCAACCAGAAATCTAGTTTCTTTGGGCTTCTTTGAGAATCTCAATTACATCTGTCAGCAGTACAAACAGCAGGTTGTATTAAGGAGGTGTAACACAAATATAAAGAAAGAAAGCAGGTAACAACCCCCTAGTTCTAATACTGTCCTATAATACTATATGCCCTATGGTACTAAAGATATTCCAATACCTGGGTTGGAACGTGTTTTGGTTTGGTTTGTGGAGCACACTTGTACACATCTGTTGTTCTCCCTGTTACCCATCACTGTTCAACATTTCTTCTTTCTGTGTCTATCTGGGAGAAAACACCACTGAATTCTCTAAAAATCTCCTCATTATTTCTGATGAAATGTATTGTGACATATATTTGGAGATGTATATCCAAAGTATTTTGATTTTGCAAAGCTGTAAGTATTATAATTTTTTTTTTTTTTGTGGTAAAGCAGAACATAGAAAGTGTGGAGTTCAAGAAAAAAACCTGCCAGACTTGTTTTAAGAAACACAATTACAAACATAGAAGAATTCTTTGTGCTCATGAAAATACTTCATAGGAAAAAAAAATGTAGTTTTTGTGAATGAACATGTTCACAAGAACTTATCCGTACATAGAAATCGAACCAGCTACCACAACCTGGACAAAGTTGTTATGTTCTAATTAAAATACATTGTATTTTAATGGATTTTTGTACTCTGTAAGGATTAAATAATCAGGCTGTATCACATCTTGATGCCAGCTGACTTGTAACAAATACTGTTATGAACCCCACGTCTAAGTTCTAATTCAGTGAATCAATAATATGAATACAGTATAATTAATCATTTCCTGCTACAACTAGAAAATCTATAACAAATGTATTATACTCTGCATTTTTATTCTGAGAAGTGATGCATAAAATGGAATACATTACAGCTTAGTTTGCATCTTAATGGTCTAAAAACATAGAACATTTTTCCCCTCTAGTGTCTGGTAGTGGAAATGACAACAAGTTGAATGCATTTTTTTATTTAAAAAAACATATTTTTTTTAACCTGTACCTTTTTTTTTTTAATATGAACATGTTAAATTCTAGCAGTCTAAAGTCTAGTGCATTATTTTGAAATTATTTTCTAATGAAGAATTAATATCAGACCCAAATCATACTGAAATTTTTACTAAAGTTTTACTGTTGATGTCAATGGCCTTTTAATTCCTTTCCAAAATAAGAAAGTGGGGAAAAGATGTATTTTCAGAAATTTCAGATTAATTAAAGTCACACCAGAGTTAAAAACAATTATAGCAGGTGTAGATTGGAACTTGTATTGATAATGTGGATCTTTAATTTTTGGAAAAGCTCTAAAACTTCAGATGTAACAATACAATCCCCACTACAAAGCAATATTTTCTGGGAATAGCCAGCATCTGCTTACTTGCAGTCAGAGCCTGATCTGACCCATCCAAACTTGCCTCTAAGCTTTATATATGAAGCCATAAATTGATCCCGGCACTTTCTAGAGCAGCCAAATTCAAGAGATTGAGAAGAGCAATCCAAGGTGACTGCTCCCTGTACCCAATCCCAGGTGAGTCCTGTGGAGCCAATGGAGGAAAGCAGGCATGTGGTCCAGGGACTAAGAGAAGACGTTTTGCATGTGGCCCTTTCCTGTGTGTGTGAGGGTGCTTTGGGGAACAGACAGAACCATTAATTGTTACTTTCAGTGTCAGATTTTCTCACAGGCCTGAGAGTCCATTCTCTCTGAATGCACCCAGCAAGTGGTAAATACTATTAAATCAGACTAAACAATGGAATGTTTCTAATTTTCTGCACTGAATGTACATTCCTACAGAGTCTACAATCTATTGTACAATTATATTAAAGTGAAAGGCTTTGTGTGTACATGGGACTTACCTGGATTTTGCTAGTTTTTCTCACTCTCATTAGAGTCTATATTTGGAAGTCTGTCTGTTTTCTCCAGGCATTATTTAGTGAAAATTATCCCTTTGGACAAAACTTAACTCGGATAACTAAATTTCTGTAACTTTTCCAAATTTATTAGAAATGGAAAATTATGAACATTGTTTCCCACGGCATTTGGGTTTTTGGAGTCAGGTTTGGGGATTTTTGTCCCTTTCTTTATTTCTGTGTTGGTTTATTTATTTTTTTTTCCTAAAGACTTGCTAAGTGTGAAAGAGACCAAGCTAATTCCTGCACACCCAGATTCCAGAGGCAAAAAATAAGAATGACAGCTTCAATTATTTTATTTCCTAATCAAGTTCTTTTTTTTAAAAAAAAGAGGTAAAATTCTTGTGTCTTTCTTTTCTTAGTCCCTCTGTACCTCTGTTCCAACTTGCATAGGCATACATTCATTGTTTTGGCTTCTGGTGTCTTCATAATGATGTTCGATACTGCTGTGTATTGATTGAGGAAAATGAAACTTCATACCTTTCAATGAAACCTCTCACGTTGTTCCTTCTCTGTCATAATTAATAGGCCTCTCTCTTCCTCCCAGTGATTCAGATACACTGTATGTTTTTAAGAATGAGCAGTTATCCCAGTAACCAAATTGAAACCCAGAAATTGTTACTAAGGGAATGGAGCAAACAGCAACCAGATGTGTGATTAATGAGAAAATGACGTCTCTCAGAAAATTCATAATAGTGCTCATTATTATCAACCTTCTGTATGGCACTCTTATGAAGATTTGAGACTTTGTGAAAAAACTTGATGGGGAATTCTGTCTCAGCTGACCAGCCTTCTTGAAGCATTTCCACTGATTTTACAGATGCCTCTGATACTGTACTCCTAACTGAGGTACTTTACAACAAATTTGGTTGGTACTTTAATCTGTAGACATTTTGGTGTCTGTTTCTTTGACACAATACAGTATATTTCCTGTTCAGGAAATTTCCTAGGCATTTTTGGCCTAGAAAATATTCATGGAGGAGAAAGAAATCCTGCATATGACAGACTGCTTTGACAATCCTATGAAGGCAAAAAGAAAAGGTGAAAAAAAATTATAGGAATTTTATTTAGAAACTTAAATACAACACCGAAGTCCATTATTGTTTAAAGTATTTGGCACTCCAATATAAGAGTGAAATCAAGTAGCTCATTTCAGTTAAAGAAGATGCTGGTCATCCTCATGGAAACTTTCTTACAAAAGTATGTCAGGCTTAACAAAAATGAATAAATTGCATTCCAAAAGAAGAAAGTTTCAATGCCCTGTAGCAATCTCAGAAAGATATGCTTTAGGTACATCAAGTAATGCCTCTTATGGAACTTCCAATTTGAAAGACACTGCAACTTATTATTTTTAGTGTACTTAATTGAAGATAAATTCCCTACAGGGAGAAAGATTTCTAAACAGCTTGATGCAATAATATTTCATTATTTTTATTGTAGCATCTACCCACTGCCAGAATCATTGCTAAAAATGTACTTTACTTTCAAAATCTAAAGAAGAAAAAAATCTTACCAAGTGTGGGTGAGCTGTAAAAACCTGATGTTTGTTGAACCTTTGGCTAAATAGTGCCAAAGGAAGTATAAGTCAAATATTTTGCCTAAAATGGCTCTTTAACAAAATTCCTTAGAGTTTACTGTAGATGAATTAACAAACAGTTGGTTGCAGAGGGAGTTCTCTGTAGATGGCATGCTAATGAATTCTGACAGGCTGAATGGTGCAAAGATAATGGGCTGAGCTGTCCACTGACTGTAAAGCAGAAGATGGTTAAGGTTAAGACATCAGGAAAATACCCCCCAAAAATGGATGAAAAGGAACAATTTGACTTAGGGGTTGAACTGCAGGGGTCCAGTTTCTCTACAATCTACATCAATGATTGATATGTTAGTCAAATTCAAGCATCTGAATTTTTACACTGGTATCATGACTTGCTGCAAAATTCATGATTGTACTAATATTGCCATTCACTCTTCTTTGCCAAATATGAAGGGTCAACCAACATTTACTTCATCGTCTTTACACTGCCTTTGAAATAAATTCAGATTTAATTAAATACAGAGTTATTATTTCATAATTTGATGGAAAATTTTTTCAGAAGATAATACCTGAAATTAGATTTCAGAAGATGAAAAAAGATTAAATAATATTAGAAATATCTACTGTGGAATTGTCACACAGTTTTCTTCCAGAAGAACTGTCATTAAAATCATAGCTAATAAAATGAGGACTTTATGTAAGAAAGGTAGCAAGACACATGAAAAGGTTGAAAGACTTTTTTTGAGCCTATAATCAGTAAAAAATATGTAGAACTTGTTAGGTAGAAAAGAAAGCTTTGCTTCTAGAGATATTAATTTGTTTATCTTATGCATGAAACAGATTAAATCTCTAAGAAATCACAACAGAAGAAACAGCACTTACTCTTTCTATCCTCAGCAGAATGAAAAGCAATCAAAAATATTTTTCCCCTTTTTTAATGTAATTTTTTTAGGTGTTGCTTGCAAAAAGCACAATGAACTGTTCTAGACAGTGACTTGTGTATTATCCAAGGTTGGGTCCTCTTATCATTACTCAAATATCAACAGACCAAGGTGCTTTTCTTGGACATGTTTACAAAGAATAAATAGATTCTACAAGACCAAACAAGGAAAAAGGAAACAGAATCTGAAAGTGAATTTGGCAACTTATCAAACTTACCAAGCTTTCATAATTAGGCTGTGAGAATTCTGAAAGAGTAATGGATCATTAACATCAGTAGGGTGCTGGAAACAACTTTCAGGGAAAAAAAAGACAAACTAATCTTCAGCAAGATTGTTTTCAACACACAAGTATAGAAACTTCATTGTTAAGCTATATCTTGCTGCTTTCATGCTATTGAAAAAAACTTATTTTTTTAATTAAAGATTTTTTTTCAGAAAATTATAATCTACCTGGAAGCAAAAAAATGAATATAATTTAAAATGAAAGATTTCACCTTCAAGTCTTTAAACATTTCAACATATGCAGACATTTTTTGCCATAAACCTCAACAAGATGATTCACAGGATCCAAAGTAGATTTCTAACTGGTCAAAATCTTTTGAGAATTTTCTTCATGAAGTCTTGGGTGAAGGATAAAGGGCAATTGTATATTTCCCATACTATGTTATTGGAAAAGTGATTATGCATTTTTAGTCTTTGTATGTCTCACAGACATGTGATAAAGATAGGCCCCTCACAAATTGATGGTGATACTTTTGAGTTTTCTTTATCAATTTCACATATCATTAGAAGGAGGAAGTGAAACAACTCTGAAGAGAATGAGAAAGTAGTTCCTGTATACAGAGATGTAAGCTCAGTTTTTACTCCAAAGCCTGATACAGCACAGAATTAAGCAGGAAGATTCTGAAATCCAGTAATGAATTGACCAAGGAGATCCTTTTTCAGGGTCATGTTAGTAGACCAGATCCTGTGTTCGGGAGGATAAAAGGCAGATTGACTCCTTGACATTTTTACAGCAGCTGTTTTCTCTCATCCCTATAGAATTTGACATATCCAGTATTTTGGGAGTTATTAATGCTGCTTTCTAAATTCCCCAAAGCCTAAACGGTTGAAGAGACACAGAGTGGAACAAATAAAAATTTCCAACTGCAAACAAAAGTGTAAATATATATATAACAATTTAAATTTTATTTTTAAGGTCATGTTTATACATTGCATTCAGTATTCAAAAGCCATTGCAATGTCATAGACCATTTTTCAGCCACTGCTATCTGCCAGGCAGAAATCAGACAGCAATCACTGTGGCTATATCATTTCTAATCTGTTGTAAATACTTCTGTGAGACATTTTTCTGTTCTGGATAACTACAATGCAGATGGAGTCTAAAGAGACTTTCTGCTTCATGCAGTTGTTAATGATATTATTCACCAAGTATATACATGAGGCAGATTTGGCTTGACAGTCCATGAGGTAGCAACCTCATCTAGTTTCTAAAGAGAAATGATGTTCCCTTATGACAGTCATGCTCTTCCAAATTTTGGGATAAAAAAAATGCAAAAAGTGACATTTAGCTTAAAAAATGGGATTAGGGGAAGGCATCACTGACACAAAGCAGTCAACTTACTTTCTTGCTGGAAATGGTCAAATTTGTCATTTTCAAATGATCCATTTGCCCTCGGAAATCAGAAAAAACCCTGGCTGCTTCATAACCTTCATAAGAGCTTTCATATGAAAAATATTGAAAGATGGGGTAAAATGTGGAACCACCTGGGAATTAACTTGAAAACAACAAAAACATATATGCCCCAGAAAATTTAGCTGAATTTTCTTTCTGAACTTTGGACTGCAATTGATGTGCACAGCTTTAGCCTGTCAGTACTCAAAAAACAGCATCACAAACTTTATTTTGATGAAAAGCAGCTGCCTTTATTAATATGACTTTTGTGACAATTCAAGCAGCTAAGGATAAGCCAAAGGGGAATGCAGTGTGTTGGAATAAATTTTGATTTTAGATAAATCCATGTATTTGAGTGACTGGAGCATGGGCATAAGAGGCATGTAGATACAGTGACATAAGAAATCTTTCAGCTACTATTGCTAGAAAACATGTCCTAGGAACTTCATGTTGAATACTTTGTTTACCAGAAGAAGAGTCGAGTCATTTGAGCAGAAAGTGCCTTGAGAATCTGGATAGAAAACAAAATAATTTTGCCTCTTCTTCTCAAGTATAACTGGCACTGAAGCTATTTTTTCCCTAGATGTTTAATACATCAATCATGATCTGCTTTTGTGGAGGTGTTGCAATAAGATGAAGACAGAGCTATCTGAAGTAACTGAAGTATCCCTGGGACTTGTTGCAAATTTAGTGTCAGCACACTGTTTGTTTACATTTTAATCTTAAGTTCAGTTTAGATAAGAAAGAAACAAAGAAAAACAACAACAAAATCTTCATAATGGCTTTCAGTTCTAGACACTTTAGTAGTGACATGCACAGCTAAGCGCTGCAAAAGCATT
This sequence comes from Cyanoderma ruficeps, assembly GCA_008694505.1. Classification (NCBI taxonomy): domain Eukaryota; kingdom Metazoa; phylum Chordata; class Aves; order Passeriformes; family Timaliidae; genus Cyanoderma; species Cyanoderma ruficeps. The sequence goes on from VZDJ01007747.1 coordinate 16,572,466, forward strand.
TCAACATATGTTAGCTTCAGGGATAAGCATTGTTAGACTGGGGCATTCAATATTCTTAAGATGTTTATGTATTTAAATAGAACTGCCCTTAAAAAGAATGCTGTCTGAAAAAAAGCAAACCACAGCAACCCATCAGTGACCACCTTTTGTCCTCCTCACTTGTACAAAAACAGTCATATGAAAATAAAAGAAACTTCAAGTGAGTTTTCTGTGAGGTGACTATATTTGAAAGACAGCAGCAACTGAATTTCTAAAAGAGTCCTTACAGCAAACTGTAAAAGCCTTGCCTACCTATCCAAGTTTTTCTGAAGAGGACAGAATGAACTATTTCCCAGTCAGTAGCTCCCAAAACACAAAAAATCTTTTATCTAAAGCAGAGAAAGAGAAAATCGCTAATACTTACAGATCTTCACAAATGCTTGCCCATAACAGCACAGGAGTGATGTACACCATACACTTCAGCTGGAAAGTTTTATCTCAAGAATGCTCCCATGAGTCCAATGTTCCTGCTGTTTTCTCTAAGACAAAGCTGGGGTAAAGAAGGTGGTGCTTGCTTTCCACCTCTCCATTTTTCTGAACTGCAGTCTTGGTGTGTCTTTGACCTGGGGAGAATTACTTGGGGATGTTGGTTGACACAAATCTCAACATACCCAGCAATGAGCACTAGCAGCCCAAAAAGCCAATTGTGTCCTGGGCTTGTGCATCCAAAGCAGCACGGCCAGCAGGGACAGGGAGGGGATTCTGCTCCTCTGCTCTGGTGAGACCCCACCTGGAATACTGCATCCAGCTCTGGGGTGCCCAGCGTAAGAACAGTGTGGACCCACTGGAGCAGGTCCAAAAGAGGCCACAAAGCTGATCAGAGGACTGGAGCACTTCTCCTAGGCAGTCAGTCTGAAAAAGTTGGAGCTGTTCAGCCTGGAGAATCAAAGGCTCTGACAAGACCTTAGAGCAGCCTGACAGTACCTAAAGCTGAGGGAACTAACAGGAGTTAAGGGTGTGGTTTTTCTATTTAAAGCAGATTAAGGAGAAAACTACCAAACTCTGTAGTGGCACAGACACGCTTCTTTCACACAACAAAATGTGGGCAATACCACAGCTTTTAAAATCCACTGTGAGAACCTCAGTTCAAGGTAAAAAGTCCACACAGCTGAATTCAAGGGAGCAGATTGCTCTGGATTTTCATACAATAGATGAAATATGACACTAAATTGAAAAGAACAGTTTGAGATACTCAGTCCATCCGACATCAGGCTTGAAGAGAAATTTATCAGTAGGTGTATTCTCACATACAGAGAGGGCAGAAAAAGTGCAGCCAAAGCTATGCAGATGTTAATTAGAAATTAAATTATTATTGTAAGGAGTGCGGCTCCGAGCAACACAAAAGGTATCATATAATAGGGATCTATTTCCCTTGGTATATGATATGCACAGTACATAAACACCAAAAAGTCTTTCCGTCTGCCATGTCTTGCCCAACTGTAATACAAGTTATAGCTCTGACACACATCTGGAATGAATGGTTAACTGAGAATTCTGGAATACTGCTTGATAGTACTGCTTCATAATGGCTTAAGTGTAACCCTTTTAAGAGGAAACTTTTCCGGTGCTTTTGCAATGTTTACTCAACAGAAGGTCAATCCATGATGAGCAGTATAGATAAAAGCATGAAATTGGTAATATTGCTATGTAATTTTATTTCTGTTGCCATAAACATAAGTCTGTTTCATTTTTTCCCCCTGGTTTAAAAAATACTTTTTCAAATTGGTGGGTAATGCTTGTGGAAATGAAAACAAGACTCTTTCCATATTTGTGCTTTCCCCTAAACTGGTCATGAGTGTTTCAATTTTTAATCAACGCACTATAAACAGAGGGACCACTGCAATGCTTTTCAGAAAATTTCTGTTTACAGCTTACAGCTGTGCTAACAAATTTTTGAGCCATGCTACTGGCTTGATTTGTGGTTTACTCTGTGACCCCAGCTCTGCTACTTATTTTCTTCAGGGACAAGATTTTTCAGGAGTCTTTTCTGATTAACTTGGCTTTTATGAGAGAGAACATTTGGCTGCTAGTGCTAGACTAATGTTTTAATGTAAAAAACTTGTGAATTCTCTGATGATAATACTAAGTCAAAGTCACTCATTAGCTCTTAAACTTAACATCAGCGTGTAAACATCAGTGTCAGCTGAACAGAAACTTTCTAGAAAGTTCTGAAGTCTACAATTTAACTGGCAAAGACCAGAGCTATAGTATCAAACAGTATTAGCTTTTCTTGTACTGATTGTAAAGCTATGCCAAGCTGTATTTTATGACTACTTTATGGCTGTCAGTAGAATTTTCACACATGCATAGTCGCCATTGACTGGCATTTCACCTTGTTTACAAGGACATAATTTTATAAGAAGTTTAAAAATTCACAACCTAAAGGAGACCTGTAAAGTTTACTGTAAATCTATTCACAGATATCCTACAGTCCTCTGAAGGTATCATAAGAAATGCTGGTCTTAAGAGAAAACAGACAGAACTGCCTGTAAATAAACACTGTAGGTTTCCCAGCAAGTACAGAAGAGTGCTTTTTTGGATAAATACTTTAAAACAATGGTAACTTCTTTGATGGGAGAGATCTAGCAAGGAGAAATATGCAACTCAAGCCCAACTACTGCTTATGGCAAAGCACAGTATCTTCTGACGTTTCTGATTTCAACAGTATGGAAAGCTGTGGAAGCGTGGTGGAAGAGATGACACTCTGCCTGGTAAAATGAAGATTTTTAGGGCCAGCTCTGTGAAGAATACCACAAGCTTTAGGTACTGATGCAAAAAGTGACAGAAAATATATTCTGGGACACATTAGACATTATTTGAATTGTCATTTGAGTGAAAATACCTAAAAGAACTATTTTCATTGAAGAGAGGCAATATGAGGCAGAAGAGTCAATTAAACAGCATGGCTAAAAGGGCTGACATAAAGTGGAGAGAATTTACATGACCTATGGAATTTGTATCACTAGTGAGTGATCTTCATGATGTACCTAGATCAAAGAGACAAATGGCCATAGGAATTTCAAATGTTATTATATGAAAATGCTAGCAATTAAGATGTTTCAGAGGGAGGTCACAGCTGATCCAATACTTGTAATCCAGTAACAAATGTTTAGTTACAGCTGTACTAAAGTACTGAACTATGTTGTAGTTGAACCAAGGATCAGCTGAATCAAAGTCTCATGAAATCCCCTAGCTTTGCCATCTAACTGATGCATCTCAAAATGATACATTTTGGAATAATCAAAGAAAAAAAATAAAGCAAACATCCCCATATGTTTATCTTCATTCTATCACTTCACCCAAAAATAGCTGTGCAACTTAAGTAAGAAATTGTGTCAGTACATGATCATGAAAAAAAAATCTAATTACACAGGTAATTTCATTTTTGAGGTTATATTGGACATATTCATCACAATTTGCCATATTCAAAATGGGTGACTTACCCCAAACATAAATTCACAAATCTCTACTTCATCTCTAAAGTACTACAGAATAAATAGCATAAAAAGCTTGGTATTCAGAGAAACTTAATATCCTTCACAGCATTTAGAGGTTCTCTCAAGCTTTTTAAAGTTACTGAAGTCAACATAGTGCATTATTATGGATACTCACTTTACAGAGCGAATAGGTCTCATTCAGGTAAGACAGTCTGATACTGTGCTTTAAGATGTGAAATGATCCAAAAAGCCCGAGGTGAGATGACCTTAGTGGAAGCAAGTATCCAGAATAAGCACAACTCCTAATACTTTCTCTCAAAATTTTTACAGCGCCACTGAAGTTGAAAAGCTTCCTTTTTGCTATACCTAAATATGCTAAACTAGGCATGGTCAGAGCATGCATCCATCACTCAAATAAATCTCATTATGCAGCACCTGAAATTCTTTGAGAGGCGGTGGCAATTCCTGAGTATTGTGTGTTTGTCATGATTCATATGCTCCTTTAATATATATAGAAGTTTTAGGAAAATGGACTTTGGCCAATAGATTCACAAATACACCTAGAAGTGGAAGAACCATATAATCAGTGAGAATTTGTCATGAGAAAGGTTAATGGCACAGCCCTAAGGCACCCTCCCAACTACAATTTGTAGTGATATTGAAGATGCTAACACAGCTATTAAGAAGTAAGAAGAGTTTACACACATAACTTAAGCAATGTTTAAGATCAGATGATCAAATAGGTGATGCAAACAAATTAACTGTTCTGAAAAAAGAAAATGGATTTACAAAAAAAATACTCAGCTAAACAGTCCATGCTAGATACACAGTATAAATATTTGTTTATTATTTTGGAGGATAAAATCAACAGTGGATTAGTGCAATACTGACAAAAGAACCAAGAGACTAATTCAGGGATACTACAGGAATCCATACAATAGCTAAAGACAGGATACAAATTCAGAAAATATGAGGAGACACTGAAGAAAGCAAGTGACAGAAAGTAGAAAGATGGACCAGATAAAATTGAGGATGTAGTAAAAGAAATTAAATGCATTAACTATATGTTTGTTCTATGAAAAACCAAGTCAGAAGAAAAGCTGCAGTTATAGTCTGGTACAAGGCTTCTTATGGCACAGAGATGCTGGGGAAAATGATACTTTCTGCAGTTATTTAAGATAAAGAAACTTTGGCTGTCATACTAAGACAAAAGACTGCTCCAGAATGAAGGTGAGAAATGTTCATGAGAACATAAAGTATTGGAACAAGTAGATTCAGTAGCAGAACTATAATGCTACATAGAAGCCACTATCACCCAAACAGTGAAGACCAAAAATGGCTTAGAAACTGTGCTTTTACAATATTACAACAGTAGATAGATGGTTGTAAAATAAGAAAAATTCATTCTCAGCTGATAAGAGATTACTTAGCATATTGCACATGCCTCAAAAAAAAATGTCAACAAACATATAAACAGTATGGGTCCAAAGAAAACAGACCGACATCAATTCCAGATAGTATTTAATTTTCCTGGAAAATGCTTCCTAAGCTATGCAGAGCATTACTTCAGTTGAAAAAAAAAAAAAGATCATAAAGTCATACTCCTCTTTCAGTTTGTATAGAAAGGAATTAGGAGGTCATCCTAGTCCTTTTCATTCAAATACATGACTAACTCTGCCTATGACTTTCCTATACTTAACTGCTTGTTTATCTGAAATCAGCATGTGATCTAGTATCTTTCTTGTTCTGGACTAATTTTTTACACTGTTCAAGTCTCATTGAAAAACTATAACAGACTCTGACAGAACTTCAGAGGCTCTGAGAACTAAGGATTTGTAAGAATCTTTGGCACTGGTAGCATCTTCAGTTCCAGAGCCAAAGGCATAAAGTCCAGTTAGGCTTGGACAAAGTAGACTCTAGGGAACGCACAGGACCTTAAATGAGAGTCACTACTTTTAACTATTGCCAAGTCCAGGTTCTCTAATACTAGAATTCTGAAAAAAATCATGTGCTTGGAATATTTTGTTCCATACTTAGAAAGGCCATACTCTTATTATTTAATTATGTACTTCTGTCACCTTTTCTTGGCGTCAATGGTTTGCACAATGCATACACTATTACTGCCTTGAAGGGCTTTATATCGTTTTCAGGGAAATCAGTTTAGACCCAAGCAATAGTTAACTGTATCAGTAAAAGTCACTAGTGACATAAATTTTTTTTCTGGATTCCCAAAACTTGAAAATGAGGATTTCAGGTTCAAAAGTATTCTACCATTTGCTCCACTGCACCAAAATTAATTTCAAAATTAATTTCAAAATTCCTCTTAATTCTTTTCTCCATAGCCCCTCCTCTCTGAACAATGCCAGTACACCATGAAATTTTGAAGGCAATGCTGATTCACTAAAATAAGCCACCAGTCTGGACAACTAAAGCATTGGGTACTGGTTTAAACACCTTAACTCCAAGGAGCTTGTATTGTCCAATGGCCATAATCCAAACAAAAAGTTTTGCAGCAAGAATCAACAAACACTTGTCAGTAAATCCAAAATGCTACATTTCAGATTGTTTGATTTTTTTTCCCTGACTTACTAAAAAGAATTCCTATCTTTTGAAATTGTTTTGACTGAAGTTGCATTGTTGCTGTACTCTCTTCCAGCTACTACTAGTAGTAGTCATTAACTGAAATGCTATCAAGCCTATCTGCACATGTAGAGAAGACTTCATAACTGAACATTCCTGGTGTTACACAATGATTTGTAAACAATGCCTTTGATGTAGATGCAGAATATATGAAGTGATAAAGTATAGTTTTAAAGTCATTGTTTCCTAAGTGTCAGCACAGTTTAAAATGAAACAGGGTTTGATATAGAAAGGACATGTAGAAAAAAATTGTCTAGGGACTGCAAGAAGCAAGAGAAGCCAATGGATTTATATTATCTACACTGATACTCTGAAAATCATGCCATAAAGCAAGATCTATGAGAAAATCAAATGAAAAGTAGTGAACTACATGCTTTGGCTGGGAAAAAAATATGGGAAAACGTTCATGGCAGATAGAAGGACAAAAAGGACAGTCCTAAAAGGAAAAATCTCAGGGAGAATAAGAGAGAGGTCACACATATGCAAGTGCACAAAAATTTAGCATTCAGCATATGGAAAGAGATTGAAAGATAAAGGTCACATCCGAACTTTGAGTATGGAGATGGAGTCAATGAAGTCTACAGAGGACTGGCAAGATGATTCTGGAAGACAGTAAGGAAAAGGGCAACTGATGCCCTTTCATTAGATCTTCAATAGAAGATTTTTTAAGTTTGTTCCTCCGAAGGAGTAAAAATAACAGCATTGGAGAGACTGCTGCCAGTTATTGCTGAAAGCTGGAAAACAACCTGAAGCTGCTCAATAGTCCAGAGGAAAAAAAAAGGGCAAGAAAAAAAGACAAAATTAACTATGCCTCCTTATATGTATTACATAGACCTTTAGGGCAGGCTGGATAACATGCTGTTTTGTTTTACTTATGAGCAACAAAATGTTTCATTATCCCTGTCAGATAATAATCAGGTACAAAAACTGAACCAAATGCATCCCCTGAACTGAATCAAATGCATTCCCTTAATAATGCAATCTAAGATGATCAGAAACCTGGTGGAAACAAGATGTCACGAACAAAAGAGAGGACCCTTCTGGAAAACCTCTTTGTAACAAGGTTTATGATGGCATCTAGTTCCATGCACATCCATTTCACAGATGGTGCAGAGGTATCCTTGTGCTAATGTACTGTTCTGCACAGTGGCCGAGAAGAATTCCAAGCTGGAGCTAAAAACTAAGTTGAATAATTAAGTTCAGGGAAAATAAGTTAAGGAACTTATCAACTATATCAATATTTCTCAACCATACTTATCAAATGACACTAACAGCAAAAAACTTGTCCTGAAATACTCTGGACTCTGAAGGACCCAATTTATTTTCCAGAAGCAAGAGAAACTAAAGAAAGCAAGAAAGAACCGCACCATTTTGAGGTTGCTAGCTGAATGACACCCTGTGGACTGAAAGCACCTCGAATGAATGGAAGTTTGCAGTGAGGCTGTTTCTGTTCACCACCAGCACTGTAATTCCTGCAGCTGTAATCACTGGGTGTGGGGTGGGGCTTTTAATCCTGAGAGCAGTCTCCGTTAAGACAGAGACACTCCAGCCCCAAGCAGTCATACAGGTACACATGCACAGTAGTACCTTACTTCTAATAACCAACTCAATAATTACACCTGCGAGAGGAAGGTTGGGTTTAGGATTACAGATTAATGAGGGCCCTACTATAGCTGAAAAAGTAATCTAATTTTTCCAGTTACACTGCATACTTAATTTGTCAGCTCGTATGACTCTTTTCTTACTTCAGTATAGGCTCAGAGTTTCTGAACATCGAAGACACAAAATTTTACTTTACAGATGATCATTAGACAGTCACTTATTTCAAGTCTACTCAAAAGTCAACATTTCGTGTTTCTAGAAAAACATATCTGATCACATACTGCATTTGCACTTTTCAAATGAGTATGTAGAGATGTTCCAACAAAATACATCCTTAAAATAATGCTGGCAAATATGTCCTGAGAATTAGCTAAAATGAAACATACTGGAGCTGCCTTGTAATGGTACTACTGCAAATTTCATTTACTTCATTGGAATACCTGTATAAGAGGTAAAAAAAAAAAAAAAAACAAGAAAATTCATGATTTGGAGATTTATTTGCAAGACAAGCAAGTTACTTGTTGTTGAGTAAAGTAAGCAAACATGCTGTCTAGTCATCACAATGAATGATCAGCAATTCAAAAGACAGAAACAGGTGAAATCTCTAAAATTGGAATTTGATCAAGAAAGTTTTCTGAGTAAATATGGGGACAGGAGATAATATGAATATCTAAATAGAAGCAAATTATCTTCGAAATCAAATCACTGCTTTGGTGATAGTTATGCCTGGACCAGAAAGATGTGCTCAGGCAGCTTTACCCCAGGAAGCATTCTGGCAGCAAAGTCCTACCACGGCAATGGCTTGAGAAAAGGAAAACAAAACCACCCACCAGCAATGAAAAAAGCTTGCAATGAGAAGATGCATCACTCTTGTGACAGATGGGATATCCCAGCACAAAACAAGAACCAATAGGAAGCAGACTGCAAATTCTACGCCCACTAGGTTGCTTGAACTTATCTTGTATACCTCATTTTTTCCATTCATACTTCTGTATGTCTATGTTTGTAATATTTAGCCACATCTTTAGGTCATGTTGCAGATAACAATAGCTGCAAGTGGTATTAAAAAAGTACAAGTGCAAGCTTTGGAAAACTGTATAATCTCCCCTAGATTGTCACAAATTATGCATTAAAAATTCTTACCAGGAATAATTACAAAAAAAGCACTTTGTTTAAGATGATAACATTCCTAATGCCCCTAAGAATAGCGCAGCATCTCAGAATTCTATTTTACAGAGTGTATAAATACCAGTTTTGACAGAATGTGTAAAGGAGACCATGAGGGAGAGACTCGAGTCAATAACTGAATATAGGCTTCAATAACTTCTTAAAGGCTCTAAAATAAGAGCCTTTTACAAAAAACATGACATCTACACTCAGTAGAAAAATTTAGGGGAAATAAAAATAAAGGAAAACAAAAAAATTCAGCAGCAAACAATTTACCAAGACTAGTGCAAAGTTGTTCTTCAACACAGGAGTGGTCATCTTCACGCCATCCTCAGCATAATACCCAATGGGTATAGATCAACCGAAGAAAAAGTGCAAATATATGATGAGCAGAAGCACAACAAATTCACAGGAACATGCAGAAATAATTGAACAGAAGTGGGTATGTTAGGTAAATACAAAATATTTTTGGAGATTGCCTACAAAGGAGACAAGTGCTATGCCACAAATATTAAGAAAATGAAGGCGGTTTCACACCAACCAACAAAATGCTCATGGTTGACAATATTATCAGGCACTGCAGTAGTGGGATGCACTAGATGGTCAAGAAAAAGGAATCAGAAGAGCTGCAAAAAACAATAGTATGTACACAAATTTATAAGTGAAAATACAAAATGCCCAATTATTTGCCAAAAGATTGTTCAAAAATCTTTGCTGCAAGAAAATCTGACTGCATTTAGAGTTCTATATTAGATATTTAATATATGCTAAGACACAAATTGCTGTCTTCTCCATACTTACCAGTATACAGAGGAGATGAAAAGCTCTTTTATTGAGCTTTATGAGGATTACTTTGTTAACTCTGTAGTCTTGAAAGTTTGCATCCAGAGTTAGAATGTTAGAAAAAGTTAGAATGAGATTTCCCAATGAAGATTATGTGTACATGACACTTCCCAATACAAAAATTCCCGTGAGAGCTGCCTCAATAACCACGAATTACAGAAACACCAAAATTCTTGTAATTTATCTTAAGAACTAAAGCCAGCACCTGTGTCTAGCTGGAGGAAAGGTAAAGATTACTGTCTTCCCTCTCCTCAGGAACGCTGAATATTGTTCTCCTGTGTATGAGAGACTGTAATTTCTGGAGTGTGTATATCCACAAGCAATGCACAAAAGTATGAGTTCCAATGTGCCAGCAGATGTTGCAGTAGGGAAAAAAAAAAGGTTAAATGAAAAGGTCCTTTCTGCAAAAAACACCCAATTATAGGAAATGTTTCTGGGCGTATTTATACCTGTAAATTCATGAACCCAAACTACACAAAATTAAGCAAACTTTGGTCTGAATAACTTCTGCAACGTGGTAAAAACCAGTAGGATTTACATATTCTTTAATATAAATGTGGTTCTGTACATACCCAAGACAAGACACAGCCAATGCTATGAAAATCCTTAGCGACGGGTGTTGGAATGTGTTACCTCATCAGGAATGGAGAATAAGATGGGTTTACAAGCACTGCAGAGATTCTCAACAGTACAGTTCTTCAGACAAGAGGGGGAAAAAAAAACCAAAACAACAAAAGAGAACTAAAAAATTAGTGGTCACAGAGAGCTGGACTGAGAAATTTCCAAAGGAATATTATACATATATACGGTGACATAATTCATAACAGAACCACCCATCTGTACAGAGAGACTACAGCAGCAAAATCCCAATTTACTCTGACTAATGAACATAATAAAGAATAATGAGTTCCTAGAAAGTAGAAGAGGAAAAATATATCCAGAATATACTTGTGTGATCTGACCAGACAACTCTAGTACAACTGGTCCTTGACCTATGTGACAATTCCCACTTGTAACCCTACAAAGGACGCCATTGCAGTAGTAATCATTGGTGGCCTCTTCTATTTTCTTTATTCCCAAGTGTGTTCTTGAAACAACAATTTTCAGACTTAATAGCTTGCATACCTACTACACATGAAATTGTAAGTGGCTTCCTACAATGCACCCAACTTCAGGATATATAGGTCAGGTACTTATAACCCCTATCTGTATTCAACTTTATTACAACACTATCAGTGACCCAATAAATATCCTACTCCAACTCCAGAGTTATGGAAGATTTCTCTGCTTACCACACTTTGGATTTAAGGCTATGAACAGTGTAGCAGCCTTCTTACTCACTGGCAAGTATTGCAGACATAAAAAGTGAAGTGAGACAGGCACTGACCTTGGTAAGAGATTTGCTATTGATTTCAGTAAAACCAGGATTTCACTTTTAGGGAAGTTATTTCCAGAGATCAGGCATACCCCTGGAGGTGCAGCTCTCTTGTTAAGGGGAAATGTTATTTTGTAGAAAGGTTGATATCAAGTTCTGTTAGTCTTTCTTTGGCTAGCAATGGGCAAGAGGTGATACTTTTATTCTCATTACAGGAATAGCAATGCTATGTAATATTGGTACAACAGCAAAAGCATATAAACTGACAGAAAATACATTTAGGCAATGAGAATCATAGAGTGGGTTGGGTTGGAAGGGACCTTAAAGATCATCTGGTTCCAACCCCCTGCTATGAGCAGGGACACTTTCCACTACACCAGCTTGCTCAAAGTATCATCCAGCCTGGCCTTGAACACTTCAGGGAATGCAGCATCCCAAACCTCACTGAGCCACCTTCCAATGTATCAACACTCTTCTTCGGTTGGAGCAAGGTGATAACAAAAGGATTTCTATGAACACCTACAACACCTGAAAATTGTATTTGATGATTGAAAAGGTCCCATTGAATCCTGTGTTCTAAGTGAGAGCTAATTCTGTGACAGAGATTCAGGGAAGATTCAGAGATGTAATATGGAATAATGGGAATGTGGGGAAGAACCTAGTTTTCAAAAAATAGATTAAAATTATGTGAACCTGCATGTTAGTTGCAGCACATTTCAATACTCAAATTACAGAAGTCTGACTTCAGCGTTACACTGTCAAAGATAATCTAGAGACATCTTTAATGTAAATAATTTCAGTAATTAAGATGGGACATATTAATATAAAATACACAAACATTAAAGACCATTAATTCTTCAGCCAAAATGAAACAAAAATGCAACTGAAGTAAATGAATAATTTTCATTTATACAAACTTCGATTCTTCTAAAATGCAACTCCCATATTTTCGAAGTATTCCTAGCAGAAATGTCCCACCCTAGCTGTACTGGACTCTTTCACCTGTGAAAATGGAAATACTTTTGTCTCCCAAATACAGACAGGGACATGAATGTGTCCTTAAAAAGTTAGACTAAGGAGTAGAAAACTGTTCATCAGTCATTCTGCAAAACAGAAACATAAAATTAAACCTGTAGTCACTACTGGGGAAAAAGAATATTCAGATTTTTGTTTTTTCCCAGAATGCAAAGATCTGGTGAAACCTTTGCATGGTGTGACTGGATATCAATTTTCAAAGTTGATCCCTGTACTCATGCCCATTCACAACTTTGGCTCATCTCCACAGTTGGCCACTTTGTCTGGCTAAGCAACAAAGTCCTGGCAGCTGCACCATACCCTCAATAGGCATATACTTGGTGCAGCTGAAACAGCTGACTAAAAAAGAAGTCACATTGACCTCAATACCAAGTGTGGAGCTGACCTCTGTCAGCACAGGGACAAACTACCTCTGCTTGGTAACCTCTCCTTGAAAACAAATCAGTTTTGCTAACCTTGCATCTGCAGTTAAAAACAACCCCCACAAAAAACAAACAACCCCATGGTGATATGATATAAATAGACCTTATATTTCAGCACCACATGTACAATATCATGTACACATCATGCTGAATGGCGTTTCTGTAGGCCTAAATGAAAAAGCTACATGCCCAGTCCAACTTACACAACAAAAGTAGCTGAACAGTCAGTTTAAAGGTGTTAGCTGAAAAATATAATTAATCTGAAAACTTTCCAGCTGCTTAGTCTGTGTTTGACTAGAGAATTTCAGTGCTTGGTCACACTTATAAGTGTTTAAAATCAGCTGCTTCTATTTTCTCTCATTTTAGAGAACAGGGTTCCTTAAGATAAGGTGGAGAGTCCAAATGAAGTATTGAAGGACTTCTTTGGAATTCTAGCAATGGAAAAGATGAGTCTTCCACCATCAAGAAAGCCCAACCTACCATCCTGCCCAAAAACCAAACAACGAAATTTAAGTGTCTAACTCAAGCATAGGATTCTCTGATGTAATCAAGACCTGAATTTTTATGAAGACCAGTAGTCTAATACCTATTCTTCAAAAAGCATATCTAACTGTCCAACCTGATACTTTGTTCGGAAATGTGTAAAATGAAAAGAACAAGTTGAAAATTTTTACTTCTGATGTTAAGTGTTTCTCCAAGGAAGGGAAGAAGTTTTCTTCCTCATTAAAAAAAAGTACAGAACATGAAACTTTTTACACATACTGGTCAGTTATTACCACAAAGTTACTTCAAACCTATAGAAGTCATTATCTAAATGCTGTAAATACCTTTACTCATTACTTTCAGTTGCTGCTCTACTTGCAAAAATAAAAATAAAGTATTAAGAAGCTTGCAGCATGCTCGTCATCTGAATTTCAGGGCACCGGTGAAGTTCATTTGCATATTTAATCCATTCTTTAAAGTAAGTAAGACATTAATCAGACCTTTTTTGTGTCATTTAAGGCAGAAACCTTGATTATCCCACCTGTCCACCTGTGACTTCAGGAGGGCTAGATTTGGAAAGAACTTTGGATTTGTTTAGTAGCAGCATTTGCACTATAGTACCAAGCATTACCTAACTATGCACATTAAATACATGTTTATTTGTTCATTCAATAAGTAAACCTTGTCTGCTTTGTTAACAATTTGTGTTCTGTTATCCAGAGGAATTCTTTGTAACTCCTGTCCTCCTGAAACAGAGGTCTGTAATTGTTCCTCAGGAGTGGAAAAGTGGTATTTAAGGCAGCTCAGAGATGTGACTGGAAGAAAAACACCCAACAGCAAGGGGGACAAGTTCTTATTAACATTGCAAAACTAAACGGTGATGCACAGCATTGAATTGACACTGCAAAGTTTTTACTGCCCTAGGAAAGGAGGTCTCACCAGAGAAACAGAATGGACATTGCCACTCCAGCACTGGATGCCTACCCTTGGTAGCATCTTCTATCACTAAGCTAGACTTGCTGATGATGTCTGACTGGTGGAAAGACATGAAGTATCTATATTACAAAAGAAAAGTGGAGAGTGTGAAAAGAAATAGGAAAGAGATAAGAGCAGAAGCAAATATTGCTAATGAAAAAACTAAGGATAAAAAAAAAAAACTTCATGAGAAAAGGGGAAACTTCTCAAAAAATAACCTAAAAGAGACAGGTGATAGTAGAGAATATGAGTATCACTGCCCACTGGCAGCAGCTAACTAGAAAAACAAAATTATCTAGAAACTTCAAAATTTAGAATCTTGCAAAAAGAATAAATACCTGAGCTTGATAGACACATTAGTAAGAAGAAATTATTAATTATTTGAAATACTCACCTTTACCTTTGGGTCACTAACAGCACAGCACCATTTAAACAAATCTTTGAAGCAAACCTTTGAATCAGTAAATTATTCAATCAAAACCAGTCTGAGGAACAACTTTATTGAAACCACATTTTTATGCTCAGTTCTGTTCAACAATTGGCAACATTCAGCATCTCCTCTAGACATCTTCCCTTCTCCCAAACAGCTTACCATTTTTAATACTGGAAGTTATTAATTTCTGAAATAATGTTCATTGCCATCAACATCTCAGTTTTATCAGAACCCTGAATTTGTGCTATAACTTGATCTTCTAGGTTCTCTTCCTTGAGTCAAGTATTTGTTGAGCTACCAATAGTCTCTCAGGGCACATAATGAAGTCCAAGGTTCACCTGTGACAAAAAGAATGATTTCATTAGTCTCAATTCACAACAGGAGTTTCATATATTAGATCAAAAAATCTTTACTAGCGCATTTAACATTATAATTTTAAAACTAAAACCAAAACATCATCAAGAACAGTATTTTTCTGAAAAGGCTGATGATATCTCCAATCTGGTTATCAAAAGATAGCTCCATCCTTATTTTTAAATTTTTTATTTTAGAAAATGCATTAAGAGAGGAGCACTCTTCAACTAGATTCTTACACTGCTTAAATCAAAACCCAGGGCCAGTTTGAAAAGTTTCCAAAATTAAATTTTTACTGATAGATTCCCAACCCTAATTCTGCAATGGCTGTACTTGTCAGCAAAGAATGAAGAAAAAAACCAAACCAAAAAACCCATAAGTTGCTGTGCTTCTTAGTTCTTTCAAGAGTGACTTCACTGATTTTAAGAGATTTTAGAGAGATTACCCTTGCTCAAGATTACCCTTGAGTTCATTGTATTCTTTTGAGCACTCACAGAGCTGTCTTCACAAAACTCTTGGGATCTAAAGCAGGTGAGGCAGATTGAGAATACAAATATTGGGGTTTTTTTCCCTTTGGCATTGCCATCTCATTCAGAAGTTACCACACATAGGTAAGTTTAAGCATGTGTGCAGTCCTAGTGAAATTAACTATCTTGTCGCCCAGAGCCCTCAGCCTCAGCAAGGTCAAACTTCCCCCATGCCTTCTTCACTAGTAACAAAGTTTTACCAACAAAACATTTGGGCCGAGGACATGGAAAACTAGAAAAAAGTACCAAAACCCAAAAAGACCTAGAATAGAACAGAGATCAGTGAGAAGTGGGTGAATGCAGCTTTCTGCCCTGCTTTGGTAGGCGCCAGTTACCAGCCTGGCACCAAGATTATCTCTGGATTATTCCAACCCATGCCAAATGTTAGCAGACAGGACAGGCACACAGGAGTGAGGGTGAGACTGCTGGGCCTCCCTTCTTGCCTGCTGGAGGCTCCCTTCCCACACTGGACTCAGCTGGAGGGGATAGTCAGGGAACCTCTGGACCCCAGCACAGGAAGCACTCAGAAAAAAAAGCAACTTGCCCAGCCAAGAGAACAGCTTCAAAAGGAAGAGAAAGAAGAGCAAGAGGTGTATACCATTCAAGAAAACTTTCTTCATTGACCTTAAGAATGGTCCGGCCCTCCAATCACTGAGTACCCAAATCCCCCTGTCACCAAAAGATCAGGCATGTGCTGACATTTTAATGTCACTGCTAGAAAACTAATCTCCATAGTCAAAGACTTAGAACTGCTCCCTCACCTTGTTCTTGATGCATTTTTTTTCTTAGTGTGGGTAACAACAAAGGCATAAGGATAACAGCAATCACCAAATTTGTCTGTAGTATTACATAAATCACTTAAATGATGTCCTCGGTTTTCTGAGATGCTCTGATTCGATGTTGACAGTTTCAGGTAAAAATTTCCACTTGTTAAAAAAGTACCAACAGTTTTTTAATACACCTTCCCTAAGGCCAGTTATTGCATCTTCCCAGGGTGGATCTGTTGAATGATCTTATTTCTGATCTATTAATATTTATAATGGTAAATGAGAAGGATTTCCACAAAACTTTTTAATAAAGGATCTATTCTCATTCTTCTAAAAAATTAGTTATTAAAGGAAGTTCAAAGTTCAAGCTGCATGAATATGCTACCAAGATAGGGTCATTAAAATCCTTATGCCTTGAATGTTTCCCTTGAACTTTGTTTCAAAGTTAAAAGATTACAGATATCATAAACCAAATTCAGTCTTTGTGTAGGTCAGCTTTAAATTGCAGCTGTTCCCATCACGACTGAATTGGTGTCAGGCACCTCTTGGATTACAAGCCACCATAAAAGAAATAACAGACCAGAACTATGAAACTTATTATAAGTCAAGTACATTAAATAAAAGAGGATCCTACCAGTTGCATCATCAGCTTCTGTGTCTAGAAGAGCATCTATTGAAGCCATGCTTGTGCCTATGAAGGAGTCTGTAGTATCAGACACTCCTCGCTTGCTGAGACAAACTTCTTTGAGTTACTGACTTCTCTGCTTTGATCTGTGTCTTTTACTAACCTTCTGACTGTCAGGAAGGTTACACCACTTGTTGAGAAGGTTTTTCTAGGCCTTCCTACTATTCCCCAATGCACTTTTTAAATTGTACGTCCACAGGTTCAATTTGTAGTATCTTCCAATAGATATGTACATAATAGAGAGCAGGACAGAGATGCAAGATGTTTTCCCCCACCAAATCCACCCTTTTTGTGAAAGCGTTAAATAATCCTTATTTCTGTTAGTCCTCTCTTGCAAAGAGGGAAGAAAATCTTCAGTGAGATACATTTTCTTCAGGAGGCATCTTCTGTTCCTCCCTGACTTTTTTCCAGTGGAATTTTCATCCTGTGTCCTTTTTCCTCAATAAGTGTGCCAGCAAGACTTAATTAATATAAGTTGTTGCAAAAGTAGAAGTTTCTTTCTTATTACATTTCTGTAAAAAGTCATAACTGCCTTTGGCATTACCAAGTTACAAGTTAGTTGTATGTATAAATTAGATTATTTTCAATGTAATCTCTTCCTGAATAATCTGAATTAGGATAAACAAGATTTGGGAGACTTTAGTCTTCAAACTTACAAATATTAGGCCAGGGTCTTCTAAATACTTGTTCCCTGTTACAAATTTATTTGCCTGAGTAACCCCTTCCTAACTGAAGGCCCCATTTAATACTGGTGCTCACAAAAATAAAGTTATGCCCAGACACAGGTTTTTGCAGGATTAGTCAAGAACATTTAGAACATCTTCTAAAACTTGTGTTACTTCCAAAGATTCCTTTAATTCATTTACTAAACCACCCCCACATTTTAAAGAAAAAAAATCCCCAAACTTAAGAACTTTAAAAGCTTGCTCCTATTTTTCTCCTAAATTTAGACGATAAGCTATTTACCACATTGTACCCAGTATCTACTTGTTTTAACTGATCCTTAATTTCAGAGGGTCAAGCAGTATCTAGTGCATGTTCCAGTCTCAAAATTTATGTTCAGAAGAATGCTCTAGTCTCCTAGCTGTTGTCAGATTATTGCAGCTCTTAACAGTCACTATGACAGAAAAGGCAAGAACAAGAAACGCAGTAAGAGTGAGCACGTGTTGCGATTCAGGAGGGATTACATGATATCTACAGCAGAGAGTATGCACACACATAGAGCCCAAGGATTCAGTTATGCCTCCAGAATACAGACACCACGTTTATTTCAGACTTTACCAGACTTGTCCATATCACAAGCTACCCACAGAAGTGCTAAAGCATAGGTTTATTAAGGAGGAAGAGAATACCACCCATTCCCCTAGAATAACCCAAGCAATATGCCTGTCTCAACCCTTTCTCCCTCCATCTAAAAATCTTCCAGGGAACAAGGGTAGTGAAGTGCTCACACCTCTGGAGCTGGAGTCTCCTGTCAATTACATGCTATTGCACGTGTTACCCTGCCAGCCCCACTGAATGAAATTTCTATCAATGAAAGCAGGAAGATAATATGGCTTTTAGAATTTACATCAGTGCCAATTCTAGGGAGGAAAAAATTAAAATTTGTTACTCTTCATTTTGATCTTGTGTGTGGCATTCCACTATGGCTGAATGAAACTGAAGCAGACAATCCACTTGAATTACCTGACTTGACCTTAGAAAAATAAGCATGCCACTGTTTGCCAGAGTCCAATATTAGATACCTTTCCTAGGCTAGCTCAGAGCAAAGCCCAGGCTCAAGTTCCCCCTCAGATGAATTTTAAACCACTGACTAATGAACTTAGTGTAGTAGTAATGAAGACCCCCGACAGCCCAGTTGTGAAAAAAATAAAAGCAGCTTCTCAGTTGTCATGGAGTAAAATTCTGCTTTCATTACCAGTACAGCTCTCTTCCCATGCTCCTGTATTTTTTTCAATGAAAGATGCATAGGGTTTGGAGTGCACAGATTTGGTACACGTGCACAGCAGCTGGTCTGACACGATAAAGCAGAATGAATCTGAAGAAGTTCCTGCCTGTCTGACCAATAAACCATGAACTAAGAGGGATTTACTCAATAGACCAGCACAGATTCTACCCTGTCAAAATTAGAGTTGTTTTTTTTTTAAGTGCCTGAAGATGTTTTCCATTCCCCAAAGACCTAGACAGCAAGTAGGAGGCGAACAAAGGTGGGGGGAGGGAATTGTCTGAATCCTGCAATGCTTATAACTTCGTATTCGCTTGATTTGAAGCTCCAACCATAGAATTTGTTACTGGAGACACTTCTGCAACTCAAAGAAAATCAATCAGAAGAATAGCATCCAGCATGCACAGGCACACACTGTATGCCAAGGCAGCATCCCCGGTACCGTGTCTAAATTTCATTCTTAAATACGACTTACTTGTCATTCTCTTCTGCTAGGTGAGGACTGCCGAGAGCTAAAAATAACACCAGGATTCAGTGGCGGGAGCTAAAAATATTCTTTTCCCGCTCGATTACCGACTCGGCAGGAAAGACGGAGCTCTTAGCATCTGTCACAGCCTATAACCGCCAGCTGGGGATGGAGGCAAAGTGCCCAACCCCGGAGTTACGCGCTCGGGGAAAGTTTCACCGGCAGACGAAGAGGCCACAGCGCTGCATCCCGGGGCCACGGGACTCCCACCCACCCCAGCCCGGGCGGCACCCCCGGGCCTCCCCGACGCCCCTTACCCGCGTTTCGCAGCTTCTTGTTGCGGTACACGGAGAGGATGACCAGGAGGTTGCCCAGCAGGTCCACCGCGATGGTGAAGATGAGGATGGCAGCCAAAGTGGAGGTCACCCAGGGCTGGCGGCGCGGGGCGCCCTCGGCCGGCGGGTCCCGCGGGAGGACGGAGCTGTTCAGGTCGCTCTCGTTCACTCTCATCCTGCCGCCGCCGCCTCCCAGGGCGCAACCGGGTACCGGCGGGAGCGGGCGCGCTCGCCAGCGCCGCCTCCGGCGGGGGCAGGTCAGGTCGGGGCGGGAGCGGCGGCCGCCCTGCGCCGCGGGGCTGCCCACCCTAGGGCGGAGCGGGGCCGGCGGGACCGGGCGCACCTCCCATGGCGGCCGGCGCCGCCACTCCAGGCAGGAAGTTTCCCCGAAGTGTGCATGTGCCGCGGCGGGACACTTTTATAGCCCGCCCGCGCCGCCGCCCCGCCCGCCGCCACCGCTGCCGCCAGGTGACACCGAGCCGCCCCCGCGCCGGCACGTGCGCGGCCCGGGCTCCAGCTGCTGCCGCGCGGCGCCACAGCGCCCCCCCGCGGCTCCCGCGCCGCCCCATTCACGCCGCGCTCCGCTTCCCCATTCATGCTCCCGGCCGCTCCATTCAGCGCCGGCCGCTCCATTCACCGGCGGAGGCGCGGCAGGGATCGACGGGGCTTGCTGTCTGCGGTTGGGTGGTTTGCGGCGCTCGGCGCTATTTTTAGCCCTCCTGGTTAACGCCGGCTCTTAATTAGGCGCCCGCCGAACTCCCCTCCCCTCCTCCCCCTCCTTTATTTAACATCGCACCCGCACGGTAACGTGAGCGCGGCGAGAAACCTCCCATCGGGGAGCGGGTCGGGGCTGCTATAAAAAGCTCTTCGCGAAGGAGGCTGGCTGGCTGGGCAGGGGGGGCGTCTGAGGACCCGCGTCCCGGGAGCACCACGTGCCGCCGCAGCGAGGGGGCGGCGGGGGGGGACACGCACCGCCTCGGCAGCCCCTTCTTCCTCCCCCGCACCCTGGGCAGCGGGGGCGATCTTCACAAGGAAGACAGAGGGAAAGGTAGCGGGGATGCCCCGTGCTACCCCTGCGAGCCCGATGAGGTCTGGCTCCCCTGTTCCCTAAAAGCAGCATTTGCTTCAGAGAAAGGAGGGAACAGGGAGCCATTGCCCAGCTGTGAGGAGAAAACCCAGTTGACTCGATAGGGTATCCCCCCTTCACCCTCTCGTGCGGTGGGCGCTCTGGTAAATAAAAAAAAAGGCAATTTCTTCTGACTGAATCTTCTCTCTTGCATGGTACAGAGCTGCTGAAAATCTCTGATCAAACTGGGCGTGGGAATCACTCTCCCATTCAGGATAACGGGCTGCGAGTGCGGATGGCAGTGCGCGCTGTTCTCCGCCGGGCGCAGGGCTGGGCGCGGTGCTGGCGGCCAGGGACTGCACCCACCGCCATCCCGCCCGGAGCTCATGGGGGTGCTGCGACTGGAAGGGCAAGTGGGGAGTCCGCAGCGGGAGTGCGGGGCTCCTTCTGGCACGGCGCAGCCTCCGCCGGGCGCTGCGGAGCGCAGGCCGTGTCTTGCGCGGCTCTGCGCGGGGCGGGAGGTGCTCATGCGGCGCAGCCTGCGCCCACGGCCCGGGCTTACGGTGCTGTGTCCAGCCCGAGGTGAGGGATAACCAAAGCCACCGTTGTGACCCGCAGTTACGTAACGCGGCGGGTGTGACAGGACACCGCGGGAGCGGCCGGCCCGCAGCCGCGGAGGGGCGCGGACAGGCAGGGAGGTGGCGGCGGCGGCAGCAGCGGCACCCCCGCCCTGGCAGGCGCCGCAGTCCCAGCCTGCACGGCTGAGTGCCAGGGAAACCCCGAGCTTCCCGTTCACCCACGGTTTTCTTACACCACCGCGGGCAGCGGAGCGGGGAGCGCCGCCGCTCAGACTCCCGTTGGTGAATTGAGACCGCTGCGTTTTGTGCGGGAAGTGCTGATTTATTTGATCACTTACTGACTTACTAAACGCTCACCTATTCCGGCAGCGTGTTTTCCCGCCGTCCCCATAAACAGCGGACCCGGGGAGATGTGTCGGCACTACAGAGCGTTCCTTCCAAGTGCTTCCCGAGGAGAGCAAAGCTCATCCATCACCGCAGATGGAGAGCAGCAGGCCGCACTACAAGAGGAGGTTGCAGGAGGAACCCCTCAGCGCGGCGCCGCAGCTCCTGGGCAGAGGGTGGTGGTGGGCACGCCCTGACATCCATATCCACCAGCTCCCACCCTCCATCCTCCCCCGCCCCGTAGGTTAGTGCATGTGTCCGTGTAGGTGCATAACAAGTAGGTTATCAAGCTGTGGGAGAAGATTAAAAATAGGAGGAGCCAGTATCAGGGGGATATCAGATGAAGGGCAGCCACACGTGGAGACAGGCAGAACTGCCTGGTCCTCAGTAGATCTCCACCGGTGTTTCACTGGAGAGGGAGGGGCTGGCTGCCCAGAGAGAGCTGTGAAGTTTCACAAGGTCAGGAATTTTTGACCGGAAGCTAGAGCAATTATGAAGATCAGCCCAGAATTTTGCTTCAAAGAAAGGGAATCTGGTCCATGCAGGAACTGCTGTTACTTGTCTCATTCCTGGGATGTACGGTGACATATTTGCAATTTAGACCCACAGGGGAATGGAGATACCATTCCACCCATCCCATTTTAGTCTTGTGACAAGAGCGTACTCTGCTTGTGTGGTGAGAGTGATGCTTAGGGAAGGGAACGCTTCCTGAAAAGGAGATTACCAGAAAACCTTATATGAGAGCTAAATGCGACCCAAGCACCAGCAAGGGCCATGATACATTGAGAAGCCTTGTGCTGCTTGCTGGTCCATGAGAGTTGAATTTGTTTCCTGCAGAGTGGGAGATGGGCATCATGATGTCAGTCAGGCTCCAGCAAGAATTCTCCATCAAGGAGTGGGACAACCTTCTCTTTCCTCCCTCTCACTTTGACAGAGATGCCTCATACTAGAAGATGCTGCTCTTTAAGGTTTTGCATGAGTTTACTCACATTCTGGAGTGTTAGAGACTCTAAGATGCCACCCAAAACAAGCAAGCTGGGAAAACTGCAGAGGAGCAGATATAACAACATCAGGCTCCTTCACACTGATCAACATTCAGAGTCAGTCAGAATCTTAGAAGCAGTTTGGTATTGTTTGTTACATCCCCTGAGGCTTGTCTCTCTGCCCTCACATTTTCTACACTCTTTCTACATATGCATTTTTAAAGTACAACTGAGTGAAGTTAAATGATGCTTTACATGAAAGCAGCATAAGATAAGATCAAGGAACAAGAATAAGCAAATCACTTGTGCCAGCCACCCCATATTATAATAATTTAAATCACAGTTGACTTCACTGTAATGAGCAATGTTTGCAGAGATCTTATTACATGAAGAAACACAGAACTTGTGTGATATGTCATAAAAGAGTCCTGATTTGTTTTGCATGAGTTATGCTTGGGCTGTGCCTGTTGTCCATTCTGCCTCCAGCCAAGTTTCCTGCCAGATCTTGAACTGATGTAATCTTGGTCCTGTCTCCTGTTGATGCAACCTGGCTGCTCTGGATGAGTCTTATTTTTATCTTGTCTAGGGCTATCAGTTGAGTCTATTGTCAGCATCTGGCTCTGCTTGCTGCTCTTAGGTTTTGTGAGGCTGTGGCCTGGTTGGTGTGGGCACTGCCTGGGCTCAGGTTTTACTTGGCTCCTGGTTTGCCTTTCCTGTGGAGAAGCTCTTAAAACTACACAGCAAGGACATTAGATGAGTTGAAGAAGCACCGTCCATCAGAAAAGATAGATGGAAATATAGAAAACATGAGAAGAAATCAACAATTAAGCCGGTTCTTTGAGTAAAAGAATGGAGACTGCAGATGGGACTGGGATGGTCAGTAACAGGGGCAAGTACTGAGGGCATGCTGGTATGGGTGCCTGGCAGAGAATGGGAGGAGGGCAAAAGGCATAACATTTGTCTCCTCCTGGAGAAGTTTTCACCATGGTATGGTGTGGTTTTCTTCCATCAGAGGAAATAGCCATGGAGGCTGATTGCAGATAAGATATCTTGGTGGGGGCTGACTTGAATACAAATATGGGAGGAAGGCCTTGGAGGGCTGTACTGGAACAGGAAGGTAAGTTAGTTGTGGTGCCTGCCTGAAGCAGCACCTTCTGATATCCTTTATCACTGTTTCAATGCCTTTCCCTTCTTCAGAGAAGCCCCAGAGCTCCATGAAATATATAAATGCAGACTCTATTCTGCTCAATCACAATAGGTATTTCTGTAGTGAAAAGCTGAAACTATCTTAGAACTGAGGTGGAAAAAAATGAGGTAAGCCAACTGGCAGTGTGTTTCTGGGGTGAGCAGTAGTGCGGAGAGTAGGAGCAGCTGCTCATTTGAATGCTTAGCATTAAATTAAGTGGGTGCAGATTCTGTCTGGCGTTGTTCCTTACTATTTTGAGACCTTCATAATTCTTCTGTTATGCTGAAGAACAGTTATGATGCTGATGGTTCTTGGGCACTCCAGGAAAGAGAGGAAACCCACAGCTCCTCTCCACTGTGGTGCTCAGAGACATTTTCACCATTGCATTTGCCAGCCTCTTGGGCTGCTCTCCCAGCACACTGACACAGTCATAGTTCTCCCCATAAACCTGCCTTGACAGCTGTTGCTCAGTACACAAATCTTACCGATACACCTATGCGGGTGTTCAGGGCTGCTTACCGGCTGGCTCGTTCTCCGAGCCCGCATTCAGGGCTACAGCTTGGTACCTTTTAGATCTGGTGGGCCTGAGCCTCAGGCAGAAGCGTGGCAAACGGCGTGGAAGAGGAAAGGAGGACTCCCATGTGGGAAGCAACCAAATTTTATTTCACCCAGAGGGCTCCCACGTACAAAGTGAGTTCTTGCCCTTGGGTTTCGGCTTAAGTACAGGGGGTGTAGACAGAACAGGGGGCAATCTAAAACCATTCTCAGAGAAGGTGGGAGTGACGCAGAACAGGGGACAATTAACAGTGCAATCTATACATAATAGAGGGAGGGGGAACCTGAGAACTTGCCAAATCACTGTGCATCTCCACCAGAATTTTCCAGGTTTCTGGGTGGAATGGCAGGGTGATTGACAGGACCCATCACCTGGGAAAGGCCAAGGGGGTTTGAACATGGGGGTATAGGGACAAACCATTATAAAACGAGTGACATAAGCATGCAGGGCTTGGGTAAATCTCAAACGCACCGCAACACACCTATGGGGCAATTCCACTTCCTCAACAGTTAAACTGCTGTAGCAGCAGGTTTGTTGCAGCTCATCCCGTGGAAGGAGGTATCTACTCTGCATTACATCAGACCATTGGTTGTGAAGCTGCACTACAAAAAAACTGTGGCTGTTGTTCCTTCTGTCTTTTAGAGGAGTGATTCAGAGTGCTGAAATTTTGCCATGTTTTATTTTGTGATGTGCAGCTTTCTTTCTCTGACAAGTCTTTTATTTAAATGGTTTTTTTTCTTAGTTGCAATCTGTGGTATCTCCTACCCACATGTTATAAGTCATAAAACAACTCTGTAAATCGAATCCCCTCCATGAGTATCGGGTTTGGGCAGATGATGTAAGAGATTGATGGGAAATGTGCCAGCTCTTTAATTTTTCATTCAGCACTGCCTTAGAGCACAGTTTTTGTATTCAGAGAGTGCTGTTATGACAATTCTTGGGCAACACAGTCTGCTTTTGCTTCTGGCTTTGGGGTTTCTAAGGTGAAATGCCATTCACCACATGGCTGAAACAGGGAATTTCATTTAGAAATGAAACTACATCCTAGGACACTTCTCTGCATTAATACTCTCTTCTCCTCCAATATGAAATCGTCTCAAAAGGAAAAAAAATGTAGCTTCTCACTGTATAATGGCATATTATATAATTGTTAAGGAAGTCTCCAGGATGATTAGAAAATTATCTTTGAAACTTTGCAAGCAGAAAAGATAACTAATATCAGCTCATCTGTATTTTAGGGTAGGAAA
The DNA here is from genome assembly GCA_008694505.1 of Cyanoderma ruficeps. NCBI lineage: Eukaryota > Metazoa > Chordata > Aves > Passeriformes > Timaliidae > Cyanoderma > Cyanoderma ruficeps. The sequence goes on from VZDJ01007747.1 coordinate 16,597,996, forward strand.
GTGAAATGCTGTATATTGTAATTGACTGTTTTAAGCATGCTACCTCATAATTTTGATTTTAAGGATTAATTTGGAGCTAATTTTGAAGTTGGAGGCTGAAAGTGTGTAAGGTTCAGGGCTATAAATCCTGATCAGATACTGGTACTTTTTGAAGGCCACAGTCACACACCACAGTTGCTGATAAGTGAGTTAATACTCAGCTTTGTCTTCAGTGCCTCCAAGACTTCTAAATTAATGCATCTAGTGGTAGATCATAGTGGTAGACTAAGAGACCTACCTTGCTATATATAGAGTGAGGTTGCTTACCTCAGACTATTCTTCTGGTCTATTTCTTTGCCATGTCCATTTCTTTTTCCTGGGATTCTTCAGGATATTGGATCCCAGCAACTGCTTTTGAGAGCTGATTGACGTAGATTGTTCCACAATGTGAGCAGTCCAGTAACAAGCAAGGCTGCTAGAGAGAGGGCACTCTGGATTACATGTGTGCACCAAGGAAACAGAACTCTCCTATTATTTGTGGCTGCCTTCTGCTTCCTTCAAGTCTTCATTTAAAATGTTAAGAATAAGGATTTCCATGGCACTAGCATTTTATAGTGTCATGACAACATGTCATTCTTCTGCCCTGCCCTCTGAGCACAGTTCACAGTTCCTGGTAAATACCATTTACTTGCATTAACTATAGAGGTTTAAATACTCCTACAATAAAATAAAAGCTCTACCAAAAGCCTGAATGTACCTGCACATACAGATTGTTAGCTGATATTTCTTTCTTGCAAGGATGCAGCCTATTTTCATATGCTGTTGCAGTGCTTTTTATTAAGCAAACTCAGAAACCCACTCCAATTCCAGGCCACCCATTTCTCTGGTGCTCTCACTGTGCTGACCAAATTCAGTCTGTCTACTTAACATTTAAATTTGATTTGTATTTTTTTTTCTATACAGGAATCTATTAGAGTCAGGGAAACAGCATACTCCTTTAACAGAGCATACACAATAGTTTAAAATAGAAATAACATTCACTTTCTTGTTGTATATTTTTATATTCACCTTTGAATATTCTGCTGTTGTGTGTTTATTTTTTTTTCCTCCTTGGCAGGAACTTTAAAACCTTTGAATATCTCCTTGTATTCTTTTATATGACTCTTTTGTCAGTCTGAGTGAAAGTTTTCTTTGGCTTTCCTTTTGTTTAAATACGGGGAATAGAGGGAACATGTCTTGAATTGAAATCACTGAACTGGAAAGGGACTACAAAAGGAATTGACTGTAGTAAAGCTTAAGAATTAAAATCCAGACAGTGCAGTTCTTACCAAGTGTAGAAAAGCAGAAAAATGCATACAGCTTCAGAAAATGCATGGAGAAATTACAATGGAAATGGTTGAAGTGAATGGGAAAATTGAAATTTGTGGTCTTGAAATTGGTAGTCTTTGACATGAAGCTAGATGAGAATGTGCCAAGGGTGGGGTGGGGTGGGCTGCTGAGTCTGGGGGATTGGAAGAGGTTTAAGTCCTTAAAATAGAGAAGCATAGGATTGTTGTGTGTAGTCAATATTCTGGTTTTAGGCTGTTATTAATGAACTGAAATCAGTGGAATAAAACTTGATTGAAGCGGTGATGACACAATTCCATGATGTAATGCTAAGGAGCGCTTCACAATGGGCCCTTTAAGAAATGTGGAATCATTTGCAATTAGAATTGGTGGCTAAAACCACAAAGATTTAATCTGAGTTGAAATCCTCAGATGCTGAATTAGCAATTAAATGGTTTTGTTATTATAGAATCTCATCACAAAAAAAAAAAAGAATCAGCAACATAGTTGCTTTTAATTTTTTATTCAGCAAATGTGGGCTGAGCCATTTTCTTCAACTAGAGTTGCATCAGCAAATCAAGGAAGAGATTTTTAAACAGTTGCCTTGTCTGCAGTGTTTCCAGAAACCTTTTCAGGCTTGAGTCTACAAATAACAACTTCTAGCTTTGGGGGATCTTCGTTTGTTTGTTTCTGTTTGCACACACCCCCTTCTCTCCCTGCCTGCACACACACACAGAGACATACAGAGATGTCTCCTCAGTATTCCCAGGGTAGGTTTGGATACAGTTTGTAGATTATAGTAGGTTATACTACTTATTGTAGATTATACTATTGTATATAGTATATAGTACAGTGATTTACCTTCCCCATTTGCCAATGAAAATTACAAAACATCCACTAAATCATCCAGGTGACATGCCACTGTGAGCAATTTCTAAACTTGAATTCTAGAAGGAGAGAATGTTTATAAAGAAATAGAGGCTAGAAAGGCCAAATAAGTAATTTTTCTGAGCTGCAAATTGTGTACTGCTCAGCAGCTCTTTATATTAATTTTCCTTACTTCTTTAACAGGTTATTTCATACTTTATCTAATTTATTTTTATTTTCTACTCTTTTTTTTTTCCACTAATAAGCAAAAATGGATTTGGTGACAGTTTCTGCTGTAACCTTTTAATTCCCTCTCTGTGTGATCCACTAGACTTCCTCATATTAGTATTAGTAACTCCTCAGGTAGTTGTGTCAATATCAAACCTAGTCACAAAATAAACCACGAGTTCAACAAAGGTTACTTAATCTTCTCAGGGATCTCAAAGTCACCAAATGTGATGTTTTCCTCAAAGACTAAACAAGTGACACATCAGAGGTTCTTTAGAAAGGATTGAACACATTTAGTATTGCTCAGTAATCAAAAAACACTTTTGTGTTTTCAATACAGCGCTCTTCAAAGAGACAAGTAACAGCTCTGAGAAATGTTTCCTCTATGTGGAAAAGGTACAATACATCCAGGGAATAGAAATGCTGTTATAGAAATAATATATATTTCAGAGGCAATGAGGTGTGAGAGGGCAATTCTGCCTTCAGAGGAAGAACTTGCTATTTTTTTTTAAAACTGCAACCAGGATACCTGCTATATTGAGATAGTTAATATTATTCAGAACATGTAAGACATGTCTCGTTTCCTGTATCTGCTCAGGAAAAATCTGGAGTGGTGATGGGAGGCCGTAAAATATTATTGAAGTCAGTGGTCAGCACTACATCATTCTGTCACTTGGTCCAGCTTGATCCAGGTACCATGACCTGTGTCTTGGGATTCCTCACACGTCCTATTCAGGGTTGATTGTATTCATTTCATCTGCTGGTTTTGCATCCTCATGTCAAGATATTTGTGTGGGCTTGTGCTTATCTAACACTTAATAATCTTGCAGCTTTTTTTAGTATTTGTGTTATCTCCCTGTACACATCCCATCCTCTTGCTGCGAAATCCAGTTTGTTTGTCTGACTTAGTCACAATCCTCAAGCTCAGCCACAGAATTTCTCTTCAGTTCTGAGGCAGTTTCACCCTTACATTTAATTTCTGCACTTGCAGATTTCATTTTGCTTCTGTCCTTGAATCCTCAGCCTGGGACAATAAGGCAGAGGTATTTATTATTTTGTGCTCCCTACTTTTTCACAGTAGGCTCTTTCCTGGTAATTACATCCCTCTTCCGACAAAAAGCTTCCCACGTCTCTTAAAAAGATGAAGAAAAATGGGAAGACAGTAAAACAGAATAAAATAAATCTAGTGATTAATCAGTCAATAAGCACCACTTGTACACACACTCACTGAGGGGATACTATTTAAATATATTGTCTTTAGAAATCTGACATCATTAATCCATGATTAATTTTTGAAAATAAAAATTCTCATTTTGCTGAAACTGTTTTGCATTCTAAAACAAAAATGAAAAAAGTGACAATATGCAAATCAAAACTGCATGAGAAGACAGCATGCATAATGAAAGAGACAAAAGTAATATAAAAATCTTTACTCCTTGGGAACTGTGATTAATACATATTAGTCTGATGTGGTCAAATGATGTTTTTTACAGCTCTTGAAAAACAGGCATGAACAGTTATCCCACTCCTGGTGGAAAACCTCAAAGTTATGAAAAAACTTATGAAAAAGGGAATTACTTAAATTCAGAGCATGCATGTAATTTAAGTGCTAATGGAGGATTTCTTTAGTAATTTTCTTCACTATGAGGGTAGTGAGGCACTGGCACAGGATGCCCAGGGAAGTTGTGGATACCCCATTCCTGGAAGTGCTCAAGGCTGGGCTAGATGGGGTGCTGAGCAACCTGGTCTAGTAGAAGGTGTCCCTGTCTGTGGTGGGGAATTGGAACTGGATGGTCTTCAAGGTCCCTGCCAACCCAAATCATTCTGTGATGTCCTGGGTGAAGTGTTTGATCAGTTTTGTGTTGCTAATTTTGCATTATCTAATTTTTTACCTTCTGGGACTTCAATTCAGAAAAATTCTGCAGCAGTAACCTATGTATGAAAGAGCAGATGTGGTCAAAAGTCATCTATGCTAGGTAAAGTTATATATTAGCCAGCAATTTTTAGTGCCATCAATTTCAATTATGTTGATTAGATCCACATCTACTTTGTTGACATAAGTGATTAATTTCAGCAGTGTTTTGCTACAAGGTCTGCTGAAGGTATGTTGTCTCTAAAGTTTGAATTTTCTGCCACTGATAAAATCTCTAGAACTTTTCATATAACTTAGATTTCCATTATGAAAAGATATCCTCCTTTTAGGCTTGTTTCTAAATCTAAATATAGTAAAACATCATATGAAGTTGTCATATACTTTTTATGTGATCTGGGACATAGAATAAAGGCTGTCACTTTGATACTGTGCATTGACTTTATGGACTTTATTTGAATTATTAGTGAAATTGGTATGGTGATCCATTTCGAAGAAGCTTTTTTGATTTAGAATTTCATAGCAGATTTTAGTTGTATTTATATCACTGTGATTTCTTAGACAGGTGCACATATCCTTCGGATTTATTTTAGAACAAGGGTGTAATTTCATTGCTGAAAATGGGTGACCAACATTTTGACTCTGATTCTTGCGATATTCCTCTATTTATGTGTGAGGAACTGGTCTGCAGTCTGTTGTAAGAGATAAATGCCAGTGATGCCAATCATATTTATTATTTCTTCAAGAGAGGAGGAAGCAGTGGAGCTGTTAATAGGAAAGAAGATTTCCAAAGTTGTATATCTTTTAATAATATATAAAGTGGGGAAGGGAATACAAAATAACACCTCGGAGGTATTAAACCCTGAAGGTTTTTCTAAACTCCAGTAGCTGTGACATCTTGTAAACATATCATCCCCTAAAAAGTCTTATTTTCCTTTATCTTTATTCTATCTGACTTATCTGATAAATGTTCACCATTCAGTGATTTATAGGAAATAAACTAGAGCTTTTCATCTAGTTAATGGATCAAAGAATGTTCAAAGAAGAAAAGCTCCTTTTATTGACATTTTGTAGCAAATTCAGCTGACACAATAAGAAAGCAATGAAGGTGGAAAATTACTTGCTCTTTTATCTGTGAGTGTAACTCAAGGTTACAGCTAGCATGTCTGAGGCGTAGTTATTAGTATTTTTAATTAGTCTGTTGAGAAATTTTCTATTCTATTGCTAGTGACCCAACAATTTATTTGTAGACTGAATCCACTTAAAATTGTCTTTGCTGAATAACTATCTGACTAATAAAGAATCCAGATATAATTCTTAAAATGTTTTAATTGAGATGGTTGAACTTGCCACTGTTTAATTATAACTGAAGAACTCTTGTGATTTTATGGGGAAGAAGTAATCTAAAAGCCAACTCCTGAGTTTTTTACTTTTCAAATTATGTAGGATAATTTGAACACAATACTATTTTTCTTGGCAAAATTTATGTAACACTATTGACTGGTTTTGTTCAATTAGAGTACCTTTTTTAATATATATCTGGAGGAAATGACCCAAAATACAGAGCAGCACAAAAGATGTCTGCTGAATAGAATAAAATGGACAAAATAAATGGCACTAAGCCTTCCAGTACATGTTTGGAGATTTGTGTGGATTTTTTTTTCTTTTTCTTTTTTTATTTTCTGAGAAAAGTTTGCAAAAGGTTATTTTTTTTGAATCACAATTTTAAAGTCTTTCATGATGTATTCATTTATCTTTGTATATAATCCCTATGAGCTTCTTTCACTGCTATTAACTATCCCTTCTATTTTTGTCTACCAATTTCAGGTGCTGTAGGTTTTTCCTTATATGAGATAATGGATTGCCAGCTTGCCCTATCATACAGAAATATATCTGTCATTTTACCTGTCATATGGATTGTTAGTTATGAAGAACTGTCTCTCCTATCATACAAGAGGATTTATTTGCGTCTCTTGCCTTGATTCTCACCAGACATTTAGGCTCTGGTCTCGTTGGTATTTCTTGGGATTACCATGTGCTTTATGATGAGCTTTGTTTGCCTGTAACAAAGTATCCCTGATAAGAAAGTGAGCAAAAAAATATAATCTATTATAACTACCTGTAACTGTCAGTATAGAGAGAAGATCCATAGTTAATAAAATGATGGTCTTTTTCTCTTACTGGTTAATCTGCTGAAATAATTTGTAAGTTATATTATAGGTTGAAGGTAGTCTTTTCTCCACATATATTCTTACTAAGAGCAACAATGTTCACTAAGTTATGGGCTGAGATTTCTCTTTATTTATTAATTTACCTTAATTTGATATAGCTCTGTGGTTTCCAAGTAAAACAAGTGTCAGGCTTTGTTTATGCACATTTATCTTATGCACCATCAATAAATCTTTCATCAGTGCTACTGAAGCCTCAAGAACCACTAAGAAAATTCACCATGTAGTGCTGAGCTCTCTTACTGTAGGTGCTGCCAGGTCTTTCAATATTTAAAAATGTTAGAGGATTAAACCAAGAAACAGATCTTTAATTTAAATTACTCATTAAATCCTTTTCACATGATTTTCTTACTTTATTGTTGGATACCTGTTGCATGTAGGCAACAGGTATATTGAGAGTAAAAGAAAATGAAATGCATTTGATTTCACAGTGGTTTTTTCTTATTTCAGTGGGTTTTGTCATCTGTAATGTGATTTTTTTCAAAGGAAAATTCCTTTTCAAATTTTGCTGTCACCCTTTCAGTAATTACTAGAATTGTTTTCAGGTGTGTTCCATTCTCATGCATTTTCTTAAAGGCAAATAAAAATATGGGCAGTAGCAGAAGAAGAACACTTCAATTTTTTTTTAATCTGAAAGCTTAAGTGTGCTTTGTTTCTGATCTAATGAAGTCTGCATAAAAAAATTCCAATAACTCTGATGGAATTTCTCACTACATCACATGGGCTAAAATATGCGTGGCCTTCAAGGAAAAGAGCAGAACCATTTTCCCCAGTATGTTCTTCCCCATATGTATTTTGCAGCACTGACAATCACTGAATGTAAAGTACACTTCTACCATCCAGCACAGAAACAGGAAATGGAAAACTCTTGAGAAAACAGGGCAAAATTAAATTGTTCAGCTTTCCTCACAGGTATACATGCTACTGATGAGTTCAGCGAGAATCTGTTCCTTATTTTATCCTGTGCATGGGAGAGACAACCTAGATTTAGAAGACTCCCTAGTGGAGTCATTGTGTGTATTTTTCCAGTATTGTAAGACATGTTCCAATGTGTGATCAAACTCCACACATGAAAATAAGTTGTTTTTTTCTTCTTTTAATTTTCTTTCACTGAGTCACCAGCTGTTTAATGTCTCCTTTCTGTGTGACTGTTCAGGTTAGCCTGCATTTGCATGACCATGTCAGCTTCATGTGTGGCATTGCTCTCAATGAACATGCATTGTGAGCTGTAGTTGCATGACACTGGCTTATTTCAGTGCAAAGTTGGAGGACGCAACCCAGAAAATATGTTGTCGTTGAAGTGCAAGGTGAACTTCAGTGTAGTGGAATTAAAACTTAGAATGAATATGATAACACGTATTCCCAGTCTGCTGAAAAACCAAGGGAAGCATACATGCTGTCTCCAGTGGGTACTACAGAGGGCTTGGGGAGGAAGGGCTTGTTATTGTTTTGTGTATGTTTGTTTTCTACAAATTCCATTCTGAATTAAGGCATTGAGAACACAGTGGGTAACTAGGATTTGAATATATATGTAGACTAACAGGGTTCTGCAGAACAGAGTGTGGAGCCTGGTGTTGATTGGAGATTGGGGTAGGAGGAGATCCTGTCCCCAGCAGATACAACCAGGGTCAAGGCACAGACAACCCTGAGACCTTGCACTGCCAGGTCAGTGTCAAGCCTGGTGCCTTCCCCTGCTAATGAGGAAAATAGTGTTTATGGAGCTTCACAGGGGAGCCGTAGGACTGCATGGGAGCTCTGAGACCCTGAACTCCACAACCATATCCTTCCTGTGAGAAATGACTCAGCCCACACTGGAGCAATGTCTGGTGTCCCCACACTTGGAAAGGATGTCTGAGTTTTGTCAAGATTTCTTGAGGAGTGCATGTTTCTTTCTGAAATGAAATTTTGGCTGAAAGTAGAGAACCTGTATTTCCAGATGCTTTGCTTGTGCTTCTAGGCAAGGTCTGTTCTAGACCTAGATGCCAGAGCCCGGAAGTTTTGCTTGAGTCTTCTCGTTTCGTGTATGGAGCTGATGGGCATGAGAAAGACCCAAATAAAGGTAAATTCTCTTTTTAAGATCCTTTCTGCTTTTTGAAGTCTGTCAGGAGAGGCAGGTAAAAAAATCTGGGAAAGCTTTCTTCTCCCATGAGCCCTTTGTCCCTCTGTCATATGCCTTGTGTTTCCATTTGAAATCAATAATTTTCTTTTGGGAGACAAATACTCCTTTCAAATGAGTATGAAGAAGGGAGTGCTCAACAACGTAACAAAACCTCCTTTTGTCATTGGCTAGATAAGATCCAGCTCTTTCTTCCTTTCTTCTTTTACTCCTTTCTGATTACTGTAGACTCTTCAAACCTGCCAGCTGTGTTATATATTCCTGTTTTGTTTGAATGAGTGTAAAGCTGTGCTCAGTAAAAGCAGATACCAAAAGAAAAAAAAAAGTAATATGGTTTAAGTGACTGGGCTTTAAGGTGACTTTTCTGTGGACACTGCTACTGGGAGAACCTACTCAAGAAGGGAAGGAGGCAGATCTGCTGTCAAAATATGCAAGTCCTGTCATGCTTCAAGGCGTAGGATCTGCTTGGACAGGAGTAGTGCTGGAGACCCTGGCACAACTCCATCAGGGAATCAATGGTCCTGATGTCAGTATTGCAAGGGAAATGACCCAGTGAGGTAGAAGAGCAAGGACAGGCCCTGTATGGGTGTCATGTCCTCTTTGATGTTTCTGCCTTTTCTGTTGTATTATTCCTAAAACCTATCCTGTTACTTTAGGTAATAGCAAATGAAGTAATCATCACGACCTTCATCTTCTGTGTGATGATATGTGGCTTTAATAGGAATAAAATGTTTTTGTTACCATTGTGAGAGCCTTGTTATGGTTCTTCCTTAGTCAGCTTAATTGTCTTCTGGGCTCAACTAGAATGAAGGATTTTTAAGATGGAATTCAGATTTAAAGTGGCATTTGGATACACTGGGAACATGGATCTTGTAATCCTCTCCTCTAGGGCTCCTCTTGTGCTTTGGGAACTGAAAAACAAAGAGGTAGATAGCTGAGTTGGGAAAGAAAATCTGTAGTGGTGCGCATTTTGGGTTTTCTAATGTTCTGTATATTTTGTTATAGGTTTGTACTGGTTTGTTCCTACACCCCCATTCCCAAACCCCGATGGTGTTTCCCTTGTGATAGACCTTGTCAATCACCTTGTAAGATCTGGAAGATTCTGGGGGAAAAGCCCTAGGATTTGGCAAGGTACCCTGGTACCACCTTCCTTCATTGTTCTGTTAAGTTCCTCCATTCTGGGTCACACCCCCCTCCCCTGAGATTGGTTCTAAGTTCTCCCCTGCTCAAGGCACGCCCCCTGTACTTAAGGTGGGGACAGAGGGGCTGCTGGGGACTCTCGCTCTGGGACTCTCGCCCGCTCTCCCTCTCTGTTCTGTCCACCTGTACATGGAGGTAATCGGGAGGAATAAAGCCAGGTGAAACCCAAGCAGAGTCCACTCTTTCTTCCACGTCGTTGACCATGCTTCAGCCTGAGGTTCAGACCCACCCAAGCCTCTCATATTTAGGGGCCAGGGAGTGAGCTAGCCGATGAAGCAGCTCCCAGGACAGTCTCTATAAAAATCCTAAGCTGTGTGAGGGGCAGTTTAAATACCAGAGGCATTTATGCATCTCATTCTGGACAGCTATTATATTTATGCATTTAAGTCCTGGAGAAAGAAAAAAAAATAAATAAAGGCAGATGAATCAAGGAAAATAACTTCTTGCTTAAACCAAGGAAACAGCTGACTCAGGGAGATAAACCCTGGTATAAATATATGTTTAATCATAAGAAAGGCATTTTCCATCTTATTACCCTGGATGTTGTTAGCTTCGCATTTTTCTGCAGGGCTACAGGAGAAATTTTGAAGTACACCAGATGAACCTTAAAACTTGGATCAATACACACTACGGAATTCTTAAGAAAAACTCTTAAACTGAGCCTGAGCCCTATTACATGTACTAGAAGACACTTTTTCTTGGAGAGATGAAGCAATCAATGATTTGCAGATGCTGTGTGTAAGGAGAAAGAAAATATCATCCTCCACAATAAGATAGTATGACAAAGACCTCTCAGTAGTTACAAGTTAGAAGTAGGAATGAGTGCTTGAAACAAGGTAGATGTGGGGTGGAGAAGAGAATGTGTCTTTTCTGATCAAATACTTATGAAAGGTAAAAAATCTCAGTGGGTTACAGAATCATAGCAATGCTTCACTGGTTTAGAAAGTGCCCAAAACACAATATTGCTCCTCAGAAAGAAAAATGGGAATTAACTTTTTGCCTTCTAATCAACCTTGTTCGTTCAGCCCTTTGAAGTACTTGTTTTTTGTGGATAAGTTCAACGGCTGTCTCACACGGACTCCTTGGTTTGTTTCTAGAGCCTGTACAAGCAGAAGGTTGTGGAGAGGTGGGGAGCTGGATTTCCCAGGGGGAGGTGAGGGAAAGGGCAGCAGAGCTGGCCAGGGCTGGACAGGACAGACTGTTGGGACTCCAGCACAGTGCACTGCACGTCTGGTCTTCTTGATTACATTGGCGGAACACATTCAGAACTGGGGTTTTGGGGGGGATTTTTGTGTTGGGGTTTTTTGGTGGGTTTTTTTGGNTTTTTTTTTTTTGTCATTTATGGGGTTTTTTTAGTGGCTTTGAGGTGTCCCTGAAAATGTAGCATCCGTGTATCTTGCAAGACTGTCTCCTAGAATAGTTCTGTATCCTTTCTTACAGGCAAAGCCCTTTGGGCACAACTTGACTGTAAAGAAGTTACATAATAGTGAAAAGCTTAAAAAAAAGGATGTTTACCCCTAGCTGATGTTGCTGTCCCTTGCAACCATGTTTAAATGTTGGTGGGTACTCTAGAAACTTACCTCATTTTTCTGTCTTTTTCTATTGATTTAACTGTGTTTTTAATGGACTGTCTTATTGCTGTAGCCTTTTGTCCACCTCCATCTTTGTATCTGCTTTTCAAGGTAATTTTCTCTCTCTCCAAATATGTATTCACTCTGCACCCTTAAGGATGCTGTTACAATACAGTAAACAGATATCCTTCATGGTGGAACAGAGTATTAGCAATTACAGCAATTACAGCAAAGAGCTGATGAAACCCTGAGGTGCCTCTCACTCAGCAATGCAGCATGTTTAAAAAATGATATGGACAAACAAACTCTTTACAGACCAAAGAAATGCCCTCACACACACAAACAAAAATATGCATGAGTAAGAAAAGACCTCCGGAAAGATTTTGTGTATTTTTTTGTCTTCTAAATTAAGCAACTACTTCAGATCACATACTATACAAATACTATGTTGTTTACAACTATTATTTTGCTATTTCAGGAAAAGCTGTTCTGCATTTAGTGTCATGTACAACTGTACAGCATATCTGGTGTGAAAGAAAATGTGCTGTTAAAACCAATGTACTGTATATTTTAGAAGCTGAATCAGTCACAAGAGAATTGGTGTTAAGATTTTTGAAGTTTATTTGCTGGCTGACAGAACTGGAAAACTGTGAACTTTCAACCTGATTGTAAGAGTCAGTACATAGAGTGCTTGGTAAACAAGGACAAAGGTGAACAATTTAAGAAAGGGAATTCTGAACAGACAAATATGTACATTGAAAAAAAATGCTGTTATTGCTGACCTAAAATTATCTGCAGTTAATGTAGGAAGAGAATTTCTTTAACAAGCTAGATGAGTCTGACGAGGGGATTTACCAGGGGTAAATCTTCAAGGATAATGTGGTGTTGCTCGCTGTTCTGTGAAGACTGCAGATACACAGTGGCAAGAAGGATGTGTTCAAGCTGGAGATTAGCCAGACTGGGAATTTGAACAGTGGGGTCATGGTTGAAGGGAATGCATAGAGGCTTTAAGCAAGCTGCAGTGCATATATTTGGAAGGGAATTAGTCTGTCTCATTCTGACATCAGCTTCTGTCTGTTTAGATGACTAATAAAGCAAAGGACTACACTTTTATCTTACAGTTGTTTCTGAGCTGTTTGTGCCCAACCCTAGTCATAAAAGGCCTGTTATTTCTCCCCTTTGTAACTTAAGCCACAAACTCCTGAAATCCTTGTTTGCCTTTCCAGCCCCCCATCCAGATTATCATGTGAATTTTCCTCAGATCATTGCTGAAAATTTACTCCTATGAAGCAACTCACATAGCAACTCACGTTGCTATGAAGGGGTTAATAGGAGTGTCTGTCCTCAGTGTCCTGCATTGTACCTGAGGGTTGGGGAGGATCAAGGCAAGGATCTGAGAAGGTTGGCACAACCTTCTTTTGAGAACAGGCAGAGAGGAGAAGTTTTGTTGAGGGTAGTGTTTCCAGCAGAAGTGAGCTGAAAAAGGGCTGCTTGTCTGGCTGGAGCTGTGTGGGAAGTGGGAATCCTGCAAAAGCTGAGCTGCTTTGGGGGCTGACTTGAAGGGACATGAGCCTGTATGAGAGGCCAGACTGACCAAGGGATAAAAATCTCCATATTCTAATCCAGTTTCCTGAAAAGGAGGTGGAAAAGATGTGTGTAAGCATAATGAAAGGACAGAGTCCAGGTCTCACTGTGATTTACTTGTATTGGTTTTATTATTGTCCTAGAGAAGAAAATTCATCACATTTTTTTGATATTATTTTCTAATGCAGATTCTGTGCTGACTACTTCACCCTCTAATGCTCACCTCCAGTCAGTCTGTGCAGCAGTCAGGACTGTGTGGCAATTTTATATAAGACAAGCTTTTACTAATTTACTCTTCAATTTAGATCCTTGTTACCTTGGAGGAATAATGTGATCACTTGTTTCACCCTTACTGATGCCTGGTTCTCTAAAATGGGAGGAGGGACCCCTCTCTGCAGCTTCACAAACCAGAAGTTTACTGGTATGTGAACAGCAACATGCACTGGAGTTCAAACCAATGTTCTGTATTCCTAGTTCTTCTAAGTACTGTCTTGGGTATTTCTCCTACCCAAGCAACAGTGAGCACAGCCAGAAATGCAGTCCAAAAGGCTGTGTGCAGGCTCCTTCAGCCTAAGAGGCTGACAATTCATTTGGGCAAGTTCTGAAGTTAATTGTATAACCAGAATAGCAGAGACTACTTTGAACAGATCATTTAAGCACAAGATACCAGCCTGGTGCTGTGATCGCAAGCTGAAGAGAAATTGCAGTCATTTTAAAATCCATTTATATTTTAATTTGAGCTAGGAATAGATACTTTTTTAGATGCTTCAGAGAATAATTATGAATCAGGCTCAGACTGAGATTCCCTTACCGTCTTGCTGCTTTAGAAATACAAATAATCATAAGGGTAGTATTGCTCTAGGTGTGTCAGACTAGGTGATGATTTCTCGGCTGTACAGTTTGATGCCATCCTAAGATCTGAAGTGCAGTGGTCCCCTGGGTTTCTTTCATCTGTCCAGTGTCACTCAGCACCAAATCCTATGTTTTGGCTATGACTGAAGCTTGCACACATATAACTTTATGGTCTTCATGTGCTTGTTTTCCCCAGGAAGAGTTTTCCTCAGTAATTTGTATACTGGGCAACCATGACGATATCCAGTGTCACTAATTCAGGCTGGCATGCCATCTGTACTATTTAAAGGTCAGTTTAAGTATTTTAGTTCTGTGGTTTCTTAATAAGCAGCAAGCATACTGGTGCGCTGGTTCCATTCCCTGATAACAGTAGCAGTAATCTGTACCAAAAAAAAGGGGCGGGGGGGTAAGAAAAAAGGCATTTCTCGCCTGGAAGGAACATATATGTCTTCTAGGTCAGGAGCTGTTCCTGAATTTTTGAACACTCAGTTTCATTGCTCTGAGATTTTGCTTGGTGCTGATGCATGGAAGGCTTCCCAAACTCTCGTCTGGATTATAACAGCGAACAGCGGCCCCTTGTGTCCGCGAGAAGAGTTTTTGGCACTCAGGATCTCCAGCGCTGGTTAAACAGGCTCCCAAATGCTGCTGGATGAAAAGCAGGATGAGCTCCGGGAGATGCCTCTTCTTGCTGTTTGTAAGATCCACGGCTGGGTTAAGGGCAGCAGTATGGGTCAGAGTGAAAAGGGAAAGAAATGGCGAGGGATTATGTCAATGCCAGACCCCCAGCTGTCCCCCACACGCTGATCTGCTCTGGAAAAGTGCCTAGAGGTTGAGTTAGGGAAGTGAAATACTTAAAGGAGAGACAGAACTGGAATTCTGGAGGGGAGAAATGTGAGCATAAAAAGTGTCATAGAATGGTTTGGTTTGGAAGGGAGCCTAAAGATCATCTAGTTCTAACCTCCCTTCCATGGGCAGGAAATCTTCCACTAGCCTAGATTACACAGAGCACCATCTAGTCTCTTCTTGAACATCCCCAACCTCTCTGGGCAACCTGTTCCAGTGTATCACCACCCTCACAGTAAATTTATTACTAATGTCTAGTGCAAAGCTATCTTCCTTCAGACTTACTTCCTTCTATGATTGTCTAGTGTCGCAAAGAGAAATGTTTTGGAAGGCAGTGACTGGCCAGCAGTGAGGGCTGCTTTGGGGTCCTGACTCCTCCAGGAGCATGCACAGTTTGTGTCACACCTAGAACTGAGCCCTTGAAAAATCTCCAAGATTTCTGTTGGTCTCTTTTGGTGGTGGGTTTGCTGGTCCAGTAGTGTACTTTGTAGCAATTCTGTATCAAAGGAAGATGATGTTGCAGAAATGTTCCTCCTTACCAAGTGCAATAAATATTTTTCTACATACTGTGTTCTACATACTGTGTGTTTTGTGCTGTGTGAGATGCTTCTGAAATACTCAGGAGGAAGCAGTAGCAATAGATCACAAAAGAACTGGAATTTGAAAAGGTAGGAACGTCTTTGGGCTTGAGTGCCAGTATTAGGGTTGCCAGTGACTTCCAGACCTGTGCTGTTAGCGCTGCTCCATTGCCCTGTGTGGCTGTTGTGTGTTGGTCTGCATTTGTCACATCATTCCTTTGAATGAAAGTGGAACTGAAATATAAAGATGTTGATGGATAAGATCTTGTTGAGTCATAAGTGTATCTAACATAAGTATAGAATAGAAGGTATATTTGATATTTTGTAAATCCCAGTGAAAAGACACTTCACTGAGTTTGGATTAATTTCTACCATGTAAATATAGAAAAACTTAGAAGAGTATTATTAGAAGGAAGAAAACTCTTCCTTTTACCTATTATGTTCCCTGAAAGGGGAAGTAAGCATTATTCAGCTTTATTTTATGCATCCTCATAGTCCATATGCATTACTAACTTTAGGCTGTAGTTCGATATCAACTTCACCTGGGGCTTTTTGCCCATGTAATGTTTCATATTTAAAATTAGACAAAGGAGGGATAGCACAGGGGGTGATTAGAGCCCTGAAGTACCAATAGAGGTTTTCAATTACAACTAATACTTTGCAGCCCATGACTTTCTTTTAAGATTTGACAGTTCAAATTAACACATTGACAAAACAATGCCAGTGTGCTCCAGCAACAGTGATTTCTACAGGAGAAAATATTTCTTCAGTATTGGGTTGCCTTGAAAAAGCATAGAAGGAACTTCTTTGTAGGACACAGCTGACAGCACTGCCATATAGTAAGAGATGAAGAGCAGTTTCAGAAACAGGGCAGTAAAAATAACTTCTCCCTCGTTCAGGCACCAAACTGAAAACTTCCTTCAGTACAGCTGTAAGAAAGCTCCTGTATCTTGCTGAAATGAACACTGGAAAAAAACAACCCAAAACACCCTTGGGTCAAGTTATCTTTTAATTCATCTTGAAAACATCTTGTTTCATTTATTTAGCAAAACTGAAGGAGCAGAACTAAAATAATTCGTAAAAATTGGGAGATGGCACTAGTACAACTCCTTTATTGACTGCTCCAAATTGCTAAAATGGTTTTCCTTTCTGTGGGAAATCTTGGTTAAAACCCTGTATGTTTTGCATACAGGACACTTTTTCCCCCTTTCCTTTTTTTCTAGAACTGGCTGCTGTGTAAACCTGTCCTTTAGGAAATACTAATCTGGTTATGTTTAGGCAGTAATTTTAATCTACTATTTCTACCTGAACCTGAAATTCTGTCCCTGTTCCATAACTGTCTCGTTGAGAGCAGAAATGAATAGCTTTTGTCCCCTGATGTTGATTATACTCCTAATGTCACAGTGCCCATGGGAGATCTGCTTTCTTTGTTAGATCAGACCAAGCTGTTTGGATGAATATTTTTGGTAATGGTCATGTTGGCAGGTGTTCTTTTGTCTCTTATGTTTGGGAACAAAGGAAACATTAAAAGATTGTACAGAGAATGTGCAAATGCCCAAACTGGTGCCATATGATATGATTCAGTTCTCATTTACAAGTGGACCACATTGATGGTTTAACAATCTCAGTTTAACAGTCTCAATTGTCTCAATTGCTTGCTGCTGCTTCTGCTATTAGTGTTTTCATTCTTTCTTAAAAGAATATGCATCTGTGAGAAGCTGCTGCTTGGTTCATCTTGCTCAGTATCCTGTCTTTGCCAATTTTAAGTCATGTGGTCCTGAAGAGGTTTTAGTTGGCTGTGACTCTGAAGACCTAAGTGATTTAGAATTATTGAGCTAGTGCCATATTGACTTAGATACTGTTTATTCCCATTCACTTACATTTTTTTATTGTGTGATTTACATGTTAAGCCATTTGGAAAGCAGTGAAACATCTCAACTTTTCCCACAGTGGACACAGATCCAGTCGGGAAGATATCTGCTAGTCTTGAATTCTCTAAGGTTCCTGTTACACCTTGATCTTCCACTAGTTTCATATTTATAGTTTCTCTGGCAGAACTTCCTGCTTTTAATGTATTTTAAAATAAACTTTAATTTTTGATGTCTGCAAATTGGTCCTCAAACACTTCTGGATTATGTTACTTGCCAGAGTTTGCTCCTTCTTTTCCTCATTTTTGTACAATTTTTCACCTGCTGGAGTTCATAGACTTCCTTGCTTTCCTGCTGTACTGTGGCATTCTCCTTTTTGTCTTTCAATTCTTGCTGAAATAAATGGTACAAGCTTGCCAATATGACATCTTTGTACACTCTGTGCTCCATTCTAAGAATTGCCTTTTTAGCTGCCTCTCTTGGCTCTCTTTAAAAAGTTTGTTCACTTCTGTGTTGTTTAGATGGTTTTGATCATGGCAGTTACAAGTTTTGGCTTTTGATGCTCCTTCAAAGCTTCATTTTTAAACTCTTGTTAAATACTATTTCTTTGGCAGTGTCAGTAATCATTGGGTACTGTGAACCACAAGGCGCAAGTCAATAAACTGATTTGGCTCTTGGGAGCTCATGGTGTGTTTTCTGCAGTGAAGGAGCCGCTGACAGGGCTGAAAGGTGTGTGGGTGGGCATGAAATACCCACACAGGTGGGAACAGGGGAGACCACAGGCACCCTGCTGGTCCTGAGGCAAGCTACCATAGAGTTAAGCTTGTGGTAGATCATCAATACAAGAGAAATATGGAAAAATAAAACCATTCATTTTGAATTATCCTGAGAAGCTCTGTTCAGAGGATTCCTTCTTAAATTTTGTCACCTTCTTTGAGAATCTGTGTGTCTGTTATTGGATATCATATAGACATTCTCAGTTGCAAAGCCCACTTAAACACAGTATAAGAATGAAATATTTTTCAACTTTTTACACCAGCCTCTCGATAGAACTGTTCAATATACCCTTCATACTTAGTTTTTGTCTATCTCCTTACAGAGTTAAGGAGAAAAAATGCTCTGTTTGTTACAAGCTTTTCTTTAGACTCTAACCCTCTTGTGAGAGGTTGGACAAGTTAGACACTCCTGAGTGTTTTACGTGAAGATCATTTTTTTCTGCACCGGCTACTAAAATGGATTGCGTTCAACAAATTTTTGACAGAGTGGTTAAAGCAAATATGAATATGGGGGAACATATTTCTGCATTTTCCCAAGAAAATTGACTAATTACAGAAAAAAAACTCCTAACAAAAAGCCCCAAACAAACACTCTAAACCTCAGAGGTGCTTAAAGTAACACACTTCCCTCCAGAGACAGGGAAATAATCTCTAGCATTTAAAATACACCATAACTGTACTTTTTTTCTGGTTTGAGAGGTAATATCTGAATTCAGATACAGCTGGACCTGAATGTCAACCACCTAATATGGAGCTTTTCTCTACATGTTTCAACAGTAAGTGTGAATACCATTGCCTTCTGGAGATACAAATCCAGCCCTCCCTCCTGTGTGCTTGTGCTGTGGGGCAAAGTGGCCGTGGGCTGTTTAGCAGGGCTTTGGCAACAGAATCTATTAACCTCAACTAGGACTGAAGAAATGGAGGAGCTGCTGTCCCCGTGGGACTGAGGACACTTAATTCTGAGTCTGCCTCACTTCCTCATACTGGTAAAATATTGATTGTAGGATTTTTAGGGTGGCTGGTAGAAAAGTCATGGCAGCAATAGTGGTGCATATGGATTCTAGTAGTGCTTTTAAGAACGTAGATATTTTTCTTTTAGGAAGGCTGTTGAGAACAGCTTAGAAAGGTTTGCTGTCTCCCAAATAAGATGGGACTTCAACTTGAGGAACACAGCTCCACATCTAGCTCTTGGAAAATCTTCCACACTGAGCAAGAATTAGCCTACAATAAATCAGAGGACGGCCTTAGGCTATGAATTTAAGTCTCTAAAATACTTAAGACATGACCTACTAAAAAACTTTGAAACCATTATTAGGATACACTTTCTTGGACTTCAAGAAAACCTCTCTCTGCCTCAGGTGCTCTCTTACTTTTAGTAGCTATCTTCCTCTGATTTTCAAAATTCCTCACATTTTGCTTCTATGCATACCTGACTCTGAGCTTGTAAGCTCCTGTTGTTGTTGGCTGTGCTTTTGCCTGGTTTTGGTGTTAGTGGTTTCTTTTTCTGAAGTTGTCTTGTTGCTTTTGTTTTCTTGGGACATCAGGTGCATCTTTTCTGTTGCCTGGGTTAGATGGCTTTCTGGCTTCCTCAACCTCCTCCAGCTCTTGAGGTGGGCAATCAGTGAAAGATGTGGATTTAAACATTTGAGATGTCTAATCCAACTCGGCCAAAGTGAACTTTGTTGTCCCACTTTCTAGGTGTGTCTGAACAGCTACACTAAGTTTTTGGAGGTGAGTTCTGTGAAATTTTAGTGGTACTGAACAGTGTTTGGCTTTAAACAAAAAGAACTCAATGCAT
The DNA here is from genome assembly GCA_008694505.1 of Cyanoderma ruficeps. Classification (NCBI taxonomy): domain Eukaryota; kingdom Metazoa; phylum Chordata; class Aves; order Passeriformes; family Timaliidae; genus Cyanoderma; species Cyanoderma ruficeps. The sequence continues at coordinate 16,617,680 of VZDJ01007747.1, forward strand.
ATAATCAGGCTCCAGTTGTCAGGCTAATTATATTTTAGGCTTTTTCTCTGTGAGGTATTTTTTCCCCAGTGAAAGTCAAAGCAGAAGTTTCTGTTACCTAAATGGCCATCATGAGGTATTAGTTGTTTAAACAGGAGGCCCTTGAACTTGTATGCTATAAATTACTGTCGATGCTTCAAGTTCTCTAGAAAAAGATGAAATTACAAAATAAACTTTTTCATGCTGCAGCATAATCTTTCCCTACATATTTCTTCAAAGTTAAATTCAAGCTCTGAAAGCAATTCATCTTGCTTAGCATGTTTTCCAATTGGGACCCTGGGGATTAAGGACAGAATGACTCATTCACATAATTGGGCTTCTCAGTGCTTTTCTTCACATTGAAGGTTTCAACTCAAAGTATATAAGAATATAAGAAACTGAGAAAGGACCATCTGCAGCAAAAAGTCTAGAAAGGCATATGGCTTTAGCTTTGATAATGCTAAATGAGACTGTTTGCTCTTGTTCTAAGGTCATGCTCTTTCTGATAGCCTTGACTCCTGGGTGACTGCTTCCAGTGCCTAACTTGTTCGTGTGTGAAGTTTTAGATGTGTGTTACCAGGTTTAGCAATGGACATTGGGCATTGGTAATTAATAAGCTTTTGATTATCAGCAAGTTTCCTCCTTGCATGAGGGAAAATAATGTAATTATCTTTTTCTTAAACTTTTTTCCCTAAGATCAAAGCAAAGATCCCATTTTCCTGCTTTGCAACTGCACTGGATATTGCACTATGCTTCTCTGATTTTTATTCTCCTCCAGTGCAGCTGTGGAAGAACGAGTAAAGCTGCCAAAATTTGTCTGCTTCAGCATGCTTGGTTTAATGGAGACTTCATCTATTTAGTATTTTTATAAAGGCTTGTGTGGTCTTGAAAGCCATTTAATGCTAAAAGTTGACAAGAGCTATGAAAAGAAACTGAGGCAGCCACCTCTTGATTGTCTGACGTGTGTGGAGTGTGTGCAGAGCTTTCAGTGAAACATGTAGACTCCTTGTGTGGAGCCTGTGGTGTGGATGTTCACAGCTGATGTGTGCAGAGCTGTGATCCAGACAGTGCTTCTGAATCATGGAATCATAAAATAGTTTTGGTTGGAAGACACCTAAAAGATCATCTAGTTACAAGCCCTTGCCATGAGCTGGGACATTTTACACTAGACCAGGTTGCTCAGAGCCCCATCCAGTCTAGCTTTGAACACATCCAGACATGGGCCATCCACAACTTCTTTGGGCAACCCCTTTCAGTCTGTTATCATCCTCACAGTGGAAAAAAAATGGTTTTCTAATAATTCATCTAAACCTACTCACAGTTTGAAGTCATTCCCTCTTGTCCTGTCACTACAGACTCTACTTTTTTCTTGTAGGTCCCTTTCAGGTACTGAAAAGCCACAATTAGGTCACCCCAAAGGCCTCTCTTTTACAGGTTAAAGGATCCCAATTCTCTCAGCCTTTTGTCATAGAAGAGGTGCTCCATCCCTCTGATCAACTTGGCGGCCTCCTCTGCACTTGCTCCAACAGGTTGATATCCTTCCTGTGCTTTGGACCCCAGAGTTGGACACAAGGAGGGTCTCACCAGAGCAGAGCAGAGCAGAGCAGAGCAGAGAAGAGCAGAGCNAGAGCAGAGGGGCAGAATCCCCTCCCTGGCCCTGCTGCCCAAGCTGCTTTGGATGCAGCCCAGGACCTGTTTGGCTTCCTGGGCTGAAGTGCATACATGGATGGCTCATATCCAGCCTCTCATCCACCAGCACCCCCAAGTCCTTCTTGGCAGGGCTGCTCTCAATCTGTTCATCCCTACCCAGCCTGTGTTGATACTGGAGGTTGCAGTGCACCTTGCACTTGGTCCTGTTAAACGTCATGAAATTCCCATGGCGCCACTTCTGGAGCTTGTCCAGGTCCCTCTGGATGGTATCCCATCCTTCAGGTGTGTGAACACCACCACTCAGCTTGGGAGCATCTGCAAATCTGCTGAGAGTGCACTTGGTCCCTTCACCTATGTCACAAAGAAATTAATAATATTTTGAAAATATAATAATAATTATTTGAGTATTAAGTATTATTAAATGTTAAGTATTACATTATTATTTATTACTTAAATATTAAATAGCACTGGCCCCAGTGTGGACCCCTGAGAGACACCTCTCTCTGATGTCCATCATGACTCTGAGCTGTTGACCACTACCCTCTGGATGTGACCATCTGACCAATTTCTTATCCACCCAACAGCCCACCCATCAAATCCATCTCTCTCCAATGTAGAGAGAAAAATTTTGTGGGGGGGACCCTGTGAAAGGCTTTACAGAAGTCCAGATAAATGACATCTGTAGCTCTTACCTTGTCCTCCAGCACAGAAGGATGAAGAAAAGGCTGTTACTCAAGAGCTTTTTTTGCCTCACTCTTCAATGGAAACCTCTTTTCCTCCCCCTCTCAAGAGGACGGGCAGCAGCATGGGGACTGGAGGAGCAAAGCCCCTCCAACTGTAAATAAAAACCTTCATGACCTTCTGAGGAGCCTGAATAAGTCTGTGGGACCCAATGAGGTCATCCCAGAGTCCTGAGGGAATTGACTGATGTAGTTGCCAAAGCACTCTCCATGATACTTGAAAAGTCATGGCAGTCAGGTGAAGTCCCAGGTGACTGGAAAAAGGGAAACAATAGTGCCCATCTTTAGAAAGGGTAGAAAGAAGGACCCTGGGAATTACCAGCCTGTCAGCTTCACCTCTCTGTCTGGGAAGGTCATGGAACAGATCGTGCTAGGAGCTGTGCTAAAGGCACAGGGAGGTGATTCAGGGCAATCAGCATGGCTTCTCCAGGGGCAAGTTGAGTCAGGAGTCATGTGAGGCACATTGTGAACTGCATTTATTCAGCACCGGTCTGTCTGCAGACAGATGTCAGTCATGACCCCTTCATACAACACCGACTAATTCCTGCAGCTCTCTTCCCTCAAGGGCTTTACAGGTGGATTAAAAGTGAAAGAAGAGCATTTCTTCTTACCCCTCTACAAGTGGAGCTTGCAGTTAGAGACAGATTTCATACCTTCTTTGGCTTGAGGGGATTCAGATTTGTACCCCTTGGGCAGTGCAAGAGCTCTGCTTAGATGTGGTTTCTTGGGACAGTACTTGTTTCATGGAGGCCATGGGGAGAACAGGGAAGAGTGGAAAAACAATCTGAGTAAATATCCTTGGAAAAGGGGCCCAAATCTGGTACTCTGGTCATGCTCCTTCTATTAAGCATATATGCCTGGATCCTGGAGTTCTCAGACCAGGTGTGCTAAATACTGAATGAAAGAAGTTTCATAGGGTTATCTGTTGTGGTTTCTGCCTCAATTACTCTTAATCAGGTAGAATTGCAGTTTGTTCTCTGCCTCAAGGCAAAGTGACATTTCATTCACTCAAAACATAGAAAAAAACATAGACAAAGCACCAATGACCTTGACTCAAATCTGCTCAAAAACCCTTTAAATTCTACTATCTTGTAAGTATTTTAAAACAGGAAAAAAAAAAAAAGCTTCCATGGGGGTCTTAACTACAGTTCAGCAAAGAGCCAGTAAGATGATTAAGAGACTGAGGCTGCTTTCATGAGGGTAGAGAGAACTGAGGTTGATCAATCTGGGGAAAAAAGAGGGCTCAGTGGGGAACTTGATGATGTTTATAAATATCTGATGTGAAGCTGTAAAGAGAGAAACAGGCTCTTCTCAGTGGGCGCCCTTTGGCATGGTAAGAAGGAATGGGCATAAATTGAAACACATGAAACTACATCTCAACATAAACCTCTTGCTGTGACATGAGGACAGATGAACACTGAAATAGTGAATGTGTGACTTCACTGAAATTCCTTATTTTAAAATGTTTGGCTTGTAAAATAAATCACATGGCCAATGCTTTTGAATGTGCTGGACTACTGTTGAGTTGAACAGCAATGCTCTGCTGTATCAGTTTTAATTTGGTTTAAAATGTCACCAGCTTCATCTGGTGTATTGTTGTAGCTCTGTGTGGGAAAATAGGTTTGATTGCACTTACTGGACCTGAATTAGGCAGTAAGAGCTCCCCACAAAGGGAGCATTTTTCCAACATGTCCTTGCTTTACACACCAACAGCAAGGCTGTTGAAAGCTGTGGAGTTGAAAATGCCTGCTATTTCCTTAACTCAGTGTTATGATGCAGCCTTGTTTTCTGCTGTGAAGTATAACCTTGGTGTTGCATGTTGCCTAGCAGCACAGTTCTTGTGAAGAGGTAAAAAAGATATACATACATATATATATATGCATATATATATTCTGATTCTTTCAACAAAACATTCTCTTACACCCACATGGAATTTCATTGTAGAATAATGAGACATTGTTCCTTTTCAGTTGGAAGTTCTATGTTAGCTTTCAGTTCACAGTACTACAAATAAAAGTGTATTTAAGTGTTCTTCACACCTCTCAATTTTATAAATATGTCTTCAGGCCTTTCTTCTGTAAATGAGCAACTTTAGAAAATGTATTTGTAGGGCAGGTTTTCATCTTTTCTGGAAATTCTTATCAACTGAGAAATGATGCAAATTTGTGCAGGATATTCCTCTTGCTGACTCCTGAGACTCACTCCTACCGAGTAGCCGATATTAGGCAATCTTGAGCAGAACTTCCACTAGGCTTAACCTTTCTCCGTCAACATGGGCCTTACACAGTGATGTGAACTACTAGCGTGTGACACCCTCTGCTCACAGTTCTGGAAGATTCTTCTAAAGCTACTAATTAAGAAAATTCCAACAGTCTGACGTAGAAAAGCTCTTAGTTACCAGGGTGAATATTGCAGTGCATAGCCAGAATGTGGGTTTAAACCTATTGATTTTTTAGTCTTTTTACATAAGTCATGAGGTTCTTAACCTGCATATGGGCAAGCTAACACTGGAATGTCAGTTCCTGGCTGTGTCCTGTAATCCACCCAATTTCCATTATACAGCTGCCAAGCTGGGAGTTGTTCCATTTTGTATATAAATAGCACTCCAAATACAGTACCCTGTTCCCCTAGATGGTAGAAGGCTGAGGCTTAGGACAGAGAGAATCTAATATTGTGTATTTCTAGGCTACAGAACTTTTTGACAGCAGGAACAAAATGGAGGTGGAGCTGAAAGGATTCCAGGCTATATTAAAAATTAAAAATGTGCCAAGAAATCTGTTCTGAACTTAAAAAGCATCCCTCAAGCAAGAGGCAGAAGACAGTTACATTATTCCTTTAGCTTACCATCAGGCCAAATTTATGCTAGAGAACTCTGTTAAAGACTCTTCTTTTCTAGTCAGAAAATCAACTGGATAATACACAGGAAAACTGTATTCCACCTTTACTTCTTCAAGGTAAACTTCTGGTGCAAACTTAGCACGAAGTCACACAATGGAACGGCCATTTCAGCATGCAGGTGGCACAATCAAGGGCTAAACAGTCATGAAAGTAAGTATTCAGGTGATAAAGGCGAGGAGAAACTGCTTTAAAGATCTTGGGACTTTTTTCTGTATATATTTTTGTGACTTGAGATAAAAATATTCAGCAATTTAAATAGCTGATATTATATGTTTGAAGAAAAATGCAAACTACCGAGAAGGCTACTGCAGTTTGATACCCATCAATCTTTATTCAGACTGGCCCGATTACTTTTAAAAACACCATTAAGCAGACACACACTGCCATCTCGTGAGCATCTCTAACACAGCTGCAGGCTGATTTCGGAGGAGAGGAAAACGAGTTGCTTGGAGCAAGTAACTTAATACAGTACAAAACATATACAGACTTAAAAAATGCTGCACTGAATGCTTTGTCAATGGTATATTATATAATAGAGATACACAGAGCAAAGCTAAAGTATTTCATTAATAATTTATTGTCAGTAAGAAAGACTGGCTAATGGTAATTTTCAGTAAAAACCTTTACAAGACCATTGGATCACAAATATACAGACACTATAAAAACTGTGTCATGGTGGTTTTGGTTCTAAACTGGTATGCAGAGGGTCCCCAACACACTTTCCAAGAAGGGAAAAAAAATGTTTACAGTTCTAAAATACAGCAACCCATTTAAGACATTTCCATATAGCTGACCCAGAAAAATATCAGACCTAATGTATGTACAATTGAAATTGTGTGATTATGTTGAATGGTTTACAATGAAATGTCAAACCTTAGTTTTCAGGGGAATACATACAGTGATGCCCTGATTATAATAAGTCAGGGTGCTCATTTTTAATGGCACACTAACACCACTAGTTTCAGTGGAAAACAAATTCACAAAATATCTACAAAATCTAGTTAAAACTATTAAAATCAAAACTGTACATAAAATTTACAAAAAGTAGGAGAAAATTAATTGCATTAGCACTATATAAATATAAGCATCATGCTAACATGGAGAAGTGGTATGTGATTTTTTTTTTAAACATAAAACAATGTAAGTACATAAAGGATGTTCAGAAATGGCACAGCCAATGGAAATCTTGGAACTTTCCAATTACAGTAGATCAGGAAATGGAAAGAGGTTCATTTAGTGAAATGAATTGCATGATCCAATGCTGCCATGCCAGTTTAGCTCACTGAAACAAAAGCATTCACCGTGGCTGGAAAAAAAAAAGAAAAAAAATAAAAGAACTCTTGAAAATTGTTCTAGATTTCATAAAAGTTTGTTAGAGTCCAGGCACTTTTGTTGAGTGTGTCAGACTTCTGTATGTTGCTGGGAATCAAGCGGAGGAATTTTCACATCTTCAAAGTGACCATCGTCTCCACTCTCGTAGTCACTCATCATGACTTCAGACTCCATCTCACAGCATGCCGACACATCCGAGCAGGAGGCTGTGGAAGCGTACACAGACATGGACATGTTGTCTACAGGGGGTGCTTCAAAGTCCTGGCTGAACCCCAGCGAGTACGGAGCGTACGGCTCTCTGTAGCTGCTGCTGCCAGGTGTGCTCTGGGGTTCTGACATGTCTGCAGGGTAGTGATGGGGAAGGTACTGGTTAAGGTTAAATCTCTGCCTGCTCCTTGCAGAAGAACCCAAGCTACCTACGGCTGGCATGTCTCTGGGTGGCTGTATTGACTCAAACTGGTCGCTGTATTCAGGTGGTAACGGTGGAAGCTCATCAGGTGCAGGGAAGTCATCAGGTGGAGGTGGAAAATCACTTTCTATGTCATAACCACCAGGGTAATAGTCTGTATCGATGGCATTTGGATCTGTGTAGAGGGGAGCTGACTCCTCAACCACTTCGTAATTTGGATACTCTTGGATACCTGGCAACTGAACACTTGGCATCCAATCTGATGTATCCCAGTGATAACCTGAAAAGTTAATCATAAAAAAAAAATAGTATTACTATCTTGTATTCAAGTTAGTCTGAACTGAGAAATGAACACATGTATTAAGACAATGCAATCACTGTGATTAGGACACTACTTGTTAATCAGCAGTTTGCCCTGGTTGCACAGAAGACATTCAACACAACTTTATGTTATGTCATGCATGAGACAGTGCATCATTCACGCTTGAACTTTTATGTTTTCTCAGACGCCACACCTAACATGGGAAGAGCTGTAGTCACCTATGGAACGTCCTGTCACAATACATAGTTGTTTGGTAGATAGCAAAGAATGAACACCCTACCTGGTGCAGCTAAATACTTAATTGTTGCTGAGTAATAGTTAGAGTGGTAACAACGGCCTATTTTTCTAAAGAAAAATTTAGCATATATAACCCATGACTTTCTTATATGAAAGAAGCAATTTCTATTTGGTAAAGTGTTCAGACTATTTAAAGTGACTTTGCCACTCGCTCAAGCAAATTATGAAGTTAGTGTCACAAAATGCTGTTAGCGCTACAAGAACACCTCTGATAAAAAATCTTGTTATTAGTAAAGACATTCCACATTCAGCTACAAGAACAAAAGGAAAATCAGGCATAATCATGCAAAAATGACTGGACTTGATCCTCTCTTGCAAACTCCCTATGACTAAGTTTGTGTTTGTCTGCTGGACAAATAGGTGTAAGCCTAAACTAAATAAAACCCAAGAACTTCTCTCATCTGAACACCAATAAAAAACCACACTGTTGTAATATAGTGCAAATCTAGTAAAGAGAAATCACTGCAAACAAATGCACAGCGAGCAACTGATAGTAAGTCTGTGTTAAAACCAAATATCAACAGAAATATTTTGGTGAACATCAATGAACTGCATGCAGAAGTCACCTCTTGAATTGCTGAGGTCAGGAACAGCAAAAGATTCTTTAGGTGGCAGAGTAAGAAGAAAAAGGAAAAAACATCTGTAGTTAGGAATCAAATAGTAGAACCAATATGAAGACAAAAAAAAGACTAGTAACTATGATATTCACACTGCTTTTGTCCAGTTTAATTAGCAATACTAAATCCAGCTTTTTAAAAATTTTTCTCCTGGGCTCCTTATTTGTTAAGACTTGAACTGTAAGACAGCTACTGAATTACGGTACAGCCCATCTGGGACATAGCTGTCTTGTGGTGAAATCTGCAGTCTGAAGAGTTTACTGAAATCCTTGTATCAATAAATTCAGGACTTCTGCTACACAGGGTAACAGGACTTGATCTGATTTTTTTCTTTCCTTGTATCTACCCTTGTGTTTTGATATGGGGCTCCATCTATTGGCACTTACACTTTGAATATCTCTTGAGTATGAATGAAGGTAACTCTCCCTTTAGTGTCTGGCTTCCATACATAAAGCACTGGGAAATCTGCCTCCCTTTGTACAGCAATTCCAACAACTCACACTCAGCAGAGAACTGCCCTGTGTTATCTGACAAATATTAAACCTTTCTCTATTCAGGAATCTATACTCCCTGTTAAAGTCTCTAAGGACGAGTGATGCCTATCCTAATAGCAGAATCTTCTCCTAAGAATTCATATTTTCATCTTTTGGAAGACTGGGAGGGACAGTTTGCCTCTTTGGAGAGAAGTTCCTATTTTTTTAAGCTTGCCTAGCCCAGACAAGAAAAATACTGTTCAGACTAATGGATATGTCAGTCTGAGCTCTGGGCTCCTAAAACATCTCTGGCCTCAACTCCAGGAGAAGGTTGTGATCACTAGTCTGCTTAGAAGACAACATTCTTTATTTTTCCTGGGAAATTGGGAAAGCCAATAGGCTTTATAACTTAGAGCACTTTTACCAAGAAATGGAGAGGTCTTGGTTTTCCTCTTCTTCTGAGGCAAAGATCCTTTGACATAAATGACAGAAACACAAACTAGAACCGGATGTGCCCATCTCTATGTGACAATGTGCGAGACTAGACCTGTATTTTCTCTTGCACTCAGCATTGGTTGTTTGCATTAAGCTACAACTGGAGGAGCAATGCAGAGAATACAGGCCTATGTACAGGCCTTTGATGACATTAGCTACAGTTCATGCTTCCAGGATGCCTGCTGGACAGAAACACTTGGGGAGACTGAAGGTAAGGACCATCTATCCCAGAACATGACCTTGCTGCAGGCTGGAGTAAGGATCTCTGCTGCTTGAACTGACACCCTCCTGAGGGTGCTCAAAAGCAGAACTCTTTATTTAAGATGTTTTGAAAGAAGAAATGCTTATTAAGGGCAGAAACTTTCAAATGTTAGGCAGCAGCTGAGTAGGACATATTTAATCTCTCTATGACTGCAATGCATACAATGTTTGTATTTATCTTATGGTGATACTAAAACACCAAGCATTACTTCTATCTTTGACTTGAGAACTACATCTATCATTTTTAGATTTCACCAATTAAAATACAATAGAAAATCTGACTCAGTTATTAAATATTTCCCCTGGTAGATCTGGCCTCTTTTAGTCTTGTAATTCTCCCATTCCCAAGTACTGTGCATTGCAATTTTTCCGCACTGAGGACTATTGTCTATAGGTACATATTAATGAAATGGCACCCTCATTAATGAAATACCCTCAAGTAATTGGAAGCCCTTGCATTTGCCTACTTTCTTTTGTGTGTCTGTGTAAATTAAAAAGGGTGTACTTCAGATAACAAACTAAAGTGAAACTTTAGCTACTATAATCAATTTTATGTTCTTACAATGCCTTCATTTTAAGTAGGACTTAGTAAAAAACATTATGTTTCCTAGTCTGTATCTAGAAATAGGAAGCATAGGCTGGATGTTATTTCAGAAGAAACCAATGCAAACTCATGGTCATGGAGTGAATCTTTTGCCTTTTACTGCAACTTAAAGTATTATTTAATCAATGAAAACGATAGTTAGCATTTGTATAAACTCACTGGCACTTTTATTACTCCTGCTATTTTGAGTTTGTGCTTCTCAGAGTGGTTAGTTCTTAAATTTTAGCAGAAATTAAATAAAATACCATTGATAATGCATACCTTGCCTCTTTCTAACTTCCAAATACATGCTACACACACACATATGTGTGTGTGTGTACATATACCCAAACATACATTTTAGGTACTCCTTGTAAGGCTGCATAGTAACAAACTACTTAAACTGAGGAGGATGTGTATGGCCATGTATCTCAGCTGCAGACAAAAATATTTTTTTTCTGCTTAAGAGACAGATTGACCTGAAGACCAAGGAAGTGAGTACTGATAACAGAGCATTTTGATTCTTCTCAGCTGGACAAGGTATCAACAGGTGTGGGTGGGAGAAAAAAAAGGAAGCAGAGGCTGCTGCTGTTTCATCTACAGTACTGCATGTGTTTGCCTTTGATGTTGTCTCAATTCTGCTGGCAGCTTTAGTATGAATATTTTCAGAAGAGAGAAAGCACCAAAATCTTTTTATGCCAATCCTTTTTTTTCCACAAGAAAACACACTTTGAAACCTGATCACATCTACAGAATATGCAAAAAAATATTAACAGATATACAATATAAATATACTTTTTGCTATAACTTATCACAAAGTAAATAGTATTTTATAAATTGCATCTGGCTAGGACTACATTACTTGAAGACAATATAAGAAGACAAACGTGCATTATGCTGCCAAAGCAGTAAATAAATATGAAAATATGTATATACCTTCTTTTTCCACCGAGTCAACAACAGCATTGACAAGGTGTATTACAGTCACTACGGAAGCTTGTAAAAGGTATAAAAGGAGCAAATTAAAACAAACCTAGAGTTAGTATGACTTTAAACAGCAGACAGATACACATAAAAATCCCCATCAACACCGTGAAATTGCACTTCGCCACTATTTTATAGAGCAAGATTATTGGTGTACACACACATTTACTCTCAATCTAGAGAGTAGTTACATGTAATACACAGAACACATATCTAACCTCAATTTTATTCTTGCTAAACATATAAAAGTACTTGTAATTACTCGTGAAGTACATTTTGCATGAGCACAAGGCTGCTTAAGTTGTGTTAGAATTTCTGAAATGTTGCCTAAATATACTCATTTGCATAATACTTTATCTACATAGCAACAAACTAGATTTTTCTTAAGGCTTGTGTTGGGTGAATTAAGGATTATTGCATTAGACTTCTCCTCTAAAAATGTAAACTGTGTTGCCTCCCTACTAATGAAAGATATGGGAAAGAAATTTTCCCTGAAATGAACTTAAAGGATAGAATATGAAAAATACCTACTGGAAATTTCTGTTACTGATCTACTTAAGTTTTGTATGAAATAGAGATATCAGAGTAGGAATATACAATTCAGGCGGTTACACGCTTATTTAAAAAAAAACCCAAACAACGACTTAAATGAATGTATTTTTTATGTCTTCACTTTCCCTCAAGATAGTTTTGGAATGGAGAAGGATTTATTCTTATAGGGTAAAATGAAGTAAGCACATGCAACTTTTCTGCACAGCTCAGGGATTAAATATCAAGCTATTAAATTCTAAATCTACCAAAATGGAAGGAAGGAACAGTATCTAAGATGCTACAGCGATCTCTTAAAATGATGTATTAATGAGTAATCAGTACATGACAGGAAATTGAAAAAAGAACATACTAAACGTATGAGACAGTGAGGAGGGGAGAAAAACATGTACAACACGACACTTAAAACCACAAGCAAAAAAGCTGGAAGTTGGTATCAGGTCTACTGATAAAATGATGAGGACTGTAAGCACGCCATTTTACTTTCACCAATCATTACACCAGATAGGTTTTTTTCATGCTGTTAATAACAAATCACTCTACCTCATTAAGAAGCAGAATGTTCTTTATTCCTAAGCTACAGGAATTTCAAATTTATTTTTACCAGACAGAGACAAAAGTAGAAAGTGGAATAAAGAGTCAAAGCACACCTTAACTTAGCAAATTAAGTTATGAGAACTGTGGCTTTGTCCAATCAGTATGACATGTTTCTGAATACATAGATGCATTCATATCAACGATAAAAGCATCTGTCATCACAATGGAAAAGAGATCTAATTAATAATAATCAAACCCACAAATATGTATGCCGATTATATTTTGATGGACTTCAGGTGGGATCAAAATATTTATATTTTTATATTGGCTTTTTTCAATGTATGAAATGCTTATATGAATTCATTTCAATCATGGTGAAAGCCAAATATACTGTTCTATTATAACAAAATTCCTTTTTGTGCAGTTTCCTTCATTACTAAAGTAATCAAACTTACAAGCAGTCCCTTAAACTCTGCTCTCACTCAGAACTGATCTGATCCATATGGGAGCTGAGGTCGCAGCAAGAAAAAGAGAAGGAAACAAATGAAACTGTAACACCAGAAAGCTTTTTACTGAGAGCTGAACAGCAAAGTGAAAGTTTTATCTGTGCAGAGGCCATTTTTAAATTCACTGTATTCTTGCATAGGGTGATAACTAAGGATAATCCAGAAGAGTTTACCAAATTCTAATACATTTCAAATAAAAGGCTCTGAGCAACTTGAGCTGCATTTTCACTGTAATATTCTAACAGCAGAATAATAAAATATCATTTTAAGATAAAATAATTAACAGTTGGTACAGATAGGTAAAATATTTTTTTAAAAATTACCAGATCTGGGTATTAACATAAGTAAATACAGATATATATTAAATAAGCTACTATTTAATATATATTCAATATATGTAAATCCTATTGTTACTTAGAGATACAGATGCAAAGACAGAACAAATGAACATCAGCAGTGGTACAGAATGATGGCATTTTACATACCATTGTCATCACATGATTCAGACTGGAAGGAGCTGAGAGACTGGACCTCAGACATGCTTTCTCTAGCACTGTAGGGATGGGAGTTCTTTTCATCCAGAGGCTTCTTAGAAAGGCAGGGGTCAAGATCTACTACTTTAGCTGAAAGAAAAAGTTTCAAATGAGACAGTGAATAGATTCTAGATTAAAGAGTCAATACAATTTAAAGCTGGGATCTGCACATTTTTGCAAAACTTAGTAGAGCATGAAGGCTGATCAGAGACAAAACCCAGTGAAGTCATAATGCCTTTTGTACTCTAAGAGGTATACACAGAGACTTTGTACTCATACTAAAATCGTGCCAGCACACACATTTAACAGGAAAGTAAAAAAAATAAGAACATCTCTTACTGTCATAGTCAAAATCCCAGCTGGGTTTCTGTATGGAATCACTGTCTGAAGGTGAGTTGGAGGGAGGTGGAGGTGGCAAATTTGGTGCAACACTGCAAACAGCTACAGCTTTCCGGTGACCATGAACAGAATCTGGGTTAAAAGTACTAAACTCAGGGTGCTCAGGGATAGCAGACCCTTCAAAGGAATTCCTGTCAAGATTGTTCCTGGAGTCACTTGGAATGCTTGGAGTGTACGATATGGGACGAACAGGAACCTGTGGTGGGATGTCAGAGTAGATGTTCTTATTCAATTTTGCATCAAAACACGGTCTTTGCAAGAAGGCTGTTGTAGCTCCCAGTTGCTTGTCTTCAGGTTCTGGCTGGTGCTTCTTCTTCCTGCCAACCACTTTGCGGCAAACAACAAAAATCACAACTAGCAAGAAGATTCCTGCGATGAAAACAATAATCCCAATCACTTCAGCTAAGCTGATGTTCCAAGGTGTTGAAACATATTTATTAAGAACAATGTCTGTGCAGTGTTTGCCTCCAAATCCATGACTACAGTTGCAGTGATATGAGCCATAAGTATTCTCACAAAGGGCACCATTGAGACATGGGTTTTCTACGCACTCATCGACATCAGTCAGGCACCTATCAGAAACAGAGCACAACAGGGATGCTTAGTTTACGTCAGTAGTCTTTGTTGCAATCTTGTTCTCAACCATTTTAGATATATTTATTATAAGGTACCACACACTTACGTGCATTTTGCTATTTTATCAACATCCCAGATTTCAAGCAGTTTGAACTGTTAATCTGTTAATTAATACTAGTGAAATTCAATATATGTGGAACGCTACCTACCTTTCTCCACGAAAGCCTGCTTCACACTCACAAACAGGTCCATCCAAACTGTCAATACACTTGCCACTGTTTTTGCAGGGGTTGTCTTTGCAATATGGACCCAGCTGGCATCTGCAAAGGCAAAAGAAACAAAAACAGCTGAACATTACCTTACTACAAGCAAGCTTATAACGTGGGATCCAGAGCTGTAACACAGGGGCTGTTGTTAACTTCAGCCAGCTCCAGTGTGTCTCAGTCCGAGCTTTAAGTAGGAAACAGATAAAAAAGGAAACAGAAAAAGTGTTACATTTATATCCTGTTTTCTAAGGTATTCATTGATACAATGTGGCATACAAACATACCTTTGACCTGTGTACTGTCCTCGGCACTGGCAGATAAAATCATCGCTGACTGGGATGCAAGTCCCACCATAAAGGCAGGGGTTGGAAGCACACGGGTTGACACTTACATCGCAGTGAGTTCCCATGAACAAAGGTGCACACTTGCAGTAGTAACCTGAAATCAAATACAGCCTTTTTGAAAGATGCACACGGCTCTACTGGATTTGAGATAAAATCCTCCCTGCCCACCTACAGATTTAAGATAAATTCCTCCCTACCCACCAACCTGTTACAAGAGAGAAAGGACAGGGAAAAAACAGAAATGTTTTTATTGAAAGATGAGGCAAACTGTAACAGTAAGAGTTTCCTTAAACATGACTGAAGGATAATTTCCATTTCTCTCACAAAACACAAGTTGTCCCACTGATTTCAGAATTTTTAAAGAAAGACTCCAGAGTAGGCAGTTAAGAGGATGGACCTCAGATGCCAGCACTGAAGAGTAAATCCCCACTTTGCCAGATGGACTTCGTCTACTTCATACCCCAAGGAGTCGAATCTAGAAGGCACAAACAACCTTCGTACCTATTCAACAACTGACCTTCTATAACTCCGGGAAACCAAGAATTATGCACAAAGTTGTTTTGTCCTTCAAAGCAGAGAAGTTCAAAAGCAGTTTTGAAAACCAGAAGCAGAAGAATAAAGAGCAGCTTACCTCCATTTGACAGTGCGTTGCAGATGCCTCCATTCTGACACGGGCTGCTTGAACAGCCATCTGCGGCAGTCAGTGAGCACCCAGGAGTGACATCTACAGATTCTTCCATGTGTGCATAGTTTCGTGGCTTGCTGTTTAGGGGCAGCTCTTGTCCATTTAGTACAATGGAGTCCATACAGCCTCTGAAACCATTGCTAACCTGAGGACTTCTACCATGTCTTGTACCTTGCTGACGAATATGACCGCCAAAAAACACATGATTGTCTAGGTTCAGTGTTCTAAGTGTACCAGGAGCAGTACCAGATGCAGTGTGCACCCTGTCCAGAACAAGTCGTGCATAGTTTCCGTCCACTTCAAGAGATATGGAATGCCACTGGCCATCGTTTATCTGAGTGCTCTGAACAGAGACAATCCCGGGTCCACTGCCACAATCAAATTTATATTGCAGTCTTCCATGATGGATCTACAAAGGAAAGCCACAACACGAATAAATGGTCTGTACACTTAAAGAATATAAAATATTGATGCCTATAAAAGTTGCTGTTTGCTGGAGAGACAGGATGATAGTGGTGCTCATAAAAAGCAGTTTAATAACACCGTTTTCCAGTCACAGCAACTGTGATTTATTCTATATGTTTTCTTTAATTGAAACGTACACTTTGTACATTTTGTTCCTCTAGTAAAACAGTCACAGATCATAATCAAAATATTACAATACTTCAATACATTTCATCTTGTGCTTTAAGTAACTTTTCCTGTATGGACTTCACAGTAAGCAAATAAATATAGTCGTTTAAAATATAAATATATAAAATAAAATAAATTTAAAAGCTTTGTTTGTTTACACATTTAAAAAATTCTGTACAAGTTTGTCACCTGGATGTGTAACACACCCTACCTTTAAGACAATTTTCAATTATAACAGTTCTACAGAGATGTCATGACTCAATCTTTTAATCCGACACAAAAATAGTAAGAAGATGGTAGGAAGAAAGGAGAAGATATGCATTAGGAGATTTTAATATACCTCTAAGATACTGTAGTCTGTTCCTCGAGCGTACATAACAACTGCATGAGCAGAATAAGTCCTAAGTCTCATTGTCAGCTTCATTTCCTCTTTGTTCTCATTTTCCATGAGACGATATTTCACATAGCTGCTCCCAGTAAATGTCACAGCAGAGCCAGCTGATGCTTAGGAACACAGAAAAGCATAAAAAGTATTAGCACGGGACTGGAATCAAATTTATATTTGGAAAGTAATATAGTTTTACTGAGAGTTTTTTAGAGTTAATTCCTTACCAGGACATTGTCCAGCTTTGCTGTCTTGGCAAACACAGGTGTATTTTCCTTCCTTTGGATCTCCTAAACATTCAGTACCTTCAGGACATGGGTTTCCTTCACACACACTGTTCACCAGGGGGCATTTCCCTTCTGTAAAACCAAATCCAATATTTATTTTCCGTTGGTGGTGATGGCATTTTGTGAAAAGGGACTCTTAAGTATAGTAGCTGAAAGTACCCCAAGTGATATTCCTAACTACCAGACAAGGAAGTGAATAACAGTTATGGGCCATGACTGGCACAGACTAGACAAATAGCATATAGTGTGGCTGATGCTCATCCTTATCTTGATTACTCAATTCAATTGGTAAAATTGGGAAACTGGTGTTGTGGTTTAAGGCTTACCATTAGAATCATTCACCACAAAACCCAACATGTAGATATTACACAGGGACAGAGTACGCTGGGAAAAGCATGTCTGTATTTGAGACAGAAAAGGAACTGGCTTTAAATATTTACTTCATTTGTGCAAGTTCACCCAGCAAGGTTAAGTCCTGATTTTAATGTTGTTTTTTTAACGTTTCAATGTTGTTTTCCTCAGAGATAAATTAATCTTCTGTCAGAAATCCTTATACTTACATATATTTTAATGAATATTTATTTCCCACATTACCCTCTCATTCCCAAGCAAGTTTGGAAACTGTGTGGGCTACTCCTCTGAGCAGAAACAAAGAAGTATTCAGGTACGTTGCAGGAACTTACCTTTGTGCACGCAAGACTGAAAATAGCCCTCAATATAGGATAGGCAACAACAAAGAAAATTAACTTATTTCATAAAGTGGAAAATGAAGGTGTAGCTATAAAAAAACATAAATATCTGCTCCCATAAGCTTTTATTATGTAAACTCTAGAAATGAGGCAATGAGATAAGAAAGAACTACTCCTTCCTATGAATAAAATTAGGCTAATATTATGGAGGGAGTTACAGAAGGTTCCTAATCTTGTCCTGTAATATAAATTTCCATCTGTGGATTACTGCATTTCAAAACCAGAACAATCTTTTCAAGGATACAATTTTCCTTAATGTGCTTCTTACCTTTACAAAGACAAACTGCTGTTCTGTGATGACGGGGAGTGACGAAACTCAACCTGGCTGTGCTGTGGGTTGACATGATGTTCTCATCCACTGTTACTTTTTCCTCACAAAATTTCAAAGGACAATCTAGGCCTGCACAGAGCTTATGAAACACATCAATTATCCGCACACCTAAAATCTCCTCTAGGTCAGGCACAGAAGAGTTTATCTTGTGGAGCAAAATTCTCATTGGGTGGTGAGAGCTACCAGACTTTTCAATATTCAGGAGAACATCCAGGTTAGAAGGAGGATCAGAAGGCTGCAAACTAACAATCTGGATGTCATTTCTCCTCACGCCCAAGATGTTTCTTAATGCTCTCTGGAAATTGCGCCAGTAATCACCGATGAACTCTTCAGGGGACAGGTTTGCAAAGCGTATTGCGATACTGTGATTTAATACATCTTGTGTGATTTGTCTGATGTGTACAGTGATATCGGCTGCAGTTGTAAACTTTCCATCTGTAACTGTGACATTTAGGAGGTACTGTCCTACATCTAACCTTTTATGTGCTATTAGTTTGCCACCAGTACTGGAAACGGAGAACAGGGATTCCATTTTGGGGTCCAGACTGTATGTCAAGGTATCATAAACGTCTTGATCGGTTGCATGAATTTTTCCAATGACACCACCAGAATATTCTTCCCCAAAGGCTGTGATAAAGATTTCCAGAGGCAGTATTGCTGGAGAATAAATGCTTTCCTCAATAACTCTAATATCAATGTAAGTCAAAGATGACAACGGTGGTTTTCCATTATCTGCCACCTAAAGGAAAGATGAGGACAGATTTAATTTTTTGCTTTATCTCAAATTCTACTGTAGGTATTTATACTGTATACAGTAGAGCTATATTTTTGTACCAAAAAATCCCCACCAAAAAGTCCTATAGGAAAATGCTTTACAAAAATTCTGTAACACAATTCCTAACAAAAAAGTTAACACTGAAAATTCAAAAAGCTTATATAAGCAGGAACACACAAACACATTTTCACTTCTCCCAAGATTAAAAGCCTACAGTGCTCTTATTACCTGAAAATGCCCGGAAGCTATTAACACTGGTAGCAAATAAAGAGGAAATGCACAGTAGCTGATTTCAGACAGCAGATGGTGCTTGAAGCTTTTTTATATCAAGCATGGAAGCACATTACAAACTTGAAATGAGTCATGCACTAGAAATGTACAACATGCTTCACTACAGTTAGGAGGTGGTCTGGAAGACAAGCTAAATGCACTGTGCCAAACAGTACTTCAAAAGGAAAAAAAATGCATGCAGAAAGTTACAATTAATTATGCTGCCTTTCATGATTTTTGGTCAAAGACAGGGAAAAAAGAGGCAGGTACCTGCAGTGCTATTTGCTTCATAGAGTTAATCAACCATCTTTATCTGTATCAGCCTAATTAAATTTTAAAGCCTTTTTGAACACCCTATTCTCCACCCCTTTTGGACAAAGACATACACTGTTGTTGTATGAAGGCAGTGAAAAAAAGAGTGGAAAAGTGAGTAAAAAACATTCCCTTCGGTTCACTTTTTTCCTTCTGTTTCTCACCTCTTGTTTCCCATCTACCTTTTTCCCAGAACTCTCTCCCAGTTACTGAAAGTGACACTTAAGAAATAGTTAAAGAAGAACTGGAGACATGTGAAGGTACAGAGGGGATATACAGGGCTCAGAAAGTAGAAGATATTCTGCATTGTTTAAAAGATTTTGCAATAATTTTACCGAGTACACTTTGAAGATCTATGCAGAGAGGCTGCTTTTGATTTTTCTACAAATTTAAGCAAAAGAGGAGTAACTCCAGGCACAGGATTATCTGTGGATGGGCACATAAACGTGGCATTTTTAAAAGGTAATGCTCTCACAGAGCTACACGTCTTCATCTGTTTCTGTTAACTCCAAAAGACAGGCATGGCTAGAAACTTGCCCTCCAGTTACCCAAATAAATAACGAGTGCTTTAGCTCAAGTTGGCAGAGTTTTGTTTTGCCTAGATCTCTGCCTGGAAACTAGACAAGGCAGGCAGTTTAGCTACAGAAGAAATGCCCAAGGGAAACAAGGAAAGGGTCAAAACAAGCAGACAAGCAAAATTATAACAAATGGACAGCAAGTAGGAAAGAAGAACCCCAGGAGAAATGCTTTTTCAATAGTGCAGATATTTAAAAATGTGCTGTGGTTTTAAACTGAAGACTTCACAGTGTGGCACAAAGGTCTGCATGACTCATAGCTGAAGATTTCGCACACTAATGCTGAGAGACATTTGTTAATGGATAATCTATTTCCTTTGGACAGAGGACAAGCAAACAAGTGGCATGCCCATATAAGGTGACTGTTGGGGAAAAAACCCAACCTTATTTCTATTAAAATGACAAAAATAAAGTCTTTTGGAGGTAGTGGATGCACAGAGTTCACATGGAGGTTTGTGTGGTTTTAGTGGTTTTTTCTTTTGGTTATGAGTCCTTTCAAATGAAAGTATGCCTGTAAATTAAAAACATCACTATGTCAGCAATCCATTCAGAAAGCAACTAAGGTGGAAGCTGTCATCACTGAAAAACACACCAGTAAAGGTCATTAAAAAACTGAAAATGGGTATCAAGAGATCATATACAGCCATTAACTTGTGATTTGCAAGATGAAAATGCAGAAATTAAACATAAAGCAAACTTGAGAAAAGGCCTTCCTACAAAAAATATTATTTTAAATGAACAGAGGAGGAATATTTTACCTCAACAGCCATGCGTATAGTTTTTTTGTGTATTCTTTGGAACTGGCATCTTGTGATAGAGAAATGATAGTTTTAGTCTTGGATGCCTTGATACCCATGGATTGTAAGATAATAGCAAATAATAGCAGTATGTCAATTGAAAAAAAGCTAGCTAAGTGTAAAATGACAAATGGCAATTAAAAGACAGTGATATATTTTAAGAATCCAGTCAAGAAACTTGCAAATCAGCAGATTAGACAGGTCCAAAATACTGAGGTTGGGTACTACAGCACACAAAAAGAGCCACATTAGTACAGTCTGCTTTAATGATGTACAATCTTGGAGAAGTCTTTGTTCCGAATGAGTATATTTGTTTGGAGACAATTGTTTAGCTACTGGAGTCCATTAAAATAGCCCATATTCATTCACTAATAAAAAGGCACTTTTCAGCTGCTGTGCTGAAGACAAGATAGCCGAAGTACTGACAGGCTGTTTACAAGCTAACTAGGGACCAGAAAGTGGCTTAGAAATGAAAAAATTGCAAGATTCCACCCAGAGGAAGATGTTAGACAGGCGTCTCACACTTAGGAAAAGGCAGGCACATAAGGAAGAGCCAAAGGTGCAGCTCAATCATGAAGTGTGACAAAGTCAGTGTAACAGTCTATACAGAACAAACCTAACTGCCTGTACATGCATTTATAAGAATACATTTTAAAAGCAAAATAAATAGAAATTAGTTACTGCTTAGAGAAGATTTGAAGTAAAACATATCAATGCACTACACTGATTCCACATACAGGAAAAACATCCATAAACCAAAAGGTAACTTTGGGGGAACTGGCATATTACTACTGAAGAAAAAATGGGTAACAGAGAAATGATATACCTTCCTCCATTTTCATCCTAATTCTTAAACCCTAAACTAAACTACATTTAAATGAAACTATATCTGTCCTTCTACTGATGTCTTCTGGGTACTAACATTTCAGTGACTCAAACAGCAAGTTACAGTATCTGTGTGAATCTTTTCTTCTTTTCCCAAAGAAAACACACTTTGTGTAAATATGTCACAATTATCCCAAAGTGGACAGAATTTAGCACACACTGTTATAAACAGTACTGCTCTAAAATTCTGCAAGTGCACGTTTACTCATAAATTAACTGCAATAATATGTGTAAGAATAATTTGGAGATTGAAAGAAATTCGTCATGTGAAAATGAAGGTAAGAATTTTTCTTAAAACCTGAATCTGGAAATGAAGTTTAAGAATTAAGGCCATCCATTTTGAGCCTACCAATTTTAAGTCCTCTGTTCCCAGCTGCTTAATTTATAACTGAATTTAAAAAGACTAGATAAGATTAAAGAAATTGGTTTGAACTTTTCTCACACTAGGTTACAAAAAATATTTGAGAGAACTTAGCTAGGTTAATGTAACCTTGGACATGGTCTAGTCTTTTTGCAGGACAATGGCAAATGTAGCATATATTATAGCACTTCAGGGTCATTTTTTGAGTTTTATGCTGTGGTTTCCACTGCAGGATCCTGAGATCACAAACTACTGCACTGCAAGCTTCAATGTGATGAAAAAATGTCCAAACTTAAGATGTTTTCAATTGCCATTGAAAAAAAAATGTGGCACTACACCAGAAATTTTCATTCCTGCTATGTTGCACAATATCCCTGCTTTCATCATGTGAGTTTAGTCTGGCACACAGCTTCAAGGGTCAAAACGATAGTGGCAAGAGGAATTCTGCAGTCAGTAGTGAGTGACTCAAGGGCCCTGTCCCCTGCTGTTTTTTTCAACATTCCAACCAGAATGCAAAGGGTTTATCAAGATCATTCACCCAGTTAACATTTCACTTACACCTTACTTCTATTGTGAGTTTAACTGAACTTCCCATTTCATCTGTATAGCATTTAAACCAACAGGCTAAATGTCATCTCATGGAACATGCCTCAAATGACTACTTGGCATGTGAGAATCTCCTAACAGAAAGACAAGTGGTGGAGGGAACATGAGTGGGCAAAGTTAATTAAATACTTACAATGCAAGACAGTAAGAGGAACATGACAAAAACATCCTACCTTAACATGAAGCAAATAGTGATCTCTCACTTTGCGGTTCAGTGCAGCACTTGTGGTCAGAACTCCCTGCTGGGTAATCTGAAAAGTTCTCTCTTCATTTCCAGTCAGGATGGTGAAGAGAAAAGGAGGGCCATTGTGAGAAGAATCCCTGTCTGTTACCACTAGCTGCAGCACACTGAATCCAACAGGCTTATTTTCCTGTAGATATACAAGTTTTTTTATAATTGAGGATATGGTCTGATGCTGATTTCTTCCTGCCAACAGAAACCTCGAAAAATTACTGTCAAACCAGTTAATCAGTACAAGACAAATCAGAATGACAATAATGCTTCAGGGGAACTCTGAGAGTAAGACTCAAAAACAGTAAAAGGAGAAAGGCAGTTTTTTAAACTTCATATTGTATTTTTGAAAGTAGTTCAGCCTTGACACTTTACATTTTCCACTTCTGGTCTGAATTAATATTACTGTAGCCTAATTACCAATTCATCAAAGATTTGAAGTCTAGAGAAAACACCTGTTAAGAAAAATTTAATGCCTTTGTTGGGAGGACTAGAAAAATACTCTCCTCATCTGACCCCTGGGACCCTTAATTAGAGTTCTGACTACAGCTGTGGCTGCAACAGCCACCATCCAGTTAAAATATGAAATCCAGGTTTTAAAATTTGCATCATAAAATCCCTTCAAATTTGCATCGCATGGATGGCTGAGGTTTCACAGACACTCCACATACATTGGCTTATCATATATCTTACACACACATACAACTTTATCTAACACTTATAACACCTCTCTCAAAATACTTGTGCTCTACTGTATCAGCCAGATTTTTCTATATACATACTTATTTGAAAAGCAAGAAAAGTAGAAACATTATTTTGAAGTACAATGACAACAAAATGCCATCCCTTTCACAGGTGTAAAAACTCCTGATAACAATTTTCTGTTTCTGAGAGAGTAAGTCAATTTAGATATCAGATACTGCAAAAGGCTGAAACTTTCTCCCTTTCAGCAAAACAAAGACCATTACTTTACAATACAAACATTTACAGTTGGACATCCAAAGTAATTTCACTTTCCTAAGAGCTAAGCACATTTTTCTACTGCATCCAAATATATCCATCTTCAATACATGAGGAAATGCACACCAGCATTCTTGGGCAACTCCTCCAGCTTTTTCTCTGCCACCTCAAGTAGGGCAGGCCCATATGAAAGAACTATAAAACAAGAGGTCTTCCTTTTTAATTGAGTAAGGGAAATAAAACAGACATTGGGCACACAGTCTGCAGTTTAAGAGAGCTATTAATTAACATTTATTTCATGAAAGACTGTAATTGGGGAAAAGAAGATACATTTGACAGCACACAAACATGAATCTGTTGTTTTGGTATTTTCTTTTTTTTTTTTTCCCCTTCAGGTTTTTTTGTTTTTTGGTTGGTTGTTGTTTGTTTGTTTTTTTTAAGCAAGATCCAGGACATCTTACTTGCATACTGTACGTATATCGTATATATTCACTTTTTTCTATTTCAGAAAGCTGCCTTTAAAAATAAAGCATACTTGTCTCAAACACAAGTGGTATGTTAGGAGGGCACGGCGCATCAGGCAACATTGTCTGATCCTTACTGATCTACTGTACCAGGCCAGGAAACCAGGCCTTGTGTAGAAGGACACAAGGGATTGAGCTCATTTACATTACTAACCTACAAGCATCTTAATGCAATTACTTTGTTGACTTCCATTTATTTCCTATTGGATTTAGGAAGACAAGAAGTATAGATGCTGACCCTGCTGTCTTTGCTTTAGCAGTTTTCTGAAGCAGCCAAGTACATGCCAGACACTTGAGAATGTGGCCTACTGCTACCATCCTACGGTGTAAAATTAGTCAAAGGATTGGTATGCAGCCATATGAAATTCCACTCTTGTTCTAACTGCTGCTGATCCCAGAGGAGACCAATGGGAATTAAGGCTTAACCTATGTGCCATGGTGCAGAACACTAGCTTCACAGTTACAGGTACCTAAAGGATCTTTTTCTAAGCAGTAACTCTTAAGACTAAAAAGAAATAGCAAAATTTTTATGTATTTTAGCATCCCTGTACAATTCTAAGATTGTTCTAGGCATAAATGGAATGTATAATATATATACATGTACACACACAAGGAACCTGAAAAAGAACCCAGGGAGGTTATTGCAGTCTCCCCCACTGTAAATATTCAAGAACTGTCTAGACTCAATCCTGTGTCACGCGTTCTGGGATGACCCTGCTTTAGAGGGAGATTGGACCAGATGACTCACTGTGGTCCCTTCCAACCTCACCCATTCTGTGATTCTGACAACTTGCAATGTAAGTTTCTACATAACGTGCAAACAGGAATTTTATAACCCTCAATACCTATTTGTTAAGTAGTCTCAGTGGCGACCTTAAATAATTAAAAATACAGAAAAATTCAAGTAATAAATTTGCAGTCCAATAACATTATTGATTTAACTACTTCATTAGTTGTATTTACCTGGATGATAACACTATAGTTTCCTTTTGAGAACACTGGAGGATTATCATTTACATCAGAAACATCAATGTTAACTGTAGTTGTGTTAATCTTAGGTGGGCTTCCATTATCTGAAGCTTGAACTGTCAAGGTATATCCTGAAATCTAAAAAATTCATTAAAAAAAAAATTAAACCATTTACTGCAGAGGAAACAAATAACAAACTCAGATTTTGTTTTACGGAAATATTACTTTAGCACAACCCCCAGTAAAGCTTTCCTTCATATATTTAATCCTTTCCCTTCCTCCCAAAAGTACTATCTATATATAAAAACAGATGATTGCCCTTTATTATAGTTTATTCATTTTGGAACATGAAATGGTAATTTACAAATAGAGTAAGAAAATGGTGGTCACCAATTAAGTATAGGTAAATTAATCCCAGCTGCCCTAAAAACACAGAAAACTCACCTTTTCTCTGTCCAGAAGCTTAGTCACTTTTATTTCACCCCTGGTAGGGTCAATTGTAAAAGGATTTCCTTGATTGCCATCTATAATTGCGTAGTGAATGTGGTTGTTGGAAGGTCCATCAGCATCATCTGCCATAACCTAAGGGACGTTACAGTCTCATTTAAAACAGGTTGAAATAGACTCTAGCACCTTCCAGATAAACTCATCCTGATGATGAGCTCTTTTGGTCTAACAAATTTCATAGTTCACAAGAGAAATGCCATCTCAATAGGATATACCAACATCACTTAATTTCCTGAATTTCTTCTGAAAGTTAAGTCATGGCCTCATGAGAAGAACATAAACATTTGACAAAATATTATCTATTTTCCCACAGCATCTGAAGTCCCTCCTTCTGAAACTTTTTCAAAGTAAATTTTCAATTCACTCAGTGGTAAACATTTATGCATTGATGTTCACCTTCAAATCAATACTTATTCCTTCAAAACTGAAAGCATGATCATCATGACAGAGTATTTCAAAGTAGAAAAAACAGTACGTACTGTAATAACTGACTGTTCAAGCATAGCATCTTCACTGATTACTGCAGTGTAAGTGTCTTGGCTAAACACTGGAGAATTGTCATTGATATCCGTGACATTAATATTCACTGTTACAACATCACTTAATGAAGGTGTGCCTCCATCTGTGGCTTCCACTGTCAAGTAGTACTCATGAGAGCTTTCATAATCCAAACTCTCAATGACAAAAATGGCTCCTAGGGAAGAAAGAAAAAAAAAGCTTTACACAAACTCTGCTGCTGCTGTAGTATTATGCATTGCAAATTTTTGTTTTGACCTGACAAATACTCAGCTTTTTCAGGGCTCGATTTGTCACTGTAAAGCTAGAACTACCCAGTGAAATCATTTTGCCTTACACGTGTAAGTAACAAGATGCAAAGTTCCTGCCATTACCACAAAAGATTCACAGTTTAAAACAACCCGGCTTACATTTTGTAATATGAGGTTTTTAACTGACTAGTTAAGACAGTGCAGTCCCTAGCATACACATTGATTTGCTGGATTAGTTTTTCTGGGACCTTTTTAGTCCTTTTGAATATGTGAAATTTATCTGGCAAAGTACTTATATACCTTAGTACCAGCATGTCCCCTAGAAAAACCAGAATTGTAATTTCTACTATCCTAGTACAATTAACTACTAAACTATTTAACTAAGTACTAAAAGTAGTTCTAATTGAATTAGAATTAACTTTTGAGTAGAAATCTTATTAAAAACAGAACAAAACAACCAACCCAAAACCCAAACAAGTTCACCAGAAACTAGCTCTAGAAAAAGAACTATTTAAGTAAACAAAACTAAAACTGAGGTGTTTATTGGTTTTTAACATATTTCCCATACAGAAAATACTATTTATATATCAGTTTCATTATATATATATGTATATATATCTCTCTATAAATATCTGTAATATTTAGATTATATACACAAATATATAGATATATCTTCCATATACATATAGATATCTATGAAGACTCTTCTGTCTTTAATAGTGAAAAATTCTCAACATAACCTAAATAGTCCCTGAGACTAAATCTGACTATCATACAAGCCTAAAATCTCCACTGTCATGCTGGATATATGGTTGAACACAATATTCCTATTCCAAGCTCTCTTTAATGCAATATCAAACTTCTCTAGGAGTACTGCCTTTGTGGACCAGTGACTAGTCTTCCCAACCAATTTTATTTCTAATCCTTCTTTCGACAAGCCTGGCCACTCCTGATTATATACTTTTTGTGGAAAGACTATTATGTTTCTCATTACAGTCTTTCCACCTGTCTGCCCCCAGGGTGGGGAATTTCCAGTTAGCAAACCCTTACTCTTGCCTGCTAAATGAATCTAATCCAAGAAATAATTCAATAAATAGAAGCAACAAATAAAGTTCCTATTCTACACTCAACTGCACTCCTCTAGTAAGCATGCTGGCAAAATGGGTGAAAAGGCAGCAGCAGCAACTTTACAGCCAGGATGAGGCGTATAGATTATACATAACCCATTGAACTATGGAGGAAGTCAGTATGGCATTGTGCTAGCTTGGCCTAAAGTATATTCACAGCTGTAACCTCTTACCTGTTGTGGAATCGATGCTGAATTTTCCATGTTCATTCCCACTGACTATTGAGTATGTGATTTCAGCATTGGCTTCAATGTCTCTGCTTGCAGCATAGATCTGGAGAACTTCAGTTCCAACCAAAACGTCCTCTGACACACTTGCACTATACTCCCTATGCTCAAATACAGGTGGGTTATCATTAATATCCAAAACAGAAACAATAAGACTACTTGTTGAAGACAGTCTTCTAGGCAAGCCTTCATCTGTAGCCTTCAAAGTTAACGTGTACACAGCTTGTAATTCCCGATCCAAAGGCTTCTCCAAACGAATGATTCCAGAGAATTCATCAATAGAGAACTGCCCCTCTGCAGAGTTCACCAGTGCATAATGGATTTTACGGTTCAACCCTGCATTTTGAAAACAATTTTCAAGTATGAAGCAGCCCTTAAAATACGTAACAAATACA
This sequence comes from Cyanoderma ruficeps, assembly GCA_008694505.1. Taxonomy (NCBI): domain Eukaryota; kingdom Metazoa; phylum Chordata; class Aves; order Passeriformes; family Timaliidae; genus Cyanoderma; species Cyanoderma ruficeps. The sequence continues at coordinate 16,645,828 of VZDJ01007747.1, forward strand.
GAGTAACAGAATAATCCATCTGATAGCCACAGAAATAAGGCATGCATGCTAAATATTATCATTCATGTTAAAAGTAAATTTCAGAAAGAGTTAAAGTCTCTTGTGAAGGGCAGAATTACTTCCAAAAAAATTTAAGCTAACACTTCACTACACTGATTTTCTGTCATACAGAAAACATGAACCATGGTTCTGCTTCAGTTACAGCACTAGTTAATATGAAACAACTGTTAATATAAATGTAATTATAACTTCAGGACAACAGAATCTGCTTAGCAAACTTATAATGACAGAGAAGGATATGGGAGAGATAGGCTGCATCAATTAACAAGACTCAAAACCAATGCATTTACTTAAGAATCATGCCCCAAAATTAACAGGAGCATAATTTCTAGCAACATTTCTTTATAAAACAAACAAAAACCTTATAGATTTTAGGGGCAAGTATTTTGGTCAGTCTGAGCCTTGAAGACTACTGAAGTATGAAAACATCTGTCTGTTATCTTCCAAATGAGCAACATTGCTTTATCATAGCACAAAGCACGTCAGTTGTTTTAGGAGACTGAGGCAACTATTCATTAATACTATTTGATTAAGAAATTGATGAGATGTGAAAATCATACACTTTAAAAAAAAACTTTATGCTGTTGTGTTCTTTACAACAAAGCCTATGAACAAACTCTTTCTAATGTCATTTTCATGTTCACTTAAATATTTGTAACTGAACAATGAAGACAGAGACAGTAAAAATCTTAACAGCATATACATAAAGCTACAGGTAACCAGGGTTTTCTTGATGGTATGATCATCAATGGCTGACCTGAGAAGCACACATTCAAAAAATGCCTGATGCCCATTTACATGAACAGACATGGCTTGATAATCCTATTACTTATATCAGGAGTAAAAGGATGAACCTAATCAAACATAACATTAATACCTTATGACATTCAAAATATCCTACATTTTATCTCTCCCTCCTCTCCTCTTTTTTGCAAAGACACTGTAGGGGTGTCTTCCAAGCTACTCACACATGGAAATCAGGTGTTAAATGATTTAGTAGACCAAAATATATCTTTCAGGAGTCTAATCCTGAATGGTATTGAACATCTGTCAGCTCTACTGGAACACTTGACACTTCTTAGGATAAAACCAAAGAAATAATACTGTAAGTCTGAGAACATGACAAAAGTATCAGTCAAAGAATGCATACCTGCATCTGCATCTGCTGCCTGCACTCTCGTCAAAAGGGTTTTAGGCTCCGTGTTTTCAAATACTGTAATGGAGTAAGTATCAGTTGTAAACTCTGGGGCATTGTCATTCACATCTTCCAGAGTAAGGATAATGTTAGCTTGGCAGAATCTTCCTCCTCCATCTGTGGCTTTCACTAGAAGATGATAAACTGCTTGCTGCTCACGATCAAGTGCCATTAATGTTTTCAGTTCACCTACAAACAGCATAACACATAAGTTGATGCAAGTTGCAAGGCTTAAGTACCCCTAACACGTTTTCTCCTAAAATCAGAAAAGCTAAACAACAATTTTCTTGTTTACAGTAATTTCAACAGTTGTACTGTATTAATGAACTCCACTTTGGGCAAAGCATGTAAGTGACTGGTCTTTTCGGCTTGAAAAGATTAAGAACTAAAACCCTTTATTTTTTTTCTAATGCCCTTGAAACAGAAATTAGCTAATCTCTCTCAGATTGTGCAGAGAGAATGTGTATACAGGCAAAAATCCATGTGTGTTTGCGCACAGAAAATTAAAATATTAGAACTCTGGCTTTAAAAAAATGCAAGGTTAAATGCATGTATGTTTTTTCTGAGCTATTTAGCTGTATTCCTTCCATAGCTATTGGTATTACCTCCTCTAACATTCCATGAATAAACACAGCTATTCACTATAAGGTCTTAACTGCTGCTCTAACACATACTTTCTTTCTAAAGTGATAGAAAACATGAGAGGCTACTACTCTGTGTAGTCATTGTCTCCTTATAAACAGTTCAAAAGAGTATTATGAAACACTTCTTGTGAATATTCTAGCCCTACCAATTCTCAATTTCTGTAACAACACAGTAGCACCTCACACAGGTGACATTCAAAGTCGAAAACAAACCCCAAACCCATGAAGTAAAGTCCTTCTCATTTGTCACCGGAAGTTTTCTAATCTCTTCTACTTGCATTATATGTTTGCATTCATCTTACTCCATTTTTTCTACACTGTTTACCTTCCTATTGCTTGTCTACTGCAGCCTGCACAGTACAGGATTTTGGCAATAACTGTGACCTATACTATAATACAAAACACACAAATGCCATGAAGACCAAAGTGAAGCAAGCTAAAAGCTAATCTCATTTATACTTTTGACTTAATCTCCTTCCAATAAAACTGGGAGCACTTCTGTTGTTTGCTATGGAAAGGAAACTTGTTGCTCCATCAAACCTCATCCCATTTAATTTTTCCAAAACAAAAGATGGCAAAGAGAATCTGAATGAAGATATGTTCACTTACAAACCATACTACAACTACATACAACAACTAAACATACTACAGTGAGAATAAAAAAGAGCAAAATTAATGGCATACTTTTATTCCGGTCACTTCAGCATGGAAGTTTCTGGCTTCAGGGCAATTACCCTGTTTATACTTTAGTTCCTCATATGTTAAAATACTTGCCTTTTGCCTGACTTTATTCAAATATATTATTAGTATTTGTGTAGTAGAAACTCACATTTTAAACCGTAGTACAATAAACCAACCCTTAGTGGAAGTCTTAACGACTGACATTTATGTCTTAATGTAATACCAAAACATTTTATAAAATGAGGTGACTGGAATCTTGTATAGTGTATAGAGTATTTTTACCTGTGTCTGGAGTGAGTCTGAATTTTTCTGCTCCTGTGCCATGCAGTGTGTAAGTAATTTCTGCATTGGAACGAATATCTGCATCTGTAGCAGACACCTGCATTATCAGTTTGCCAGGAAGGGCATCTTCAGGAACTGAATCAGCATATAAGGTCTGCAAGATTTCAAAGTTACATTGAAATCATTGAAAAACTAAACATACCAAGTAAGCAGAGCTTGGAAAGGGGAGGGGAGAGAAGAACAACAGAGGAAATAATATTCTGTTTGAATGACTGGTAACATACAGTGTGAACCAGAGGATGAAATAACTGAAAATTAAGAGAACTTATTGTTTTCTAATTAATTACTTCACATTTATTATTCAGAAAGGTATTTAATACTGCAACTGTAGGGACTTTTGAACATAACTGCATTGCTCAGAACTTGACACACTTGTAACTGATTAACTGATAATGAAATGTGCTCCCAAAATAGGAGTTATAAATTTTTGCCCATTTCATTCTTATGTCTTTTGGTGGATCATCTTTTCTAGGTCTGTCTCAATCTATAAGAAATTCATATCTATCCTTTTAATGACACAAAAGCCTCTAGATTAAATTAAAAATAAGAAAAAGAATTCAGAATTTTATGGCACTAAACACTCTTATAGCTCAACCATGTCAGGAATGTGCATTACATTAGAGGTACTAAGCCCTGTAGCACCAAAATTAACAAAGGGGAAAATAAAAGGAAAAAAGGATGAAGACACTGACTTGCCAGTGTGTATAACTGCAACCATTTACACAGAAGTAAGCAACATAAACATTAACTGAGAAAAAGAATCCTATGTTCACTGTATACTTGCTTTTCCAGATACAAGGAAAGATTACAACCTGGCAGTATCAAATTCTGTGTTCAACTATGAAAAGCCCAAAAGAGGAAATAACACATCTTTCAGGGGCTATCTTCTTGAGTTTTTTCTATTCCTTATTTTTTATGTCCATTTTTGAAGACTATAAAGTCTGTTCAGGTAGACAGCTTTGTAACAAGAAAACATTTATGGCTTAAAGATTTTTGGTGCTGTTGACTGCAATTGCAGGGCAATGTTCCAGTCTTTTCACCTATTTTATGCCAGGAAATACTTACATATTTCAACTAAGCAATGGGATTATTCTTTCTTTAAAACTTTGCTTCTTTCATAAAATAGCGCATATAAACGATGATGGCTACAGCTTAAGACTTCTTTTTGGAAAAGTATTAACACAGGGGAAATTTACTACAATTCTCCTTATATCTCTCAAATACCCACTCAGTGTCAATAAATTGTCTTTGGATTTTAAAAAAAATCTGTCTAAGAAGTATCTTTTATTTGACAGCATTCTATCTTAATAGTCCAAATTTTTGTTACTGGTTTAAAAGGAATAGCTATTTGTCAGTCTCCTGAGAAGCAATTTCAGAGAAAATGTAAATTGTCTGTATGAAAGCAACTGGTAATGGAAGATACAAGACTCTGCCTACCTTTTCACAAACAGGGCTATTATCATTAGCATCTAGGACTTTAACCTCCACCACAGCTTTAGCTGCAAAGGTCCCATCAGTAGCTGTAATATTTAGAAGATAATTATCCTTTTCTTCCCTGTCCAGAGGCTTTTTAACATAGACCTTCCATTCATTCTGTATATTTTCAATAGCAAACTGTCCCAAAGGATCGCCTCCTAAAATACAAAAAGAAATAATTATTTAAAGATGGAGATTTCTACTATTACTCTATCAAAATCAAGATATAGCTAAAAAGAAAATATAAAAGGCAAACAAGAAGCCACTCTCTGGGTATATGAGGAAACAGCTTCATTTCCCGGGTAGAAATTGTCAGTAGATGCTCACACAACCAATTCAACTGTGACCAGCAGAATCCATAAAAATTAATGTAGAAATTCATGTAGCATTATAGAAAACATCATATCATGACATACGCTAAATAAAACCAAAAAATACTCCACTGGAAATTAACAGCCTATTATTTTGTGAAATTTTTCATTTCTTCTTTAACTACATCATTAATCTACATATAGTTTTTTTAATTAAATTCAACATATAAATAATACATAGAGAAAGGCATTTTAAGCAAGGTACACATGAAACAAAGCCAACTAAAATGCATTTTTCTACTAAAGTTTTTAATATTCATATTAAGACACACACATTCACTCTTTGCAGCTCCGTGGTGTCAAACTTAATCTTTTCAAAGATTAAGTTGTATCTCTCATCATTCCAGCACCACTCAAATGGCTATTCTGACATTACACAAAAAGATTTACCTGTGATATAATAGAAGACTTGTCTATTGGTTTCTTCTGTATCTGCATCTGTTGTACTCAGGATGGCAATCACGCCACCAGGAGGGTCATCCTCACTGACTGTTCCTTTATATATCTCTGCAGTGAACCGTGGAGGGTTGTCATTCACATCTGTGACAGTAACTTCAACCACAGCCATAGAAGACAGTTGAATTTTTTCACCCCGGTCAGATGCGACCACTGTGATTTTGTATTTGTCTTGTTTCTCATGATCAAGTTCTTTCAGAGTGGTAATCCAGCCAGTTTCCATGTTTATGGCAAAAGAATCCATAATGTCTAGCTCTTGAGAAGGATCCAAGCTGTAAGTAACCTGCCCATTGAGTCCTGAATCTAAGTCAGTTGCTTTAACCTGTATGACTCTTGTTCCAGCTGGTGTGTTTTCTACAATGAATGCTTCATATGGGTTGGACTCCAAAATGGGTTTGTTATCATTCGCATCTTTTACTTGAATGCTTACCTCTACTGAGGAAACAACATTATAATCTTCACCTGTATACTGTGCTTGAACTGAGAACTGGTACCACTTAGTTGTTTCATGATCAAGATTCTTCTCAAGTTTCAACTCTCCAGTCTGTCGGTCAATCACAAAAAAGTCATCTCTGTTGCTTTCAGGAGTGTTCCCTTTAATCAGATTATACACTAAAGTCTGATTATGGTCTGCTTTGATAACATCTATCACAGTTCCAATTGGAATGTCCTCAGAAACAGTATAAGAATAAAATGGTTCTGAAAATTTTGGAGTAGGCACTTCTGGTGGGAGTATTCTAGCATAGACAGGAACAACTGACTCTTTTTGGGGTGATCCACCATCAAGTGCTCTAACAAGGAAAGTAAGAAACTCATTTTCCAAACCAATTAAGCTTTCTTTTGTAGTAATTACACCAGACAATGAATCAATTTCTAAATTCTCTTCTACATTTTCAGACTCTGCTTCAATAGAGTATGTGATGTCTGCATTTGTACCTTCATCAGCATCAGATGCCCAGACTTTAATGACCGAAGTACCCCGTGGAACATCAGACCCAACATTTACTTCATACTCTGTTGCTCGGAATTGAGGAGCATTATCATTGTCATCTGTAAGAATTACATTAACAGTACAGAAAGCAACTTTCCCTCCTGAATCTTTGGCCATTAAACTAATGGCAATTACTTTTTCTGCCTGTGTTTCACGGTCAAGCTTTTCGGAGGTAAATATCTGCCCTCTCTCATTTGTATAAAATCTGTCTTTGGCAAAGTCATTTACAATGTGGTAAGTGATAAGGCCATATGTACCAGAGTCTTCATCTGTTGCTTTAACTTCAGTAACCAAAGTATGCAATGGAGCATTTTCAGCTAGTTCAACCTCATACTCATTCTGGCTGAAAACAGGGCTGTGCATGTTGGCACTGATCACAGTTATATGGACTTGGGCTGAGCTTCTGAAGACGCCATCAGAGACAGACACATTAAGATTATAATGTGATTTCAGCACCTGTCTGCGTAGGTTTGAGATGGTGATAATGCCAGTTTTACTATCAATCACAAAAATCTTCTGATCATTGCCTGTCAGAATGGAGTACTCCAGCTTGTCAACATCTGAACTATCTGCATCTGAGGCTTGCACACATGTCACAAAATGTCCTCGAGGAGCCAGTTCACTAATCTTGGCTTCATAAAGCAATTGGCTAAAAAGAGGGGGGTTATCATTGAGATCAGTTACATCCACAGTTACAATAGTATCACTGCTCAAGGGCAGCATGCCACCATCTATAGCCCTTACTAGTAACTTGTGTTGCTTAATTTGTTCATAGTCCAAAGTTCTTGCTGTAAGAATGAGTCCAGTGCTGCTATCTATGTGGAAGTAGTCACCACTTTCACTATTATCCTCAACCAAGTGATAGGAAATTCCCCTGTTGGTTCCAGAATCAGCATCTGTAGCGCTCACTTGTGCAACAGATGTTCCAACAACAGATGCTTCAGAAAGTGTTGCAATGTAAGACTGCTCTGTAAACACAGGAGGATTATCATTGATGTCTTCCACTATTATGTCCACAAACACATCAGCATGCGCCCCATTTAGGGAGTCAGTTGCTCGGACACTCAGTTTATAGGCTGGATGAGACTCAAAGTCAAGAGGGGCAACAACATTTATAACCCCAGTGTTGAAGTTGATAGTGAACTGATTGAAAGGATCTCCCCCTGTGATGCTGTAAAACACCTTGAGTCCTTCAGGGCTGTTTGCTTGTACATGTACCACAGGACTGTGGAGCTGGATGTTTTCTGGTATCTCTGCACTGTAGAAAGGCTTTTCGAACACTGGCATAGCTTTACTCATAACTGTAATTGGGACTCTAACTTCAGCTGAAAATGCAGGGTCTCCTCCATCTTTCGCCACTACTGTTACCAGATATTCCTTATTTAGTGTGTCTGGTTCAAACTTCTTCTTCAGGGAGATTTCACCAGTGGGATCAATTTGGAAATGTTCATGATGTTCTTTGAGATAGTAATGCACCTCTCCATTTTTGCTCGCATCTTTATCTACTGCTGTCACACGCTGAATAACATGCCCTGCTTCAGAGTCTACTTTAACAACAGCATAATATGGAAGATTGACAAAAAATGGAGCATTATCATTTACATCTTCTACTGTGACTTTAACTACGATGTGTGCAACAACTGATGGTTTATTTTCCTCTGTCACTTCCACGAGCACATCAAAAGATTCTTGCTGCTCACGATCAAATGGTATTCCTGTTGTTGAAAGGACTCCTGAAGTCTGGCTTATTTTAAATCTGCTGTCTGGATTTAGAATACGGTAAAACAAAGGCCTATTTATTTGATTTCCTATAGCAGTAACAACAGCTATTGTTTTTGCCTCTGTGGAATTCTCCTGCACTGTTGCAGAGTAAGAACTCTGTGTGAACTTCAGCTGGCTTGCTTTGCTTTCTTTCACGTTAATTTTTACAGATGCAGTGCTTGCAAATCTGCCATCAGATGCTCTCACGGTCAACTCATATCTGCTTCTTAACTGAGTTGTGTTTTGTACTGTTATATCTCCAGTGTTAGGGTTTATTGAAAATTTTTCTCCAATGTTGCCTTCAATAATGGAATAAATTAATTGGGAAAAAATGCCTGAATCTGCATCAGTGGCATTTACACTGATGACTTTCACGCCTTTATAAGTTGGAACCAGAACTGATGTCTCATATAGCTCCCTTGAAAACACAGGAGGGCAATCATTGATGTCAATCACATAAATAGTAACATTAGCTGCATATTCCGCATACAGACGTGGTATCCCTGTGTCATGCACTTGCACTGAAAAGTGGAAAATATTTGTCTCCTCATAGTCCAGACTCATTACTGTCCGAATGGCACCAGTGCTAGAATCAATGGCAAAATACTGGCGGACAGATGGTTCAACAATTTGATAAACAAGCAAAGCATTAGATTCTTTATCAGCATCTGTAGCTCGAATTACTAATGGGATATTCTTGTCAGTCAAAACCACACTGTTAATTGAAGCTGATTCACTGATGAGCCCTGTATATTCAGCCTGCATAAAAATTGGTGCATTGTCATTCTCATCCCGAAGATGAACCAAAACTGTTGTATTACTGGACAAGCCAGCCATGTTTGTTCCTTGCACAGTTAGAGCATAGAAAGGCAAAGTTTCAAAATCAAGTATCTTCTGAGTGACGATGACACCTGAGTTGGGGTTGATAGCAAAGACATCATCTGTATTACCATCTTTTATTTCATAAACTACAGAAGACTGACTGTATGCTGCAACCATTCCAACAAAACTGCCAACGTTGGCACTTTCACTGATTTCCGTGGAATATTCTTTGGCTGTGAATTTTGGTGAGGCATTATCAGAAACTGTAACAAATATGTGCACAGAGGTCACTTCACTCATTGGAGGATGTCCTTTATCTGTAGCTTTTACCATCAGGTTGTATTCTTCCTGGTTACTACGATCTAATTCCTTTGCAATTTTAATCATACCCAAAATGGGATCAATAAGGAAGGAATTTCCAATATTCCCTGTGAAGAGAGAAAAAGCAATTAAGAAAGAGGTATACAGAATTTAAGGTATGACTGCTTATTTAGCTCTATACGTAAAGAGACATAGGCAGAACACAGAGACTATGAAAGTTTCTTAGTTTTGCTTGATAAAAATTTGTTAGCCTGGGAAGTTTTCTGTAATCAAGAGCTGGCAGTAATTCTAACTTTACTTGTGGAAATACTGCATAAAGTATAGTTAGCAAAGCCATCCAAGCCTTGAAAATAAATGCAAAAATTTTCTTTTAGCAAACACAAATATTGACTGTAGCTGAAAAGAATTTACATTCAAAGTTAATATTAGTGGAATAATAGTTACATTTTATAATCTAAAACAACTGGAATGGTTTGGGTAAGAAAAAAAAGAAAGGTTGTAACAAACCCTTGTGAATCTTAATTGTTTATACAAGCATTACTTCAATCACTGCTTCAAAAACAAACTTTTTGAATTGGGCAAATAATTACCACTCTCTTAACTTCCTATTGATACATAGACAAGTTATTCCCTGTGATAGTGTTAGATGAAAAGAACCAGCTGCCATTTAATATAAACACTTGTTTGCTTCAAATTTTTAAATATACAGATGAACACTTCATACAGGACTCTGCTAATGTATTAAAGATACTAAGATTTAACATTTTACTTACCTAAAAAATTACATTACTAAAGCCATGATCTCAGCATAAAAAAAAAATCATTAAAAACTTCTGAGTTCTGCACACAAGTAGGAAAGTTTTGTTTTGTTTGGGTTTTTTTACTGTTGGGTTTTTTTTTGGTTGGGTTGGTTGGGTATTTTTGGGTTTTTTAGAGGAGGCTCTAAACACAGTGGCATTCTTAGAATATCCCATTACAAATCTAAGCAGCTATTACAAGCATTTAAGGAATGTTCCTTCCATTTGCTCAGAATATCAATTATAATGATTTAACCTCCCAGTAGACCACAATCCTATAAAATAAACCTTACAGGTCTTACATTTACTCCTACAAAAAACTAGAAGAAAGGAAGAGAACAGCTTGTTACTTCATTCCAGACTGCTGGCACACACATTTTTTTCTTGCCATTGTTTGGCATTCATAGAACAAGCACTAACAAAATGGGAAAGGCAAGAGAAAATTTTCATGGACGTTGGTGTCTTGCTTAGTAAATGTTGTATTTTTAGAAACGACAAAAAATCTCATGTAATTTAAGCAACTTATGAGACACTCAAAACCAATAATTCTTGTCAGAGTATCATAATCACAGCTTTGTTTTAATGCAGAGTTAAAGTATACTTTCATATGAAAACAGCACTTTGGGGAAGAAAAAGAAAATATTTATGGTAGATAATTTCTATCCTTTACAGAGCAATTTATGTAAAATAAAAAAAAAGCATCTGCACATATCACTTTGCATTAAACAGTAACTGAGTAACTTTTTGCCTATTGGTGTTTAATATACAGCCTCTTATGCTTGTTACTGGGATTTTTATTTAAAATTATTTTTTATCTTGAAAGTAGTACTTCATATAAGAAATTAAATTTAAACAACTTTTACTAGTCAGGGTGTCTATAAAGCTCAGGACCTTGACAATGGCAAGCCTGTATTAATTCAGATTTAATGGACTGAACCAAAACCCACTTCTGTCTGACGAGTGAACTCAATCCAGGTCATTCTGATTTCTAATATGAAAAATTGCCACCATTTGAATCACATTGCTGTCGGCAAGTTTGAAAAGATACTCTGAGGTTAAAAAAAAGGAGCAGTTCTTTCCTGGGCTGCAATCTGGAAGGAGTCTTAATGTCAAATTGACCAACTCTTAAGGAATGTCTCAAATATTTTAGTAAGATAGGATAACAGTCCTATTACTAAAATCCGCCAGAGGGAAGTATGGAAAGCAACCCCTTCTTTGCTTCATCTATCAGAAAGTTAACCTTGAAAGCTGGGACTATTTAGGTACATGCCTATTTAAGTTATTTTTTTGTGCTACTTACTTCTGCATTATATTAAACACGAAAGCACTTGTCTCAGGCTCTTACTCTATTCATCAAGTCCTTGCCTTGCCTATGCCACAAAAAGTAAGACTTACAATATCAAAACAGAATGCATTTTTTAGACCTGAATGGAATGATTCTGTAATTTCTAAAGAAATTACTCCTTTTGAGATTTCAAGATGGCTTTTTCTTCCCCTACTACTAAAATACGCCAAATGAATCTAGAGGATAACATAAATAGCTAAAGGACATAGATGAGTATTTGTAGTTTTCTTTTAAATACTCTGAGGCTGTACCCTCAATACATCTCTCAGAATATGACACATGAATCTGCACTGCCCCCCTTTTTTTGAGAGATATGTTTTTACACATCTACAGTTGAAAAAGTATCAGCGAGTTCAGCAGACTGAAAATGTAAGAAAGTGAAGATACCTGATTCAATAGAGTACACAATTTCTGCATTTTTTCCTTTGTCCTTATCTAATGCTGTAACCTGGAGTACTGCTGATCCAACAGCTGCTGACTCATAGACTCGTCCCTCATAGGAAGGGCTGGTGAACCACGGAGCGTGATCGTTTGTGTCACTGACATTAATGATGACTCTGGCGTAGTTGCGCTTCACAGGAACATCTTGATCTCGGACCTGCAACAGTCAGCATATCACCAGTAATTAGCACTGTTATTTCAGTAGTTCACCAGATTTTAGTAATAATTCAAGGTGCAATCAGTCACAGAGTTAAAGACTGCGTAAAAATTAAACATACAAATAAATGTTTGAATTATGGGGAAAACCTAAAATGACATTTTAGAATCTTTTTGTCATTCACAACAGAAGAAATCTCACGTGTACTTACCATTATTGTGAGAATATGCTGGTTCATGGTCTCATGATCCAGTTTTTCTGAGGTATAAAGGGAGCCAGTTGCAGGGTCCAGACGAAATTTTTTAAGACTAATGGGATCAGTGCTGCCCTGCATAGTATAAATCAGTTTATTCTTCTCATCTCTGTCTGTGGCACTGACTTGTAGTATTTCTGTTTCTGGTAAGGTATCCTCAGGTATAACAACTTCATATTTTGAGGCAGAAAACTGAGGCCTGTGATTATTTGTGTCTATAACTGTGATGTACACCTGAAATGATAGGGGAAAAATATTGATGATATTTGGTAAAAAGAAATGAAAGAAGGATATTTCATTAAAAATCAGACCATAATACTGAAGTAATACCACCTGAAGACAATTTTATTTTGCCGGGAGGAGGAGAGATCCAAGACTTGTAGGGAAGAACAATGTCATTAAAGCCAAATCTGCCTCACCTTCCCCAAAGTCAAACCAGAAATCTGTACAACCAGAAACATCTTAGATAAGACATCTTAAAGGGAATGATTTTTGCCCAAACCAAGAGAAAAAAAAATCCTTGTTAATTTTGGAATTAAAAATATCCAATATGGATCCTACAGTGGGTAAAAATCCTGTTTTGGGGTGGAAATTTACAATTTCAAGCAATGTTTTTTTCAAGGCAGTGCATGCATAATACTCCTCCTTGCCCTCACATAAAAACAGTCCTCTTTCAGCCCCTCACATCTGCAAGCCTAGGCAAGAATAGAAAAGTGATGGAACTGCCACAAAAACGCATTATTTCGGAAAACTGCAGGTGGTATTGTTTACTACTCTCCAGCAATGCCACACAATTTCAGCATAGCTCACTGGTCATCAACATGATTTAAGTTATAGTTAAATTAAATCAGATGCTTCAAATTGTGTCTTTGTATAATATTGCTCACTGGAACCACACAATATCCCTGCACCCCTACTTGCTTTTCACAGCACCAAAGTTTTGTATAAAAAGGCTAAGACAGACAGCCACCATTCTGTTCCTTCAACAGCGATAACATCAGACAAGTAACAGTAATGCAAAGGATTTGGCAAGTAGACAGCAAAGCTCCAGCAACACACAGCTAAATTCAACTTCTTTATGTGCTGCACATACAGCCATGCTTTTATCCATCCAAAGGTTAGGTGCTTTGTATAAATTTTTCAAGGGCTATATATAAACGGGTTTTTAAAATAGGTACTTACAATATTGTAAGTGGGTTAAATTGCTCTTTGAAGACACTGCTTTCCATTGGTGACTGGTGGAGCTTACAAATGTAATTTAGACAAGGTACCAAACTGCACGCAGTAGAAACTAAATTAGATGAATCCTGATGGTGGCAAATAAGGAAATGCCATACCTCTTGGTACAGGAAGAGGAAATGTCAACTTTGCAAAACTAGCATCTTACTCTAAAACTGAATCATTTGGCACACTGATAAAATCCCTTGCAAGATGTTGCTATGGAGACTAAGGAGTTTGGTTTTGTCATGGATTAGAAACAGATTAAAGAAAAGAAACAAAGAGTTAGAATAAATATGGACTTTCAGTGGGGAGAAATTTTAATGGTATGTGACCCAGGATACATATTAGGACATGTTTTTAAATACATTAACTAAAACATTCAATTGGAAAATGAAAAGCAAGAATACGTATTATGCTACAAATGTGATCTTTTTACATTTTCATGATTAGACAGAATGCAATAAAGCAACACAAGCACAGTTGTTAGTTTCTTTTTAAATTTTGTATAAATAAAATACATTTTAACGCCTTTTCGAAGAAGTAAGACAAAAGGGTTTAATACACTCACAAAGCATTTGAGTAAAAACAGCTGCTCACCGAACAATGGTGCTCAGGAAAATTAAAAATTATACCAAATGAAGATGAACAAAATTTAAAAAAAAAAAATTAAAAAGCATAAAACCCCAACATTTAATACAAATCAAACTGTAAAATAATTTTTGCATAAATGGAAGTTTTAAAGGCCATACACAAATACAACACTTCATTAATGGATACTGTGCTTTCAAAATGAACTGATCACCGATTTTTTTATTAAATTTCCACCCCAAAAAAATTATTAACATCAGACTCAGAAAAAAAAAATAAAGTGAAAAGATAAGGCATCAAATGCAATGAATTTAAATTAAAATTGCTATTCAAGTTCATGTCTATTTCCACTCCCAAATTAGGAAACACAGAAACTTAGGTTAAAATTGGAAGTGAGAAGGTATATAACTACAAAGCAATTTGTTAAGCAAATCTTTGGAGCAGAAGACATGGCCTCCTGTGCTGCTGGCAGTATACAAAACAAATAAAGAAAAACAGCATTTCTAGAACGGAGCACCAAAAAAAACCCCCATGCAAGCTATTAAGTTAAATGCCAGGAATGTAGTGACTGTAAAACAAAGATCAGTACCTGCAGGACTAACCATATATCCAAGGAACCAGCTTAACTGAAAAGTGAGTCATTGATCATAGCATCAGGATTTAGCATCAACTCTGGTATCAGCTAGCAAAGCAATTAAAATGATACATAAGGAGACACCCTCCAAAAAAAGTATGGTTGGGCTAAACAGATAAGGAGTTTGCTCCTCAAAATGTGAGGCATTATTCAATATGAATTATTTAAAAAATATTGCTAAGAAATAAACATAGTGACTCAGTCACTATAAATGGTTAGCTCAGGTATTCCATTACTTGTCATATTAGTTGCTCAGGCAGCAGTTTTTCTCCACACTGGCAAACCCAACTACAAATACACAACCTCATATATTAGTGCAATCATTTTAAATGTACAAAAAATCCAAACTCAAGAACTCAAAAAGTGTTTTATCTACATACTCTAGGACTCATTTTTCTCTTAGTGAAATCATTACATTATGCCCCTGGACAAATTCTGGTGGACAAGAATAATGTGACCTGATGGGTTCCCTTTTGCTAACTTGTCTAACTCTGCACACTGGGCTGCTTTAATAAGGGCAGGATGAAGGAGTTACTCCCTTCTGTTTGACACTCACTGGTGGATCCACTACAGTTTTGAGCCCTGCAGCACAGGAGAGACCTTGACAAAAGGAAATACATCCAGGTCATTAAAATCAGTGGGGATTGAAAAGCAGTCTGTCCACAGGAGGGGGGCAGGAAAGAGAGCCAGACTCTTCCCAGAGATGCAGTGAAAGGACAGTAGGTGACACTCACAACTTCTAGTAAGAGAAAATACAACTAGACATCAGAAAAAAAAATTCAGAGCTGTTAAACACCAGTATGAAAGCAAGTCCAAGGAAGAAGTGTTGTGCCTAGTCACCCCAGGAAGTTAGAACCTGATGAGTCACTGAAAATCTTGATCACCTTTGCAGTTTGCCCTGCTTTGACCAGGAGTTTTAACTAGACCTCCAGGGTCTCTTTCCAATGTAAACTATTAAATAAGTATTAGATAAATTTACTAAAGAAAGCCTGTTTTCAAATCAGGAATTCTTACTGAGGTTAAGTGTCAGGTGCCAGACGTGCAATTACCTTTTAAAGGTAAGAGGACCGAATTTCCATGTAAACTGTCAAGACCTTGAAGTTAAATGGAAAGCATTTGCAGAAATAATTGTGAATGCAGCTTTAAAGACCCATAGAGAAAAATACAGTTTAGTGTGTCTGAGAACAAAACACATGAAGAACTTATGTTATTCTAACATAACATGTAGCATAAAATAAAACTAGCTATTGGATATTTCTCAATGAAACTGTAAGAATCAATCCAAATGCAATATGTTAATATTATCTCTTAATAAAGAGTTGCACATTAAAGAGACACAATATAGAAAAGCTTGACATCAGCAGACCACAACATTATCTTTAAAACAAAACGTTCTTGAACTAAAGAAACTTCACTCATTTTGCAAAAATATGCATGGGCTGTGCTGCACAGCTGCCTTCTGCCCACAGATCCCACTGAGAGAGAGAAATGCACACTGGTTATACAGAGAACAAAGCAGCCCAGGACTACTATGAGGAAGAACTTCAAATCTATTAATAATCTGGCAGGTGAAACCTGAATTTGCATAGGGATGTATTGATTGCTTCTAAGAGGAGATATGCACCAGACAAAAAATACTCAGTGTGCAATATTTAAACATAATGTTCCTTTAGACGGCTTTAATGTAATTTTTCACTTACTGATTTTATGTGGAGTTTAAAATCTACTCCTGTCCCATAACTACATTATAGTTACACTGACATGTTTATAATAATTTTCATAAATAAAAATTGTATTATCCAGGGATAATATAACTTCATTCCAGTTCTAAATGTTTCTGTAGAGCAGTGTAATCACAAGCAAAAATGCATGCAAAAATGTAGTAAATGAAGATTATACTTCATTCCCAAAGTATCATATCCACATAAATTTTGCAAAAAGCAAGATTAATTCTTTTGCAATAGCAAAGCAATAGGTAAAATGCTGCAATTAGCTGGTAACTACCTTAACCATTACTTCCAATGAAAAAAATTGATACACATACCAATGGATGCAAGTGGCTATAGGTAAAAACAGGATTATTTCCTTTTTTATTTTCCCCAAAAATCAATTCAATAGTTCATTTATCACTACTTACAGCCTGTGACTAACCTTTTCTGTTTCAGTACATAGATACACTGATTTATAGGATCTAGTAATTTACTTTCTGTATTTTTATTTTTATTTTATTTTTAATCATAATCCTTTCAAGTATGACACTAGTAATTTCTAACATCATGTCAAACACCACTACTGTAGGCCTGGAATTTGTTTGTCTTTGCTTTGCCTCATGCATTTGGCATTTAGATGCATGCAAAATTCTAATAAGTCTCCACGCCTACTACTGCTTTATTTTTCAAAAAAGCTATTTAACTGAAGTCCTGAAAGAGTCAAATGCTCTACAGATGTTAATGGCCCAAGGCCAGCAAATGCCTTCCAGTTCAAAGTCAGATTCAATACACTGCTTCTACACAGTAAGATTTTCATTTCTTGTGCCCCTCTCCCATTTCTTGCAAATGCCATTTCCTTTTTCAAATTAAATGTAAAATTACTTACTCTGCTGTTAATCAAGATCTGTTAAACTGTGTACAGTATATCCATGTTTATAGCAATTACTTTGTAGGCTAAAAGCTCTGTATTGTTGTTCCTCAGGTACGCACTCAGAATTCAGAATTTTTTTTGCCTGTCACTCCATTTTACCTGTTTATCAGCTCTTAGAAGAATGCAATGCCACATCAGCATTTAAACTTTAATCATCAGTATTTCAGCAGTGAGTAATGGAGTTTACACACTGGCAGCCATAAATCACACCTTCAGTTTTGATTTTCTATCAACATTTTAAATCCCCCAATTTAAGCCTGATCTGAAATGCATCTTTTGAGGGATAGGCCTGAGGGCTCTTTTAACAGATTAGTGCATTTGGGTGGGCCCGAAGTTTGGGGGAGATAAGAGAATCAATTAAAATCAGGATCGTGCACCAACAGCTGCAGAGTTTGAACTAGTCCACACTCCTCAATCTAATCCACCACAGTGAGACTCCAACAGCAACAGCCTAACTTGTGCATATCCCACAAGCTGGGCAAAAGGAAGACGACACAAAGGAAGTCTTTGTGCTTGTTTGTAACAGAAACCACGATTTCTGGTCCTGCCAAGCCTAACTGAGAGAGGAAGGGAAAGATGAAAAAACAATCATAGAGAAAGCAATCACAGAAATGACAAACTTGAGACTACTCCTCCAGTTCTTCTGGAGAAGAGTGCTGTGGGGTAAGTGTTTATAA
Organism: Cyanoderma ruficeps; assembly: GCA_008694505.1. Lineage (NCBI taxonomy): Eukaryota > Metazoa > Chordata > Aves > Passeriformes > Timaliidae > Cyanoderma > Cyanoderma ruficeps. The sequence goes on from VZDJ01007747.1 coordinate 16,663,701, forward strand.
TGTTCATTTAGCTTTACAAAATGTTAAAATAACAAATTCATTTAAAGAACTTGAACAAAAGGTACATTGTGCATTCGCAAGAACTAAATGAATCACATAACTCAGAGGAAGGGAAGGGGTGAGGGTCAAAGTAATTTTTTGACCTTTCATTTATTCTTGGTTGCTGTAAAAGACAAAGCAGATTATGGTTAAACTGTGACAGCTCAGGACATCTGCATAAATTTAGCTATGCAAGCAGCAGCACTGGATAGGCCATCAGCATCCACCAAGGCCCCATATTAAGCCTTTCCTAGTCCACAGGCTGCCCCAACACACTGTATGATGGCATTTTTAAATGCATTTTTGGGAGGAGGGGGAAGTGTGTATGGAAAAGCCTCTTGCTGTCTTTTTGACTTTTAGCTGAATTTGTCTTTCTTCTATTTTTTGTCTTAAGTAATTCCTGCCTTCTATCCAGCACTCTGTAATTGCTAGAAGCGAATCTGCCCAGTATTTTCACTACAAGTAGGCAAGTGTAATAAATTTATAGCAGAATTCTCCAAACCTTTTCATGATGGTTATCAGCACCAGAGACAATGGCACCACAGCTATGACTGCAGCAAGTTCCTACTTGGAAACATGTTGCTGCCTTTGAAGATTCATGGTCTAGAAAAATCACTCACAATTTTCACCTTTAAAGGAAAAGGCACTTCTCAAAGGAAACTGCTAAACTTGATCACCTTCTACTACCAAATTTACTCTATTTGACCTATCAAGCCTCCAGACTTGCAGTCAGCGAAATAAAGATTCTGTTTAAAATCCTGAACGTTGACAAGAAACATCTTCTCCTCCAGCCAAAAGCAGAAGACAACATATAAGACATTAGAAAAGATAACAGTAAAACATATGCACTACACAGAAGTTGAACAAGAAGAAACTGCATTTGTAGCACAGATCTCTATGTACAGAAAAGACAGCAGCAACCCACTTACTGCTCTTTGAGTGCCTGAGGGGCAGGGAATGATAGGGGTAGGTAATACAGACACATCACTGTCCAAGTCCAACAGTCTTTAATCAGTAAATAAAGCCTTCCCTTTCTATTTGGAAGAAAAGAGAAGCTCCTCTATAATAATGGCTCCATTCACACCAACCTCAGCTAAACTCTACTTTCAAACATATTCAGGTTCTGGGCTGGGGAAAGAAATCAGATGGGAAAAAGTTGGGCTATACATCATAAGCTACTTTACTATGAATTATCTCCAGTACTATCACAAAAGGCTTCTGCACTGCTAAGTGCAATTAGTCCAATTGCAAAGAATTGTCACCATCACAGAGCCTTAGTAAAAAGGTAATTTTAAAACATTGGTTTGTCTGAGGCTGCTGCTTTTTGGAGATTGCTAAACAATCTCTACTTCCACCAAAACTAAAATAAAGCATTTGGGACAATACAAAGAGATGTTATAATCTAAACCTTGTTTCTATATGTACACTATGCAGAAAAAGCAGCTCTGTTTCATGTAAAACATTACTTGGACATTGCACAACTGGTCATCCACAGATCTTCCAGGGGAAGGGGAACCACAAAATTTTAAAATGGTTGTCTTTAAATTTCAAGTACAGTAATCAATTTATGTAGTGATTTTGGGGGAGCTTGTAAGGAGGAGTAATACAGATGAGTAGCATTAAACCTTTTCTTGTGAGAAAGTCATGCATCCAGAGACTTAGTTTCTGTTTTCATTTATTTAGCTGCAGGAACATGTTATAACATAAAAGCTGTTGGTTCAGACTACAATATAGTAACACACCGCCTTACACCTAAGCCACCAAAAAACATGGCTCTGTGAATATCAGAATTCACTTCTATTTTAGACAAAGTCCCTAATTTAAATAAACCATGTCGATTGTTCAGGATTAAAAAAATGGTAAGAAAAACCAACACTTCTCCCACCCTCCAGCTACATACTCTTTTTATAAGTGCTTCATCAGAATGTTCATTACCTGAGTGCTGATAGATCTGGTTCCATCTGTTGCTTCGACTGTCAAGTTGTAATTTGACTTCTGTTCTACATCAAGAGGTCTTGCAACAATGATAGTTCCTGTGCCCTTGTCCACATCAAATCGACTGTCATAGTTGCCACCTTGTTCAGGAAATTGTGAGAGGGAGAAGTTAATAAAATGCATTTTTGCTTCATTATTTTCACGTATGATCATGTTCTGTCTTCCAATGCTTAATGAAGGTGGAATTATATATACATATACTTATACATACATTTAGTTTAAGTACTTTAGGTTTTTTTCCTGGTAACATGATATGCTGTTAATAGATATTTGAAACTGACTCGTTTTGGACAAAGCTGACTTGCCTGGCTTGTGGACAGTCAGCAGAGACATTCTTATTAGCAAGATTCTCTACTTTAGAAAAAAAAAAATCCATGGAATTTAATGATTCCATATAGCAGGAAATTGAAAATTACGGCATCAAATGCAACAGTTCCTTTTGGGCAGACTGTCAGCTAATAAGTGAAAAACACACTTTTTATCAAAAGACATTAAAATCCCAAATCAGACATACAGTCAAATTTTTGTCTTTTGGAGCCGAGTACGTATTATTATCTTCATATATGACTATAGATAAGGCTAAAAAAGCTGCAGTACCTCCAAAGGATTCTCATCTTGATGTTAAGTATCTAAAGAGTTCACTATCTCACTGAGATAGGCAGGATTCAGAATAGTGCTAAAGGTTTAAATGCCCAATGTTTAAATATGGCCAACTTCCTTTTCTAAAGCAAATTATCTTAATTTCCCTTGTGAAAATTTCAAATTACTCTTTGAAATATAGTTAAATAACTGTGTAGATCAATAGCTACACTCAGTTGCTTAAACATTTAATTGATCATCCTGCTGCCACCCAGAGCAGACTGTCCTGAGAATGCAGTGTCCATTAAGTCCAAATACTATTAGCGATGATGAATACTGCCATTTAACTGCAATTGCTTTAGACCTCTCAATAAACTGCCTAAAATGGAAGAATCAATTTTTATTTTGGTCAAGCCAGTATTAGACATGGCAAACCAATTTCTCCTAATTATGGGCATGTGTTTTTCTAATTATATTTTACAAGCATAGCAGATAGCATTCAGATACCATCTGAGTGCTTTTTTTTCCTTTAACAAGATTATACATGCTAAGCTTTGCAAATCACTGAATGCCTTTTATGAAAAGCCAATGTTGGAAGTGAGAGGGTGAAGTTCCAAAGGTTGCAAATTTGAACTTAGTCCAAGAAAAAAACAGTAAATAGTGAAATGAACCCCCATTCACATGTAAAAAGCATTTCAACTTTAGAAGGTTCCACTGCATGACAAACATATCACTTTAGGAAAGATGGGCTGGATTCTGCTTCACTGGATTTCAGATATTTGATAATAACCAAACATCGCATAATTTTTCCAATTCAATTGAAAGCCAACTCCTCTAGCTGACCCAGCAGCAATTTGTGAATCACTCAAATGGATAGAAACTGTACATCATGAAAGGCAGCGGCTTTTTTCTTTTCTTAACAGATGTACAGAGATTTTTTTAATGGGCTTTGCGCAGTATGTCACTTTTAGAAGCTGAATCTAGTTTTTCCTTTTATAGCTGGCAGGCAAAACCATTTTCTCAGATGTCTCAATGAAGTTCTCTACACTTTAAGGGAAGAGTAAAGTGAATGAGCATGAATTGCTACAATCAGTTTTCCTGACACAAGGACAAGCTCTCTAACCAACGTTTTTCCCTTCCTTATCAAGAAAATCACTCGGGCCTTGCCTGTATTTGTAGCAGTAGCGATATCTGGTGATCCGCTGAAGCAGAACTCAACCCAAACTTCTGCATCTAGTACACTGAAAGTGTAACAGCAACAGTTTTGGCCAAAGCCAAAACTGGATGCTCAGAATTGATGCTGTATAAATGTAATGATGACAAAACAAAACAAAAACGAACCTGTCACAAATGCAACCGTGAGCACTTTGATTTCCGAAGGGTTAATAAAATAAATAGTTTATAAATGTACGCTTTCATTTCAGATCTCATAATCTGGTAATAAATTATGTGATCTCAGCAGATACCTTCTGCTGTACAGTTCAGGTCACAAGCCATCTGTAAGATGTAAAATACTTCACTAGCAAGCTTGTCTCCTGGCTCAGCCAAAAAGAAAGAAAGCATGGAAAGCAAGCACAGAACACAAAGGAAAGCTGTCAATCAAATTCATTCATGCTTTTAGAAACAGTAGAAGAGGGTAGTAAAGTGACCACCTGTAAGAGTAGCCCATAACTTCATAACATGATCACATTTCAAATTTTCTAAAACACTTTTACTAAGAAAACCGTCAAAATGAAATGGTTTATTTTACAAAGCTTGGACAAGTTATGTTCTTTCCCCATGGAGTTTTCTTTACATGTCTTTCTAAAAAGAGCGGGAAAAGATCATTCATTTTCTGCATTAGACACACAATAAAAACATGTAAATGTCCAAACTGCTGCATATTTAGAAAGAGCAGATCAAAATAATACTCTCAATCAGAATTCTATTCAGATGTACACACTGTTCAGAGTGCATAGCAGTTGAAGCATGCTAAGAACAACAGGAAAGTACATTGCCAATCTAGTTAACAAATTCTGTCAATAAAAGGCCTCAGAAAACATCACTGCTGTACTGTGTTCAGACTCCAGAAAACCTCTGAGGCCTATTCTATCTACTCTCTTTCATCTCTGGCAATGTCACTTTCTTAACCTTTCATTTAATAGACTCATTTTAGTCTACAGATATTGGTTGCTATTGACTGGATAACCCTTATTTGAATTGGAGTACATGATGCCTTCTCATTTTTCCTGTTCACTTATTTTTATACTTTCTGCTTTTCTACTCCCATATCCCTGAGTGTGTTTGGGAGAACAGTGAAAGAGCTCGGTTCCAAAATACCTCTAATGCAGAACTTTGCTCCAATGAGAATGCAAGAAAGCATCCTCAACTTTTTAGTCCCTCTAGAGAGTTCTACAGATCTGTAACCCCTAGATTTGTCTAAATGCCAACACTTTTTATTCAATAATCTATTCAGACAGGAGCTTTTTTTTAAAGAATACATTAGAAAGAACCATTCAAAAATTCTGTGTAAGTATTTAATGCATTAGCAATGATTATAATTATCATCACAGCTGTAATTCATGAACAAAGCATGATTTTAGGGAAGAATTGTATCTGTTTACATGTTCTTGAAAATTTTTTGAAAACAAGTATTTGGCATTTATATATTCCTGCTACTTGTGTCAGTTTCATAACCTTTATTTTTAACTGTTGCTGTTCTCAGTAGGCTTCAGGAAATGCATACCACCAAAACAGATGTTTAAAATACTTAAATTATTGACAAATAATTTAAAATATGCTCTTCCCAGCAACTTTGCATCATAATCATGGCTAAAGTTTTCAGTAGTAACCAAGATGAAAGAGATCATTCTCTTGTGAATGTAGTAGAAAAATCACAAATCTACTGAATCACAAATCTATTAAAAAATCTGATAGACTGACAGAAAGAGTTTGCCTAAGACTAGAAGCAGTCTGCTACAAGGCACCTCTCCTGAAACAAAGCTATTCCATTCTCCTTGATTCCAACACACTTAACACACAACAGAACTTGGTTTTACTATCAGCTATGTAGTGAACACTCTGTGTATTACTAGTGCTCATAAGTCTAGTGACTAAGTCTAAACTTCAAAAAAGTACTCTTAATTCAGCTACCATGACATCAACATATAGTCATATTAGTGAATAGAAATCCCCTTTCAATGGTAGAGGCTAAGAAATGATTTAGTAGAAAGAATATGTACAGGAAGAAGATTGCTGGGGTTAGGAACACTGCAAGCTTTCCTTTTAGTACTGAATCAAAGGACAGCAAACTGAGAAGCAGCCCAGAGAAGAAGAAATCCATGTGAACAGTAAAATCTCATTTTGAGCATACTATCCTTGCAGAAAAGTAGCATCTTATTTCCTTTCCTATCAGTCTACGAGATTGACTTCATTAGTTTTTATTTCAGTGACATAAATCAATTTTAAAACTGCAATGCAGCAGATATTTTGCACCTTCATTTTTATCTTTGATACACAGTGGCATTTATAAAAACTAAATAATTTTGCCTCATAAAATCCACATCTGCATTTAAAGAATGTCAAAACCTTGCATTATTTAGAAGAGTGATTAAAACCAAGCTGCAATGAGCCCTCCAGTATCTCAGACTCCATGCATTTGTTTCTAATAATAAAGGCCCTTAAGGCATCCTTACCCGTTATGTCAAACCAAAGTGGTGTTCCAAGAGGTTCAACAGCTATTACACCAATCATGTGAGCAACTGGGTCACTTTCCATCACCGTAAAAGAAAAAAATGATTCCTCAAAATAAATAGGCTCTGTGGGTGGGACAGGCTTTGGAATCCATTCTATGTGAAGCCGTGTAGTTGAAGATTTTTGTGGACGACCATTATCTACAGCTTTAATCTGTGAAACAGACACATCTTTTAGGCTACAGGATCACATAAATCATTATGTCACATAAATAGAAAGCAGTAATAAGCTCCAAGCATGTTTGCTCATGTGAGATATTTCCAAAAAGGTTAAGTGTCTCTCAAAGTGCCACTTGCCCTTCATTATCTGGGCAGCAAATGGAGAAAAAGCATGCAGCACCCTGATAGCAGCACAAACTGCTACCATAAATTCGCTTTTATTTTGCTTTTTTCCTGAAGGTGAGTCAAACTGATTGTTTATGTTCCCTCATCACATAAACTATCTGTCAAGTTCTGAAAAAGAACAGCAGTTCTTAATACATAATACAAACATCTCAAATCATCCTTTAGCAAAAGCCAAACAAACACACAAAACAATGCTTCTGGATTTGTTGAAGCTTTCTTCCTTCAGATACTGCAGTCACTCACCTGCCAGCCACTTAATAAAAAATGAACAGACAAAAGAACACTTTAATATGTTCATGAAATACAAGATTTTCACTCACTGAAAGGATATCGTAGTCCCTTGCTGCAGAAAACTTCTTCGATGAAACCACTCCAGTTTTTGGTTCAATAAAGAATTTGCCATGTTCATCACCATCTTCAATGCTGTAGGAGATCTCTGCATTGGGGCCTTCATCTTTATCTGCAGCAATAACTCGATAGATTGGCTCTCTCCTGGCAGCTCTCTCTCGCTCAGGCTTACCACGCTCTGGAAGCCGAATTTTGTAGAATTTTTGCAAGAATTGAGGCTTGTTGTCGTTCTCATCTAAGACCTTCACGATCACCCGTGCGATTGCCGATTTTGCAGGAGTACCATTGTCTGTTACTGTTACCTGTTTTTATCAACAAGGGTAAAGTTAGAGCTCAAATATGGATTTTCCTACAAGAGCCTAAGCTGTTCAGTTATCCTCTAACTTCAGTTAAAGCACTTGCCTAAAGCCATTAGGTGAGCATTTACAAAAGACATTCAAAAGTATGTTTGGCTATTATTGTCATATTTTGACACATGAAATGCAGCATGAAATGCAAATATTCATGCTCATCTCTAACAGTTGGTACGATTTCCACATATATGAATATCTGTTCCCTTTAGTACCTGCAATGGAACACCACCACACATCTTTCAGTTCACAAAAAAACCCCAACCACACCCAATGAGAAAACCAAAGCATATCCCAAATGAGGAAATTACAAGGGATATGGAATAACATGTCCATTGACATAAAATTAGCATTGCACTGAACCAAGCAAATAACAAAAGCAAATTTGAGAAACATCTGTTTGATTTGAATGCAACATCAGTTTTGAAGGCATTACTGACATAACCAAGAGTATACTAAGATATATAAATAACATAAACCTAATGAAGAAAATAACATGAAGCTAATATAAAATAACTGCATAAGAAAGTATGAGTTGGAACTCAGAAAAACCAAATTGGGAATAAAAAAGGGGACATTTTAGTTACTATTGTGCAAGCAGAAGTGCAGTCAAAGATCAAATTTAATAGCAAAAAGGAATAAAACCACCAACCCATCTGGTCAACATTTCAATGCTCGATTAATTAGCCAGATGCTCAGCCAGATTATGAGGGTGATAATACTGTCCACCACTCTGTGCATTTCTGGGTTTCTTTCCAACGTATTATCAGAGTTGTAAACATAAAACTAACACACAGGAAAACTGCTACTTTAGGCCAGGCTGTCTGTCAGTACCGCTCTGTAGTCAAGAGTTCTTCTGTCAGATACTTCACAGACTTTTAGTTAAAACTTTAACAACCAGTTGGGATTCAAAATGAAAAAAGAACTATTATGAATTATACCAGCAGGCCATAAACAATGTTCCAAACTAAAGAGCAGTGAGCTTAAACAGCTATTTTATAAAGAATGATGAAAGCAAGAGGATTTATGTGCCATTATGTGACATTGTAATCCTAAAAATAAACTTTCTGAGTTCTGTACATGTTAGCTTAAGGTTATAAAGTTAAGCTTACATTAGCATGATTGCTAGCAGATAACTGCCCATAACATTACACCATGAGTGTGACCTCTGGCATAAGTTCTGGCTCAGAACAAGTAGCGCACACACACGTTGCTTAGCTGCAGCCTGAGAATTCACACAATTCAGACACAATTCTCAACAGGCAACTTGGATGTGGCCACCCTGTTCCAGGGATAAGGTATAAGCAATCGAAGCCATATGGGCCATGTCATCTCAGGATCAGAAAACAATCCACAGCTCGTTTTATTTACTGTATAAATCTAATAAAACCCCCAGTATAATATACAGAGAAGAAAAATCATGATTGACCAATTTTACAACCAATATACATAGCAGTGGTCAAGAAATGTATCACAAGTTTTGACTAAGTCTAGAGTTGCTTCTCTGTCTTTAACAACAATTTGGCCAACTCCCATTGCAGTCTTTTCTCTGTCATCCAGGACACCAGGCACAGTAAACATTCCAGATAAATCTTAGGACATAAGGATCATTGTGAATATTAAGTCTTCACTACAGGGGAAGTACCATGCCATTACACTGTTTGACAACACTGTGGAACTTAAAGTTCTCTATGTGTTTTCCTTTCAGGTTGTTTGACTGGAGTGAGAAAAGCTCTTAATTAAACTCCAAGCAATTAATTAAATGTGGTTAAATAAAAGCATTATGTCACAAGTTTCATGTTCTTGGACTCAGGCTCTATAATGCAGGTCTTGCAACTGATGTGACTGGTAAACATGTTATCCAGGAAATACGGCTACCCACATACCATCCTTTTCTATTCAGAAGCCTCTACTCAGCAAGTTAGGCTGAAATAGCTATTCCAATAATTACACAGGAATATAAAAAGAGAAATCACTCCTTTTAACAATCATGCCTTTGTACCATTTGAATGTAAATCTCTGTTTTGAGATATAGAAAAAAAAATTACTCAATTTGTACCTTTACTCTTTTCTAAGCAAAAAAGCCTCAACACACTGTTTTTATAAGAGAGGTGGTTATCTGCATTGCAACATAATAAACACAGAAGAAAATTTTACTTCTGAAATCTTTTTTTTTTACATTCTTCATACAGTAATCAAGCCTGGCAAACTTAATTCCCTGTAAAAGAGCAATGAACTTCCAGTCACTGCTTTTCAGCAATCTAAATAAATTATTTACCTCCAGTATGTGCTCTCCCTGCTGCTCTCGATCTAGTTTTCTGGATGTGGTTGTAATTAGCCCTGTAAATATAAGAGAATAATTAATCAGATCCTTCAAGAAAATCTGAATGAAGGTTAGGTTAAATCAGCAGTTACTGATATCCCCAATATCAATTTCTTCTTAGGTGGCCACTTCCATTTTTGCAGAATTTATGCTTTCATTAAGGGAAGGGGTGAGGGGCTTCCAATCCTTAAAAGCTGTGAAAATATCCTTTGCAATCTGAAAATTCAGCTGTTCTAACACTTAAGACAAACACAGCGTTCCAACACATCTGTGTGTGTGTTATGAAATCTTGTTTTCAGAGGGCATTCATACGCTTTTTTTCAAAGGGTGCTGATGGACATTTTTTGAATTAATTACCAATCTCTTCTGGAGAAACACCTATTTGTAGTATCAGTGATAAAAGCAAAAAAAGGATAACCTGAAGAGATGCAGTAATAGTGGGAAAAACAGGGCAATTTGTCTGTGTTGGCTTGATTTCATGATGACAAGCGGTCAAACAGTCGCTGTTGACAATAGCAGAGAACCACAAGTTTTTGACGCATGTTATAGTTTGTCACAAGACTTTGATACACTCCTGATGCAAGATTAGGAAGGCATGATGGGTTTTGCTTTAAATGAAGGAAGTCAAAGAGTAAGTAAGTCAAAGGTAACAAAATGACAGTGAAATCTAATACAGAAGGATCTTAGTTGAATTAATTCTACCTAACAGTTCAGAATTTTAACTACTGAGTTTCATGAAAAGAAAACTCGATCAACTCTCAGTTATAGTGGAATGATTTGCTATTGTGTGAGTTAACTGTGCCACAGATGCAGCCACAAGAGAACTCAGTTTCTTTGCTGCACAAAAGCCACTAACCAATCTGCAGGTCCAAGTTGGCCCCACAAATCCCATTGCTGTGTTCACGTGGGACTGAGCCTGTGCTCAGTAAATCTTGCCAGACCCAATCTGGTCTTTCGTGAAAAAAACACCACGGTTTGGATTTGCTCAGTTTAAGCAACTACTGATCAAAGCATCCTAAGCAGAAACACAGAGGATACTGCAATGTCAGAAGGCATTTTATCCAACTATCCCAGCTTTTGATAGTGAAAGGAAAGCAGTCATCCGAATCCTTAACTGTTGAACTGGAAAACAAGGAAGCAATTACTCAATGAAAGATGAAATAGGGTGGCATGCTTCATGTTTCATTTTTTAACTACAGAGTAATTTTTTTAATTTAATAATTTAAAAAATAGTAATATTAAAAAATATAGTAATTTTAATATGAACTTATCTAAAGAAAATTAAAATCGACATATAAAGTTTTCAAAGCTGGTCTGATACAATAAAAAAGCCTTCAATTTTGTCTCTCAGCTGATAAAAAGTAGAGTATGTAGGAAAAGCAATAAAGACTTATTTCACTTAGAAGAGAAAGGCCAAGAGAAACAGGATTGTGTACCACAGGTGCATTGCTACTCAGTGCTTCTGACAAAAACAGCTGTAGTCTACTTATACCAACAAAATAGACAGCCTGTACTAAATAATACCAACAAAACCTCTATAAGGCAGTATTACAGCTGTCAAATGTTCAAACAACTATTCTCCAAAAAACAGATAGTACAAATAACAGCTGTTTCAATTATGTTCAAACCTGCCCCTGTTTTTCCACCAATTTTGTTTGCCATCATATCAAATCCATTTATCTAGTATTCTAGACAACGATATGTCATCTACCCCACGTTACATTTTTATGGTTTTACAGCACGTAGAAGATTGTTATTGTTAGGATATATCTTTTGGTATTAAGAAGTAATTGTCCTTAGTTACAAAGAAAGGGGGAATGAAAATTAAAACATACAAAAACCCAAAACAAACAAATCAACCAAACAACAAGCAAAAAAGTTGCACTATTACTGTGAATTTAGAAAGGGCCAGGGGAGGAAAGAGAAAATGATGTGACAGTTGTCACACTATTAACCTTCATGAGGTAATACTTTCACATGGATATTACAGAGCTGTGAAAAATGACCGCTGAAAATATTTATTGTCACATATTCTAAAAAGCTTTACTCTCCTGCCTAAGACTGGGCAACACATTTTCTTTTAACAGGCTCTATGGGAAACAGAATAGAACTGTTATTTGGAAGTGCAAAAGTGGCACAGCCACCGCCTCATCTGCTTCCTTCCAGCAAAGGGACTTGCAGGTGATTTGAGAAAACACAAGTTTTCCTAAAACCTCTTTCTACTGAGTACCTCTGTAAAGCCAGCACAAGCCCTCCTAATGAAGCATTCATCTCAAGGCTCACCACAGTTACAAGAGAAAAGGGTAGACTGCAGCATAGCCACTAAAGGAGCTGACTGTTGAACAGCTAGGTTGAAGATGGGGAAAATCTCAAAAAACCACAAGAAAAAAAACAAAACAATCCTACCAGAAATACCTCATGATACTTGCATTTCCCTAAATATTCAATAGTTAGGCTGCATCCTCTGACAATAATAAGACTCCATCTCTCACAGCAGCAGCAAGTAGAGAATTGCATGAGTTCAGAAAAATGGCACTTTTCAATAGCTTCCTATCCATTTTATTTTTCAACAGCCATGAAGACTGGAGCCACCCCCAAAGATACCAATTAATACTTGGGAGGAAAAAAAAAATCTATCAAAAAACCATTCAAAAGCTTTTCCTTTAAGCACTCAAAACAAAATTCTACCATGTACCACTACTTTACACACTAGTGATTCTTAAAGGAAGTCTTGTTCTAGATAAAATTCCTGTTAATGAAGTTGATCAATACAACTCAAATGGGTAAGCAGAAAAATATCCAGCAAGAACAAAACATACATGCTTTGATCTGTTAAAACCTCCAGTCTTTTCAGTCAAGCATGCCATACTTCTGTTAAAACACTTTAGACCAATAACAGAAGGGCTTAGTCTTCACCATATATATCCTGTATATTCAGCAGAAACTAATGCCAACAAAGGAAATGTAACACTTCTGGATTTAGAATCACATACACATGCATGACATTCTTTTTACTTAACTCTTTACTGCTAGACACTTTCCTAAGTGCAAATTTAGCTTCAGTGAAGTGTTTCACTTCAGCTTAAGACTATAAAAGGCTTGATTATTGCAGTCACTACATTTTCCTATTTTTGCCAGGTTCTTCTATACTATAGAATGTTTAATGCTGCACCAACAGATTTTGCCCATTGTTGAAGAGCTTTCCTGAACTACAGCTGTGATAATAAGGTCAAGTGTTCCTCTATGCACTCTGACTGCCTGTTAAGAGGATTTGGGAGAATCATTGGACCTAATGTAAGTCGGCTCCCTGCAACAAAACCCACCACTCTGCTCTGATCTTAAGTTTTTTTAGATTGAACTCCTTCTCTTTTTTGTAACACTTTGTGTTTGATCCTTACTGTGCCCCTCCCTCTCCAAAAATAAATGCATGACCACACTTATGCACACATCACATCCCCAAAGAAGTGGCAAGTAAAAGATTTCAATGAAGCTCTGAAGAAGTATAAACCATTCCATTTTGAAATCCTTGTTATGAGATGGGGAGAATGCGTTTATTGCTGAATGAAGTAACAACACGCGTGAGAAACAGGTCACTGTGACAAACCATTCTATTACAAAGCAAAACTGACTCAGAGCAGTGTTTTGTAGTTATATTCTTGCATTTTGCTTCTGCCTCCTTTTATCAGCCCCCTCTCCCAAAACCAACAGGAACAATATGATCCAGTAAGTCACATCGCTGACTATTATTCCACCTGACATCAGTGTAACTATGGCAAGATGGATCAAGCATTCTTGAGAAATGCAGGTTTATAAAAAAACATTTCTGAGATAATGATGAGGAAATGATATCTCTAGTGAATTGGTGCACTTTTTGTATTTAGTAATATTAAAAAAACTTGCCTCATCAGAAACATTTTCACAAGAGCAGCTCAATAATTTAGAGAGCTTTGGATAAATCATAGCTGTTCAGCCTCACTAGCTGGAGAGCTACTAGAATCAACTGAAACTAACTGTAAACAAATGGTAACAAACAAAACAAAACAACTGCACTAGTAAGCAGCGAATACAACTGTATTCTCCCTTCATTCCTTATTTGAATTTACATTCCGGGGATACCTGCTGTCTATTTGGGGTCTACCCAAGAACTAAGAGGATCACAACTGCATTCAGATAAAACTTACCTCAGATTTCTATTTTAAATAATACCAAAGCAAACATACAAAAATGCAACTACAGCATACAATTATGTAAATGTAAATAAAACTGCTACATTTGGAACAGAAATTAGCACCAGAGATCAGATATTAGCAGGGATTTATTTCACACTGGTTCCCATCTACATCACATTATCTCTTTCTGAAGACTAGCACATCAACAACAATTTTCATTCAATGCTGAAATGGCAATATCTTTAAAAAACATGGAATATTAGGTGGGCACTATTTTAAGAATTATCCATTAGCTATCTTCATGGCATGGATGATCTCACTGATGAAAGAAGTGGCATCAGAAAAAAGTGGTCTTTGCAAGGGGAGAAGGAAGGCTCAAAGTTTTTATCTTGCTGCATATACATCATGCATCCCATATATTTGTGCTTTCACAAATATCTGCACATTTTCCAACTGCACATTCAGCTTAAGATGATGAAGATTCTGGAGCTGGGAGGGAGTTTGCCTGTTAGACATGGCTAACCCCCACAATGAACCAAAAGACTAAAGCAGATGCCAAGCATACTATGCTGCCTCCAATGAGGTTTGAACTGATAGACTTGATTTGAATTAGTATAGCACTATTTGAATTGCAGCATACAAAAAGAAATACAGTCTCTCTGATCTTTGAATGCATTGGCACGGAAGAATTAAGGAAGAACGTACAAAATTTTTTATCACTAACTTCAACAGATACAAGTTATAAACTAAATATGAGGGAGGCCATATTTGGTCAATGTGATTTTTGTCATTTGTGTTAAATGCAAAGCATAACTAACCAGCAGAAGCTGTTTCTCTGGACTGTGTCAGTCAATTATCGCAACCTCTCAGTCATGATTACTGCAACTTCGTCAGTTATTATTTTAGCTCTCATTCCCCCACTTCAACCCCCAAACCAACAAATTACTAGTGAATGTTGAAGAGTTTTCTTTTTTTTTATTTTTAACATATTGTTATACCTTCAGATCTGTTTACAAGGTCTTAATATGTAAATCAGACAAAGATTTGAAGGAAGTATGGATTTTAAATTCACATACAGCTGTAAGGGTAATCATGTTAACTACTGCATAACACAGCCTAAAAGCAAATAACAGCAAATATTCTGTAAGTTGAAGACCAATTATGTCTCTTCAAGTGATAGAGATACTGTCTCACCTCAAGGCAGGGTTTCCTACTAATCTTCCTTGGTGTATTGTGTCCTTCAAGACAGCTTTCCCTTCTAGACAGAGGAATATATCTTTTTTTTGTATGGCAGACTATGAAGTTCACAGGAATCAGCAGTTTCCTCCCCACAAAAGTAATAGGTGTGATCAAGCTACTTCTTAGAAATCTCTCATAGTACAGTGAGTGTCAAGTCTCACTGTCTGAAAGATCTCTTATGACATCATTTCAAACTTCTACCGATATCTCAGCACTTTCCAAAATATGAACAACATTACTGATAAAACAATAATCCGTGATTATTTCATCACTGACACATAAAGATTACTTTCTTTTTCAATCTTCTTTCAACTGATTTTAAGCTAACTGTGCTTTGCACCTAATTTACCTTACAATTAATGACCATTAGAAAAGGCTCATTTTCTTTCTGAAGAGATTCAGATAAGCTCTTTGGCAAGACTGTAGTCATATCTCGTTTTCTACATAAGCTAAAAAACAGCTTCACAACCAAACTGAATGAACAAGTTAATATAAGCAGGTCAATAAAAATTAATAGCAAAGAGATTGAGTAAGAGATTCCAGCTTTGTAGCTGGCAAAAAATAAACTCTCTCTTACTAGCCATGTAACGACTGATGACGACTATTATAAGCTAGAAGGTCTAATATATCACCACTGTCATACATCACCATGAAGGCAGACTGCTGAGTTAAAAAAGAAACAAGATACTGCTAACAAGCTATCATACTGGAGCAAGTATATAATAAAGAAACTGAACTTTGGTTTACATAGTCTTAAAGATAATTCCTTAGCAATTTCACTTGCTTTTCGTTCCTAAACTCTTCCTTGTTCTAAGCACCTTAATAACTCTCATCGAAACCAACAACAGAATTGTCACCAGTAATTATCTAATGCTGAAATATGGTTCTAAATATACAGTCCCAAAAGAAACTAGGAGTATCATTTATAAACACCTTAAATGGCTGCAAATGCCTCTTCTGCTCAAGCACAACACCTAAAAGCAATCATTACTGTTCTTTCAATAAAAACCTCCAAAATGGTGCCACTTTTCAAGAAGAATTTAGAGTCTGAGTTCCTCTTTCAATTCTCCTAGCCATATACTCTCTCCATTAGCTCTGCTGTTGCTTGCTTGTTTTCGCTGCCTCTTGAATTTTACCTTTTTTTGCTATGCAGTTGTTTAGGCATAACAAAGATTCATTCCGCCTAACAGAGCTCACAGCCTGTGGCTAGGAGACTCCCCTGGATCGTTTAAATCCACTTTTGGGGCTAAAGGACTTATTGTCCACTTCATATGTAAACTTCCTGATGAGGATAATTACACAAATGACTTACAATACTCTAGCTTTAGAAAAACTAAAATGGAAGCCTACTGCAGTACACTCTGATGAAGTCACTACTCCTTTTTTGTGAAGTATAGCATGATGGCACTCAACTAATACAGTTGTTCATAGTCTTGGCACCTTTTCCCCTTCAATTCCCATGTACAGCCATTCAAGCAAAAGCCAACAGGACACTCCTACAGTGTACAGACACCTAAGTAAACTCCAGACTGAAAAGTCTGAAATACATTAAGATGTATTTGCTCTTTAGATCCCCTTTTCTTTTTACTTTGGTATTTCCTTATTCCTGTTTCAAATGCTAGTGCATATACTTCGGATTTCATCCACAAAATCACTGTCGGCACATTTGTCCCAGATGAATCCTTCGTGCCCTTTGAACAGTACCCTATGAAAAGTCAAGCAATAATTGAGATCTCAGTCCTGCCCAAGTCAGGACTGCATCAAACAAGGGGTAACACCCTGTTCATAAGGGTGTATTTGTGCAGCACATTTATTGAAGTACAGCAATCTCACAGAATATGCTGAGTTGGAAGGGACACACCAGGATCATTAAGTCCAGATCAGTGTCTATTAGATTGTTGCTTGTTACCAAGACAGACAGCTTCGTATATGGGATCAAAAAGTAGGTTACTTCATCCTGTGGCTAATATTTCATACCACCAGGCACCATGTTTATCTGTAACCAGGCAATTTAACTACTCAATCCTACTACTATAAAGTATAAGTGCAAGGTGCACATCTGAAGTTGAGTCACTTACCTGAACTATTTTAACAGCATCCTGAAATTTGCTGAGCAGAATACTCATTAATCATATTTGTGATCTGAGCATGAAGCCAAGACACACAACTGACTAAAGATTATTTATGTACAGCATGAATAACAAAAAATAATTTACATAAACAGCTAAGCCATTCAGTATGACAAACACTGCAGAACTTCAATTTCTACTAGATTTCAAATGGAGTGTAAAATCAGTGTTTATTGATCATATAATTGTAGAAAATTCAACAGATATATCTAACTAAAAGTAAACTGTATATTCTAGTTAGTCACTGGCTACATTATTTTTAGTCTGAATTTACTAAGTCAGTGATATTAAGGTCTTCTGCAGTAATTTTTCCAGCAGTAAAATTATTTGGGAAATAATGAAAAGGACTATATAAATAACAACAAACACTAAAATAGCTACATTAAAATGATTGATCCTGCATTCTCAGTGCTTGAAAGCATTTAGGGTAAGTCCAATTTCATTGTCATTTATATTCTTTTGGTAGTTTCTGTCATACAAAAGATAAAACACAGAAGTCAAAAGCAATATAAGATAAAATCCCCAAAAATTGTATTTAATAAATAACAACAAATAGTTAAAATAATTTTGAATAAAAAATTGAACAAAACTCATGTACAGTTATTTTAAGGAAACTAATAAGTGATGATGCATTTCCTCTAGAATGAACTTTGATCTTGCTATCAACAGAACACTATAAATTTTTGCTACGTCTTTGCTTACTTTGTGAAAATACTCTTGCCTTCAAAAGCCACACCAATTCAAAGCTCAAATGCCTTCAGTAATTGACTCTGAACAAAAATTGAGCCTGGCATTGCTTACCACCTACAGAAGTGACACAAAAAAATTTCAGCATTTTCATCTTTATTTAATTTTAAATCACATAAGCATGCAATATACTAATGCTGGTTTTACCCAAGTTCCTAAATGTTACGTCAATTTGGATTAAAAACCACAAATAGTTAAACAACAAAGATTTCCTTTGTTAAAATGAAGCCAATACTACTCTGTGTCACTGACCCTCCATTTCCTCACTAAGTACTTCTCCAGTGTTATCGGAAACCCATGGAAGTTGTTTGCAGCTGTACCCATTTCCCATTTCACTTTGGTCTCCAAATCAAACAGACAGACAGACAGACACACTGCTTTAAAGGTTACTGTGCAAAATGCACAGGATGCAGTTATGTTCTGAAACAGGCAATTACTCAAAGCTTCTGCTGAATTCCCCAACTAATATTCTTATCTAAATGGACTGACTCCTACACTATAGGATTACTAATTTCCTCAAAGGTACGTCCATAACATTCTCATAATAATACCAAAGCGCTTCATATATATCTTTACAACACTCCCAAGTAATTAGGTCTTGCAATAATTTCTATTTTATACGTGCAAAACCTAAATATGGGAAAATTAACAACCCAAAATTAATTCTGTCCAGGTTGTAAACCAAAGTCCAGTTTTCAGAAGTATGAATCTCTATCAAGTTTTATTGAAAGCAGAGAAAGCTATACTTTTGCAATCAGCATTCCTGCCAACCTGAGTCAAAATTGTTATATGGAGCAATATTAGGTAGCTCCCTTCCTCATTTGCTGTTGTTTTAAATTTCTGAGGTAAGGCATGACTTCTCAATAAAGTGTTTTTAGCTACCCACCCCTGATTCCCTGCCCAAGCCCAATCCCGTTGGCACAACAAATGTAACAGAAGTCCTGGGGAATTGTAAAAAAGCATACCAATTGTGCAAAAGGTCAGAAATTATTTCCAGCCTGAATATATGCACAAGGTAATACAAAACGTGTATAAGAGCCCTATACAGATACCTGGTTAGGATTCCATTTCCTTGCTCAGTAATAGTAAGGAGAGCTGAAACTCCTTTCTCCATGCAAATGCAGATTTTGCCCTTCTAGTGTGCTTGCTGCCACTTACAAAGCAGTATATCCTTCTTTCAGGCACCTTAACTCAGAGATCTTTGAGACATTCATCATATAGAGCCCATAATGCTGAGCAGCAGCCACATTTAAAAAACATGGCAAAGCAAAACTATTTCATCTGTATGGAAACTGATACAGAGTTCAGGGAATTCAGTGAGCTTTTTTGTTTAGAGATAGCTCAGTCTAATGTCTCTAGTTCTACAGCAATTAAGGGAGTTCTCCCGAGCTCTTCAATTTTCATGTTTTACATATGATTTGCTGAATTATCAATTTAAAAATTAATGCCTTTCTTCTAATTTCACACGGATGTTTCTCATCCCACAATTTAAAAAGTAAAGCTAGAAGAAAAATACAAAACAGGAAATAATGACAGGAAAAAGAATTTGGTTGACAATGTCATTGTGGGGAACTGCAAGCACACATTTTACACTGGGGAGCTAGTTTGCAGACCACCCTTACAATTCTTACTGGGTGCAACAAAAAACTCGTATTTCATACATACCCTACCCTCCTGAGATAGAAAGAAATTACACTGTTTGATTGAAAACTTTTAGTAAAATGAATACAATAACTCTTTTGAACAGGCACTAACAGATCCATTTCTAAATATATAATTACTAAATCCAAACAGATTAGAAACTATAAAATCATAATTCATCAACTCATAAATGTACGCTTATATACAATGGTATCATCAGCTATTACTTGTAGATGCCAGACTAATTACCTGTTCCACTTTCTCTAAGAAAGCAATCCTGCTATCAAGTGTCATCCTTCCAATACTTCTCGAAAGCAAAGAGCAAATTAAGACATTGTAGTATGAAAGGCACAAAGATGAGGAAAAATTTAAATTTTTCTACTCAGTATGACTGTGTTCATGTAAAATAGAAACACTGAGTAGCTTATTCCAAACATTAAAACAATCAATTGTATTTTGTAAATACAGCCATGGAGTTTACATCTATGACACATAAAACTTTTCAGTTCTATAAGTACCCAAATAGCTCACAAGCAAATAAACCACACCTGCAAGGAACAGAAATAAACCACTATTATACATACCATATGTATTACATGTGCCTATAAAAGCATTGTATATGTATCTTGAGCTCTGAGGCACAAATCCCAGAACTTGTTTACTGCTATATAATCCTTTGCTGTACATGAGTGTTGCTAAACATGCAAACTTTCTCTGAGCCTCAGTGCAATATAGCTCTAGTCTGAAGTGCTGAGATTTACCTCAGAGTCCCAGGACGTGTGTGCAGAACAGCTATCAAATCGTGCAGCTTCAACTCTTTCCACCTGAATGTTTTAACACAAGTTGCAAATCTTTCTCTTTGTCAATTACTTCTGTATTTAATTACAAGCTATGTCGCAAGAAGTTATATAAAGCAGTAATCATAATTGGAATGTTTGTCTACAGTTGTGTTCGGATTGAGCATGTAAATTGTGGAATTAAGTCTTTATTCTCATTCTTTCTGGCAAATAATACTATGATAACTATTTTTGTTCTACCTGGACAGCTCATGTGTGCAGCACTCTTTTCATTATATGGAAACCCCAAAGATAAATAAAATGTGATTTAATTTGCTTTCATGAAAGACCAAGTATATGTGAAAAGATTACAAAATGTCATGTGATGTACTGTGTTATATATCCTGTTCCAAGAAGTGAAATAGCATGCAAAGAAAAACTAAACAGTACTTCCTGAAGTTATTTTACAATTATTTGAAATATAAAAGACGTTTTTAAGTGTCAGTGAAGATTTACTGAAGACAATACTTGGAAACAGTAAAAGCATGCAGACCTTTTTGTGAAAGATGAACTATATCCTACAAAGATCCATGTCAGTGAGTTTCTAAAAATTCAGGATTATTGCATTAAGACACAAACATCTTAGTCTGGAGTCCACAGAATTCTAAAAATGCATTAGCTAACATCAGAAGAACAGAATGCAGTGTTTCATTTGATACAGGTTCCATGTAGGCTGTTTCTATTTATTATCTGCATTACTACTGTGTGTGGGAATTCTAGCCATGGACCACAATACCATAGCATTAAATTTTATAAAGAGAAAGGAAACGATGGATCCTTGACCAGGATCATTACCACCTGAAACATATTTTTAACATTCATCACATATTTTAAGAATCCCAACACTAGCATTTAGTTGACTCGAACTGAATGTCATTGCAGTCCCCAACTCATCTTTGGGGATGCATAACATCCTTAACTCATATTGTCACTTTCAATGTTACAACAGGACATAGTTAAAAATACTTGATTCACATTCCAGCCCTATCTCCCCTGTGGTTTGAAGGGAAACTTGGGGCCCTGGGGAAAGTTTCTCTTCCTTGGACAAATATTTTAGAGTGCGATAACTTCACAAGATACAACAAGGATAATGTACACACACAAGCAAACAAGACAGGACTTGATCTCCCCAATTCTAGTCAAATGTTCTCTTCAGCTGAGCCCTCTTTTAATTGATTGAGGAAGATAAAATATACTGTGTTATAACTAAAACAATAACCCTTTTCTTTTTAAGTGTTTTTTCAACTCTTTAACATGACAATTCTATCGAAAACACTTTCACACCAAATAAGATCTATTCAGATTAAATATATTCGATACCTAATAGACAGAAGAGAGACTTGAGAACTTATGAACCTCAGTCAAAACTTGACCACTGTGTTAGTGCCCACTGCAGACTAACAGTTTCAAACTGGCCATGTACAGGATAGGCAGTACAGCTCATTAGAGCACAAGAAATTCAGGATCCTATTTAATGGGAAGACAATATATATGTGCTAGCTTCTTAATATCCGTTGAATTATCTGAGTGCACTTCAGGAACAAGTTTCCCTTCTCTCCTCTGCCCACACTTTCCCTTTCACTATGTTTAAGATGTCTGTCTAGAAGCATGTCTATCCAGCATTATGATTTTAACAGCAATAGACACCAGGGAAGGGTGGTATGAATGGCACGTGATAGGTGAATACCTAAGCTTTTAACTATACTAAGGGAAAAAAAAATTTTCTTCTGCTGAATGTAAATCAGAGGGAGATTCTTTTATTCCCAGTGCTTGTGTTCTGAAATATAATGATTTAATTATTTCCAGTTGCCCTTTTACCTTTTTCTCTTTAACACCAAGCTGAGAAGGACTGTGGCTTGCCCTGCTTGCTTCTACTTTATGCATGCTACAATAAAGGCAGGTAAGAAACTCTCTTGACAGAAAATCTTTATGCCTTTTCTATTAAGTGCTCCTTATCACTTCACCATCTAGTATGTTGAGCTTTCTCTCTCAAGGTCCCTTTCTAACATAAATGAGATCACAGTAAGCTACTGACATGGAAATCAGCAAACTCTGGCCAAAGAAAAGTCACAACCTGCCAGTGCCCTAATTCTTCCACCCATTAAATAGGAATAAAGATATTTCTTTATGTCAAAATTTCAGCAAGGGAAGTACAGAAGTGTCTTTTTTCAAAACACAGTTTGGAAAATGCCACCTGAGGATGGAGGCAGAAAGAGGAGGAATAAAACAGAAGAAAGGGGAAGAGAAAGTGACCTTGCAAGAATTTTTAAGGAAACAATAACCAAAACTAACTGACCAACTATACAGTAATGATGAAATGAATGGAGGTAGAATTTATGTTCCTTTGCAATTTGAACACTGCAGTCACTCACTTTTTTCCATCCAACTCACAGGCAATTTTATTCCCATTTTATCAGTATTACATTGAGACAACAAAAAAAATGAGAGTGGCAGGCAAAAGTACTTTTCAAAATCAGAAAGGGAAAAGAAGTAGATAAAAAAGCAGACTTTTTCCTTTTATATCATGTAAAATGAGAGAAAACAGAGACACAGAGTAAACCAAATAGAAATAAAGCACACAAACACTTTCTGCATTCACTTTAGAAGACTGTGGTTGAATTTTTCTTGTTTTACCTGTCAGGCTCCCTTTTCTCTATACCAAACATTTTGTAAATATAGAATTTGAACAAAGGCTTTAACCATACTAAAGATCTTCTGTTGCTACAGCTATTTCATATGTCTCTCTTGGCAGTGTTTTCACAGATGCAGCACATGCTGACGAAGAAGTTATTGGCAGAAATAACCCAAATAACATACCTGTGTTTGAACTCAAGAGCTTTGCTGACACAGCAATTGCAATTGATAAAGCACACAAGTCTTTCATATCCTGAGGTGAAATAACTACAAAACAAAATGAAGGCCATAGCCTTCAAAATGTATTTTTTTCACTCCATTTTTGCTCCTTTAAGTCCCCCAAAATTGCTTCCATGAATAGGCAAGAGCTAAATTAATAACGCTTCTATTGTTCCCTTGTACTTACTATGTTTGTAATAGAGTGAAGTCACTCACTACACCTCTGCAAAACCTCTATCTAAACTCTCTGAATTGTGAGAAAAAAAATCTGGTTGAGTGAATCAGAAGGATCTCTCCTAATTTTTATTGTGAAATAATACCTAAACACAACATATAAAAAGCTAAGCTGGACAAAAAAACCCAAGCTCTTCTCTCTGGATAAACTGTGAGAAAAACATCCAGTAATATATGTATTATTTTTTCTATATTCAGATGGCAGGGATGGTAGACAACCCTCAAAATATTTTCAAAATTACTGGGTAGCTTCAGTTAAGATTCATTCTTTTGCTTCCCATCTGTCTGTCCTACACACCTTTCAGTATCTGAAATTCAGTTACTAAAAGGTTACCTGGTTCTTGTGTTTGTACTCCCCTGTTAAAACCTCCATGTTTTTTCCTGAAGCTTTCCAAACAACCAGTGAACTCATACTCTTTATTTTCATTGCATAAAAAACATACCTGAAAATAATCCTCCAGATTATGTATTTCTAGCAGCAGCAATAGTTAATTACAAAGAAAGTATCTTCTGACTGTGGGACAAGTGAGTCTGCAGGTAATAAATGGCTTGTTTTGCTTAGACTAAGACAACCGCCCCCCGAAAAAAAAATTTTAAAAGGCCTGACAAAAAAACTATGCATGAAACTTTGAAGACAACTAAACACAACTGGGATGAAACTAAACTAAAATACGGGGTTTTACTGTATACTAACTGCACTATAAATATGCATGGACATTGACCAGTCTAGAGCGGAGCTACTAAGTAAGCCTACACAAAACATGTCTGATGTGGATGTCAAGTACTTTGAACCAAGTACTTCACTCTCATATCCTTTTCTACATATTTGTATAACTTACTAATATTGACACAGCCCAAGACACCAGCTTAACTCCAGCTATTGCGAAAGCATGTTTTCAATGTTAAACCAAAGATTTTGATTTCACCTGGTTTATCCATTTATGCAAATACAATAATTTATTAATACATAAAATGAAACACTGTATTGTATTTACCGGTTTTGGGGTTTATCGAGAAGAATCCCTGTGGATTTCCACTTGTAATCTTGTAGGTTAATTTTTCGCTTGAGCTCGAATCTGGATCAAATGCCTCAATCTGAATGACAGATACATCTTTAGGTGAGTTTTCCATGACCTCTGGGTAATAAACTGGTTCTGTGGT
Source organism: Cyanoderma ruficeps (assembly GCA_008694505.1). Taxonomy (NCBI): domain Eukaryota; kingdom Metazoa; phylum Chordata; class Aves; order Passeriformes; family Timaliidae; genus Cyanoderma; species Cyanoderma ruficeps. Next base: position 16,688,420 of record VZDJ01007747.1, read on the forward strand.
CTGAGGAGCATTATCATTAACATCCCCAACTTCTATGTAGATTTCAATGAAAGATGATAAAGGCACAACGCCTTGGTCTGTTGCATAAACAGTAAGCCAGTAATGCGAAGTAGTCTCACGATCCAGGTGATCTGCAGTCTCAATAATGCCTGTTTAACAGGAAAAAAGGTAAGGAGAAAATGATCAATAAGTATGCAGAAATGTGTAAAAATACAGCAAGCAACAAGTTGAAATAAATTAATAAATCAAAATGAATGCAAGTTCAAAATAACCAACATTGATTCTACAATGTGAGCTAACACACACACACAAATGTTTTACAAACATTTTAAGGCCAATCTAAAGCTGTAAAAAATAAAATTACTGTAACAGTTTTCAGCAATTATGCATCACATATTTAAATAATATACTTGATCTCCTTTCCAATATCTTTTGAAATATATCAGACCAGTTAGCACTATTCATAAAATTGGTTTTGCCTAAAAGATTAAATCAAATATGTAATTCACAATCTTTTGGGACCTGAATGACCCTCTTTACCTATTACAGTAAATTTTATGCCATGTTAAACTATCTGGTTTAGATGTCAAATTCTTGAGGTCTTTACAATTATTCATTTAATGAGGAACTACTTAAACGTGAAACATTTTTATCTCTGTGTTGAAATGAATTATTTGACTGAATTTTCTTAATGTGCTGATTTATGTTCACACAGACATGTCACAGAAAAGAAAACAGAAGTTACACCAAAGCTCACCTTTGCTGCATTAGGACTAACCAATGGTTGCCATTATTCTAGAAATGGAAGGCGGCAAAAATAGGGGCAAAAATCTGTTCAATCTTACAAACATAAAATGCATTACCAAATAAGGAACTACTATACAATTCACAAACTTAGTAAAAAGCTGTCTGCTGAGCCTATAGGAGATTGTCTAAGCCAGAACTGACTAAAGAATTTACACAGCATGAAGAAATACAACTTTATTTTTATAAGGAGCTTACTCTACAGGTACAGCCATATTATGCATGTGTCAAAAGGGTATATGGTATGGTGTAACCCATAAGATGGAGGATGAATATTAAATAGTCACGGAGCACAATAAAACTTCATACTTTCCTTTTCCTGATCCAGTTACTCCTACTGGGTGTCTGATTTGAGATATTTTAATAGAACTTAAAATCAACCTGATGCATGTCAGGATGAGGAAGAGAGTAAGCCCTTGCAACCATTTCAGTGGAAATTTTGAAGGGCTTTGTCATGGCTCTTACTATTTGTTATACACTCACACACCAGGACTAATAGGAACTGGAGCCAAGATGAGTCAAACTATCACCATGACAGCCAGTTTTGAACTCTGGATAGAGCCACATAATGTGAGTATGCATGATGTGGCACTTCTACTGAGCTCACTTACTTCACACAGACACATATATATGTGTATATACTTACATATACACACCATCAGTAAAACAGGACCTCAATAAAACTGTCACTGTTTTCACAGGAGTTCCTCAGGAAAGGAATTAACTCCATGTATTGTGTCCTTCACACACTACAGACCTTTTTTTAAATACATTACAGTGACTGAGCAAAATATTACGGAGTTATTTATTTATTCATTATTTTCTTTGCCTTGTGTGAAGATGCATAAAGGTCTGACCATGGCAGTTTAAAAGTTTAAGATGTCAGTAAGATCACATCTGAAGGGTTGGAGGGGATTGAAAGTGATGTTTAGACCTGCAAATTCCCATATATAGCATTTCAAGCAGCATAGCATTTCAGAACTACCACCAGATGTCAGTGTGGAAATTGGTTTAATATAGTGTCAAAAGCTACAGAACTGGGATAAAAAGGAGGGGTACTGCAATTTCAAAATATCCATGCATTACATGCAGTCTATAAAAGTTTTCCTGAAAGTAAACTACTTTTTTATTTTTTTGTGGAACAAAATCATCAACAACAAAGTTCAGGTGTTAATTCTGATATTTTGCATTTCCAGTCTCTCTGCCTCAGCATTTATATTCTGTTTGATGACAGTTTTACTATTAAAACAAAAAGGTAATACTATCCAGTAGCCGCTGGATTTGTGCACTGATTACCTGAGTAGTTTCTGCATAAATTTGCTCTTAAAAATGGACAAAGCCTTGAGCACTCAATTACCCATATTCTACTTTGTAGTTCATGGCACACTTTTTTGCATGACTCTACCTCAGCCAGGAGACTTGCTGGAGAGTTAACAAATTTGTTACTCACTGTGGTCTCACTTCTAAATCTAAATGCTGGATGTAGCATACAAGCACTTAATCTTAAATCTGGGTAGACTCTATGTATGCCTTGGAAAGTGCTGTAAACCCTCCACGTCCTAGCAAAGAGAAGACTGGCTTGTACTAGTCCCCTTCTAGCAAGGGTTCCAGCAATGCTGCTTTATTGCTTGTGATTCCTGCTGAAAAGAGCAACTGTTTTCATTTTACACATCCCACTTTATAAACAGTAGCTGCATCAGAAGTGGCAGATTAATTTTAACATAGCCTTGACTGATTCTAAAAAAGATAAAAAGAGACTCTTGTGGAAATGAAGCTCACTTCCTGCAACCTGCTCACCTAGAGTCTACAAATTCTACCTCCCTGGTAGAATTATACCTCCCTTATCAAAACCCTCCTCAAGTAAAACAATGACTGAACCTATTTTGCTTTTGTAGTGTCCATTCCCTTAAGTCACATCTATCACAAGGAATGAAGAGGGAAAAAAAGTACCATACCCAAAAATAGGATCTCAAAAAGAAATATGTGGAAAAACTTTCAGTATGATACAGTGCACATGGGCAACTTTGTCTTTTGGTTTTATTAGATCTTGCAGGTATAATATTACTTCTGTATATTTTACATAGACTTTGCAGTGTGTTCAATAAAAGGTTTAGAATCTGTCTGATGATCTGACCACTGGATACATCATGTAACACAGATTTTTTCTTTATGTGGCCTTTATAATTCCAATCTGAAATAAAAAGCATCCAGGAAAACCATTTTATTGCCAGTCAGCTATGCAAAAGTGTCTACCTAACTGTTTAACACTAATAAACAGGTTAATTCATGAAGTAATTTTTTTTTTTAAAAGCACAAAGGACATAGTTTAAAATAGATGCAGTAGACAGGTATGAGTAAGTTGTGAGACTTGTATTTGTGGATGTCCCACACCTGGATGTGTTCAAAGCCAGCTTGGATAGGCCTTTAAACAACCTCGTCTAGTGAAAGGTGTCTCTGCCCATGGGCACAGAGTTGGAACTAGATGAACTTTAAGGTTCTTTCCAACTTAAGCTATTCTACAATTCCATGATTACTAGAGACAGGCATCACAGGTAAGTGGATTCCCTTGACAATATAAAAAATGAAGACTCAAAATAACATTCCTCCATCATAAAAGCTATGCAAAAGGGAACAGGAAGATAGAGAACAAAAATTTCCCTTCAGCCTTCACATATTAAGGGCTGTGAAGGAGAGGCCACCTCACTGAGCTCTCCTCATCACTCAAAGCTGCAGGCAATGGTAAGGGAAGGGATGACTGGTCTATTAATATGACTCAGCTTTCTTCCTGATGTTTGAACCCAGCAATAAAATGGAACAGCACACATCTAGGGGTGGGGGCAGGCTCAGACAATCAAATTTCTTCTGGTTCTATATCAGCTTTTATGCCACAAAATGCTATCAAAACTAAGCACACATAACTATATGGAGTACTTCAGTTTTTTCTCTGCCCCCTCAACAATCTTACAGCAGTAATTACAAAACACCATCCTATTGTCACTACTCTAGTTGAACTAGCTTTTGCTTCTGCACATTCAACATTAAATCTTTTCTGATTTTGCCGATGAGAACACTAATAGCTTCATTTTAAATTTCTATGGAACAATAATGAATGAAATTGAATGAAAACTTCAGCAGCCTACTACCCCTTCTAAGGAATACAAGCTCAAAAAAACGACTGATTACTTTTTTTAGCAATGATAACAATCATTCTCCTACCAAATCACAGTCTAGAACCAGTCTTTTAAATATCATTGGTCAATGTCTCAGTTTTCTGCTTTCGCAGAAGTTGACTACAGTAGCCTATTTTACATATTAGGGCAGCATAAGACTGCAGGCTGCCTGAAAGCCAGCACTCAGCACTGCCGAGTTTATAAATTCACTGGTTTCTAGTTCCAGTGGTTCTCAAGGTAACAGAGAAAAAACTGATTGGAACTCCTATATCAAACAGAAATAATAAAACAATCTAATAAGAGTTAATTTGTTTTAATCTTGCAAACACCTAGATCCATTAAGCATCAGTAAGATGTTGATCATATCAGTTTCAACAGCGTGTTTTCGCTCCTAGAAAGAATTTTTCCTTTTTTTCTTCAAGTGGTTCAAGGCACATTTAAGGAATACACCTTTAGTGCCTCTATTTTATCTTCAATGCTGTAAAAGCTCTATCTCTGCTCTCACTCCTCTCCCATTCACAGAATATCTTTAAACAGCAGTTTTCCCAACCATCCTCTATGCTAAGACAGTTGGCTAATTTTGACTTTTACAAACCATTTGCTTTTTATGTAGCAAGACAAATTGAGAAATCTACTAATGAATCTTTCACATGTATGGTAATCCCAAAGACTTGCAAACATCGTTATTCAAAACAAGGTGAAGTGAGAATTTAAAAAGCATTTTTCACTTGACTGGCTGTGCAATCTTGAAGCCTTTCAGGTGGTCAGGATAAAAAGAAATTTAAATTCAGTCACTAACCACCAGAGGGGAGCACAAAAGAGCTTCGATTAAATGTTTCTCAGACATCTGCAAGAGGACATTGGAACTGAGTTTACAATATTCATATGTCTGAAATTTTAGACTAGATATTGTTCCCACTTAATGCAATAGGACTTTTCTATCGATTTCATGAAAGGAGGGCAAAAGTCCTAAGTGACTACTGTAGAATATAATTTGGACAGAATTTAATGTGAAGGAACAGGATGGTTTATGAATACAGCAGCTGAGGAGAAAGTCAAAACAGTAACCAACACTTCCCCCTGTTTATATCCCACAACACAAATCACTACAACCAAAGCCATTCCTAAAAACAAAAATAAGCATAAAATACACCTCAAATCTGATACTCTTACATATGCCAATTTTATCTAATTAACAAATGCTCAAACTATAATACTCCCAATTCCCAGGGATGATCCTCCTTAAGTGTGCTTATCCATAAGAACTCTAATTAACAATATTAATGATTCCATAATGGAAATCAAAACCTGCAATCATTTCTCAGCAAAGCATGAAAATGCAGTTTAGCAGAATTTGCCCTGGGAATGGCATTTAAAACAAACTAAGAAATCCCTGGCCTGGAACATGATGCTTGAAATCTGATTACAAACTCAATTAATCTAACTTCTAATAAGTTGGGGAAATCAAAAAGCTTCTTCAACTGCTTTAAAAGCCAGTTGGGGGGGTTAGGGGGAAAGCAATATTTTATGAATTGCACAAACAAAAGTTTTGATCAAAACTGACCTTCAACAAACAACCAATTCAAATCCAAGTTCTAACAGCCAGTGGATTAAGCCTGTTAGAAACACGGAGACATGCTGTCCTCATTGGCACTAGGCTGCCAGCACACCAACCCAGACTGCAACTGTCCTGAATTCTAAACAAACAGCAAGTCACTGCAGGGTGAACTATCACTAAGGCCTGCACACTCTTTTAAATTAGAGATAAAATTGCTCAGCACATACTGCAGTTTACTACGTGAATCTCTGCGATCTCAAGATAGACAACATATATATTTTCCTGAAGCTATTATGTGAACTAGGGTCCAAAGGATCCCAGCTCCCAGAAGTTGGATGACCAGTTCTTTCTGGGAAAATTTCTGCTTTAGATTTTGCGAAACTTTGCTTAAATTGTTGTTAAAACAAAGAAAGAGCCTCATTTGTTAGTGGTTTGGTTACCTTCCTAAGTAAAGTTTTACTTAATATAATACTATCATACTTTGGCTTCTAATGTTATACAATTCAGAACAGACAGTTTTCAGGTTGTTACTAAAATCTCCACAATTGTACAGCCAGAATAGGCCAGAAAAACAAAGGCATTTTATAAAGCTGGTATTTTCAACTTTTGATTTTTTGTGCTGCTCATTTTATTTAAAATAGCAACTATTCTAATCAATACTTGGTTAAGAACAGTGCAGTTCTTCAAACATATCCAGATCAAACGCAGATGAACACAAATTACTTCCTATTCACCTCTTCCTATATGCTCCATTTTTCCTAGACTATTTTTCTACATTATTACCTACCATGATGTGATTAGCATTTTCCTGAGCTATATAAATACAGAGGCTAGAGCAGAGAAGTCAGGATTAAAAAAAACCAAAAAACAGTCTCCCACCCCTCAAAAACACAGGAAAGAGCATGTGGCACAGGGAATGATGCAGTGCTTGTTTGCCTCTCGGCAGACCTCAGAGGTCTTAAAGAGGAAGACATCCCCACTCTTTTACCCTCCTTTTCCCCTTAAGTAACTTCTAAAGGCACAGTCAAATCAGAACAGTTGGTAAGTGCAACCCTGTGTGCTCCTGTGTGTTATGCACAGGGTTTTTTTTACTTTTGTTTGTTGCTTTTTGTTTGTTTGTTTTCCCCCTCCACTTTATGATTCCTGTCAGAAATACTAAAAATAAGAAAGATGATTTGGGAAAAAAGTGCGTTGTTAATAGTTATGGTATCTACTCACACAAGATAAAACAGACTACAGCAGACTAGAGTGCACTTTTTACTAGTACTACACCCTGTAATACTAATTGTGGCCAGTGTCATAGCTCAGATTCTTTCCACTTTTACAGGAATTAAAAAAACCCCTCCATCTGTGTTTCTGTTAACTTCTCAACTTCCTTCCGATAACTTCTGAAACTTCTGGTCACAACTATAATCTGACATTGGGAAATGCCTTGAAGTAGCAGTCACAACCCTACATACCATAAAGTGTTTTATAATTTGAAGGTTTTGAAACATGTAACCTATTGAACTCCAAAGAAAAAAATTATTCTTTCCCTGAGGCCACTGTGCTACTGTAACTCAGGCCTCTACCAAGCACCAGTGTGTAAGAGACAACTAAACCTCAAGCCTACCATGCCTCTACAATAGCATCCAATGATAATGTCAACAAGATTTAATGGTATTTGATCACTCAAGTGTAATAAATAACCACTTAGTAAAACCAAAACAAAGACAGCACAATACCACATCAGCCCTAATTTTACACAAACCAACTATTCTTAAGCACTGAAAATTTTATGTATGTCTCTTGCCACAGAGACAACAAACTATTCAGTACATTAAATATCAGCTGAAAAGACCAAAATCTCCATCCTGGTAACTCCATGAAACCATCTCCTTCTCAAGAAGGAATGGAATGAGATTCCACTCGCAAAAGTGAAATGTCAGCTCATCCTCTCTATAAACACTGCAGAATGCCAAGAGAGGCACTGCACTCTAACTCTTGAAATATTAAAGACCTGTGGCAGGCAGTGTGAACTTTTTAAAAGTATATACCATCTCTTCTTTCAAGAAAAGTATTATTTTTGACAAATAAGCTGAGCTGGGAAAAAATCTTACTTTTACTGTGTGTGCACTTTGAACAGGAAGCATTTTGTGATTACCCCTCTATGGAACAAAGTGCAAAAGCCACCCAGAGAAATATGATTTGCTCTTCAGCTCCACAGCAATTCAAAGCTTATCACTGACAATGCAAGTCATATCAGACTTCTTGCATGTGAAGATTCACACAGACTAAACTGTACTGTTTCAGAATATAAATAATCCTTGCTTGCAGCCTTGAAGGAGAGCAAAAAGTTTTAGCAACTATTGCTTGCCTTTGAATCATACACGAACAAGAGATGTTCACTGCTTTTCACTTGCCTCTTCTCCAGAAGCATTAATTAGGCAAAGACAGAAAGACTGTAACCTGGCAACAAACCATCGATGCTGTGTTTTCCATACCTCAGTGAGGTGACTTGTCTGCAAACACATCTAAAGAATATGAATGTGCAAAACTAATGATTCAGTCTAGTTTGAAATAGTTTATTTTTTCCTTTTCAACCATTCAGAAATTCTTCTATTTTGCCTAAGCTGAAACACAAATTAAGACATTCTGATTTATTTTTTTGAATAATTGGGTGCTTTACCTCTTACATGCATCCTGGTTTATTGCATTTTAACAATGTTAGGGGAAGAAAAAACAAAAAGCAAAAAACAACCAACCTAAGATTTTCTCATGTACCCCAAGATAATATTGTGTAACATACAATAAAAACACTATTATCAATATAAACATTCATTCGAAGTTAACACCTGTCACACATATTTTACAGATTTCATACATTTTCTTTATATATTCAGTAAGCTACCATACAGTGGTTTTAATTCACTTCACAGAAAAAATTCTCTGAGGAAAAGCTACAAAGAAAGTACTTAAAATAAACTGAAAGTACCATATTGGAACAAGTATTTTGTCAGCATGTATAAGGGCAGATTCTGGAAGATGCAATTAAATTTTGTTTATAGCTCTTTGACATAGAAAACTAGACACATTTCAGGTTGTGTTTTGTGTAATACCAGCTGAGAAATCATGCTTAGCTGAAACTGTTAAATGGAAAGCAACTCCTGCTGCTGTTTCAAGGACAAATTGCTCATTTTCTAACAAATCAAGGCCTGGAAAGTTTCAAATAAAATCAGTATCAATATAAGTAAGTTGATGGAACTGCAGCAGTAGCAAGACCTTAAACCTGTGGAATTTACCACTACTTTCCTTATTTCCAGGGACCAGTTATTGCAAGTTCTGGGAGATGGAAGGGGAAGACTGTCACTGCAAGGCACATGGAACTCACCCTTAAACAGAGTAGAGGAACCATCACCACCAGAGTAGATTTAAAATTTTAACAAAGAAAAACTCCAAAATGGAACAAAGAAAAGCCTCAATTGTAATAAAATGATGTTTTATATCTCAAATTCAACTTCACTGAACTGACCAGCCAAATCCAGTTTTGTAGCAGTATCTTAAGTAAATGTGACATTAGTACAAGCTCTCAGACCCACCAGGTTCCATTTAAAAACTACTGTATTTGAAATTAAAGAATTTCTATGACACTAATGGAACAGCAGCAAGAGTAGTCAGTGAAACAAACAGACACTATCAGTGTCCAGTGAAACCTGTCTCACTTTTCCGGGCTCATAGAAGCTATCAAGGCTGTCCTTTTAAAGTATTTTTTGGGAATGAAAACTTGGCATCCAAAGAGCCTCAGCATGTGGTCAAACAACCTCGACATAAAACTTAAAACACAGAACAGCTTATGCATCACTTCTGTGCTATGAACAAACAGCAGTAACTTGAACTGTGTTCAAGTGGAGGGAGAGGAGGGGTCACTGCTGTCCTCTGCTAAGTACAGCTTATAAACCAGGTAGGTAGACATATTTGAAGAAATACAGAATGCTCAACAGTTAAGAGCAGCTACCCCTTAAATAAGCATCTAGAGATAGTACAAAGACCTAGAAATAACGATATGCATCGTTAAAGCTCTATGCCAAAACCAGACTATATTTTAAAACATCGATAAAACGGATTTCAAACATAGCATTTTAACAGGTAAAGTAGAATAAAAAATGGGGCAAAAAGAGAATTGTAAATAATTAGATGCATTAACACTTTAACTTCTAGTACCTGCCACTTTCTGGAGATTTCTACAAAAAACAAGTCAAAGGAACAGAAAACATACTGTTCAGACCATTTATAAAAGAAAAACAGTTTGCACGTATGGTCCTAAAATTGTCTACATAAAATATTGCACCCAGAAATTGTGATTTGTTACTAGGTAATCTGTTACAAGCAATAAAACTCCTAAGGTCCACAAAGATTGTGAACTTCCTTTCAGGAAGTTGGGGGGTTGACGAGGGGGAATTTTCGCAATTAGAAGATCTGTGATGGCGCTGCCTTAGAACTCAGCTGATTACTTCCAGTTCAAAAAATCTTTTGGGACAATGGCAGACAGCTCCCATTGTCAGCCTCATTTATGGTTATTTTAATAGTTCCAGCTTATTTCTGTCAGCTAGGCAGCTTGTATGTCAAGCTTTTGGACAGGCAGTATAATTGTTATACAGAGGAACAGTACCATGTTGCTAAAGCTCAATATGGAGAGACATAAAAACCCCCTGATGAGTCCGTATTAGGGAAATGTAATGTTAACTCCTATGTCAATAGAAAAAATTATTGTAATACAACCACACAGGATCTACGTTTACTTGAAGAGGGAGCAAGTAAAGCAAGCTTTGCTGTTAACATCAGCAGTCATTCATGATTTGACAGAAAGCTTGCTGAAAAAAACACGACTGCACTACACAGCAGTCAACATCACTGTAACGTCAACATTAGAGCAGGTTTATAAAATACTTGAGAAAGCAGAACAAACTGCCAGCAGATTCTGGGCCAAGCATGTGGGATTTCAGTACCCGCAAAAGCAGCTTCTCTGACTGCGTTACACGAGCAAGGTTTGTGGGATCTGAGGCAAGCCATTGGTCCCACTGCACACATCCCTCATCCAGGACGGTTTTTTGTCTTCAGATAAAGACACAACCAGTTTCTATGTCCCAAGAAACTCAGCTACATAGTACTATAAAATTAGAATAAGAAACTACATTTAGGCAAAACTCTTTGGGATAATATTGTTAGGCTATTTCAAGGTAAGTTACCTTCATGACCAAGAAAATTTCTACTAAAAATGTAGGTGATTAACAAACAAGCAAAGGCTTTTTCAGGTCCAGTGTTTGTTTACTTATGAACTTCAGGGAAAAAGAAGGAAATTATTTAATCAAATTTTTAAAAGGAATGTGTACTTGCCTCTGCCTGAGAAACGGAAAGGACAACTTTCTATATTCTTTGTTAAAGTTTATAATAATTTCTTAAATATACAAATGAACAAATATATGCTCTTTAGAACTCTGGCTCCAGCAGCCACTGCAAAATCCCTCTTAACTTCTTTATCAGTCTTCTTACTACTAAGGAATTGTTGACAACGAGTGTGGTAACTCTAATAATTTAGCTGGGAAATGGGGAGCCTCTGAAGGGGAAATTCCTCTGCAAATGGCCCCAGGAATTTCAAAACTAACTGGAGTTGACAGATTAACCTAGGTCCCCCTTAGGCAGAAGAAGAGTCTACAAGGAAAATAATGAGACGCATGGGAAGCCAATTATGCACAAGAGCAACACATTTAATTGTTCAGAAACTGGTTTGTTGATCCAGAAGGATCTAGCTGTTTAGACCTCTGCAAACTATTAAAACCTGGACAGTTCTACAACAGGTATACTTTGAAACTATTAAATTTTACAGATTACAGGTTTTGTCTGTATATCTCAGGGATTAATGACCATCTTAAATAAGGAAAATTGTTCCATATATCCCAAGAATACTTTTCCTGCACACGCTGCATTTCTCTCAGATTTGTTTTTTGGTGGCAATTTGAAACTGCAGCTTACCTCATTACTCCTGCAAAACACTGAAGGCCCAGCAAGTCCAACAGAGCAGTCTTATCCTTCAGTAAGAGGCAGTTACAGCTCTGTTCCAACAGTAACTCTAGCTCATGACTAACCCGCGACAAAAAATTGTTGTTTAGAACATGTGTGTGTTATTTATGCATGACTGTGGTTTGGACTGCTGCAATTTTGCTTCAAGCTTCCAGTCTCCAAAATATTTTCAGTTGCAGAAACTGCTGGTTAGCAATGACAGTTTCCAGACCAGCTCTGAGCAAGAAAAGATACTGGTATGTGCCAAAAGGCAGGCAGCATGTTGAGGAATACTGGAAATCAGGCTGTTGCTCCTGTTCATGTTACCACACCAGGTAGCTATACACACAACAGCACTTAATTACTGCCAACAAAAATGCTACTCCCAAGCTGATTTCTGTGTACAGAGAAGATCTGATATACCTCTGGGCATGCTAATGCTAGGAGAACAAAGCAAATTGACAAAGTCATGAAATTAAAGCATCTGGGATTTAGGGACATCAAAAGACATTTTCATCCTTGTTCTGACAAAGTCAGATTTATTAACTTACAAAGTATCCATTTATTTATTCAGACTTTATTTCTCCTCGAGTTTCCAGAGGGGATTATACATTGATCAGTACCTGTTTAACTACTTTTTTTATTAGCCTTATTTGCCTTTGCATTTGAACAAAATTAAACACAAGGCCATACACAGAAACATTTCTGAACTTGTCTAGTTTTGAGTAAAAATTTAAAGCTAGGGGAATCATGAAGGTAAAGAGTTTTGGTACCATAAAATTGTTTATTCTCTCTGGTTATGGTTACTGCATCAAGCAAATGAGAAATCCTCCACTGGTAAGCAAACTCTAAGAGCACACTGCGGAATCAATATCTATCATCTAAAAAGAAGACTTGTAACTAGAAAACTAGAGATTACTTACCAGATGTCAAGAATACTTATTTATGGGAGCCTTGGATGGTTGTTGGGAAATGGTTTCAGTCTTTCTCACATAAATAATGGATAACTGCACGTACAGTTTTAATCAACACTCTCCAGAATAAAAAATTACTAAAGGTAGTAGAAACTAATGCAATTTACACTTAAAAAGTATTAAAATCTACAAATTTAATTCACTTCATTACTTACTAGCTGAACCTGCAAGCATTTGAATAAACAGACCACAGTCTCTCTCTAACAGAATTTCTACTGAAAAAGCTCTTAATTATTCTCCAAAGAAACATTTTTTGCTGAAGATAACTGCACCCTTCATAACAATATCAAAGAAAATGAGTGTAATGAATAGCACTTCATAAAACAATAACTTGTCCTAAAGCCATAACAGAAGTAGATCAATTCTGTCAACACTAGAACACTCTGTAAATGATATTGTAGGTAAGTAGTAGACCATTTAGACACAAAATGCATTTTGCTCCTAACCACTGAGGATTTTCTTCCTTGTTTAAGAAATTCACAGAATACACAGCAACCAGATGGAGTCGCACCAGGAGACCTTCTCAAATCTCTATATCTGTGCATAGCTGTTGTCAAAAAGACACTCTCAAATGTTGGCATTCTTATGTTTGACTAGACTGAATGACTTCGTTTCCAAAGTATTTTTTTATCATCCCTGGAATTGCAGACATAGAATGGCATGTATTTCTTATTCCATTTCCTCCCATCATCACACGCTGGATAAATATTCACTCAAATATTTACCCCAATAATCAGTAGTAATCTTGCTCTCACTCTAACTGTCACTCCCTTAACTTCTTATTATACAATGCACATTAAAATTGATGTGTCATTTGAGTCAATGACAACTTGACAACTCATTTTCCAATAACAATTTTTGAACCTTCTCACACTCTCCTCCTCTACCTTAACTGTATAAAGATTCAAGTCAGCCCAAAATTTCAGTCCAAAATTTCACCATTCAGTACGAATATTCGAAAGCAAGTGAAAAGCTAATTGAAAAGCTCAAGTTCTATGATAGTTTTTGTTTTCATATTTACAAGCACAGTTCCTGATCTGTTGGTGTGTGTACTTTACAGAGAAGGCCCCATTCAGAAATCTGATTAGGAATGGTGTAAAAAAGTTTGGACTATGAACTGCTTAGATTTTATCACTTTTTTTTTTTGAGCTGTTTTGCTTATAACCATACACACTTATTAACAAATTGCCATTTCTTCTTACATATTTTTTACTTTAAAACTGTCTGGATAAACACAGGCAACCCAAAATATTACTATATTAACTAACAGGACAGGTAGGAAGCACACAGGTATAACCAAACATCAAAGGAAGGCACAGGTCATTTTTCCATTTCTGATTAATCTGCTGAAATTTATCCTGTAATATTTAAATTACCGTCAAAGTGAACTATCACACCAGATTTCTTATGTGAAGAAATAATCATCTTTCCTTCCCCCCTCCCAAAGTAAGTAACACTCCTTGCACAGGCAGCTGCACATTTGTTAATCATTAACTGGTATTGAAATAATAATGGAGAGAAACTGTTAGCTATTTCTCACAATGGTACACCAACAAAATCTTTAAAACAGAAGATAAAGTGAATACTGTAAAATTATTTACAGTAAGACAAAGATGCTATATATCATTCACTAGCTTGGTGACAATGTTTGTTGTGAGCAAGACTTTCTGTGTTCAAACCTAAGTAATTAACTCAAATTTCACCAACAAAAAATTGCACTTTTAGCTAAAACAGACAGAGGTATTTTTTAAGAAGATGAACTATGCTGCTAATATCTCAAATAATAAAATAATACATATGGCCAGAATTGCAACACCAAATATAATAGAGGCATAACCAATGCACACATTCCAATCTTATCTAGAATCACTTTGATTCATTCTACCTTGCTTTCATTACAGGAAGGGCACAGCAAGGGCATTCCTCTCAGATCAAACAGAAAATTCCACAGACAGAAGTTTCCACATGTCTGATTCGTTGCAGATTAAACCCTTATCATTAGACAGCAATCTCTAATTTTCATAGAGACAGGATATACCCTGTCATGGCAAATCTACAGGCAAAGGGGGGAGAAGGATTTAAAAAAAATAAATATAACCCCCCTATAGAATGGAGATGTATTCCCCGTGAAAGAGCTATACATGCCACTCTCACAGCTTTGGAGAAATAGAGGGGACAACATACCAACGTTAAAGATCTCATTCATAACTCCATAATCCATAATTCCATCATAAACTTCTTTGCACTGGAAGTCTTTCAAGCTGAACTACCATACTCCCTCTCTCTCATAAATACAACCAGGACTACAGGCAACACATACAGGAAGTCTGTCTTCATTTTTGCATATTATTCATCCACTCTATTCACTTTCAGCATATTATGTTACCAGTATCTTCATTTTTTTACCCACATGACTGGATCAATTCTGTAATGCTCATGTACATTACCAGTAACACTAAAATCAGAAGGCTACTCCATAATTATGCTTCTTGCATTTTGAAATTTGTAACCTAATAACTTTTTCATCCTTAAATCCTACACAAAACATGAACAAGCACTTCATCATCAGCAACTTCAAAACCAAAACTCAGTAATTTTCACTTTCTGGTGTACAGAGGTGATATCAGGCTTTTTGCATCAGCAAAATAAAAGACTGTTATATACACACCCCAAATTATTGATTTTAGATATATGCAGGTTTTAGAAATGATTCATGTCAGAGAGGATTGCTCTAGGTAGTGGATTGGTCAACAAAGCAATGCAATTACTGTACTTTCTATGTGTAACTTTCCCAACATACAGGCAGATATTCAGTTCTATTATCAGCAATACCACATTGACAAGTCTGCAAAGACACAGAACTCTGAGCCAAATGAACTATTAATGACCACCACTACTAGCAGGTCAAGTCAATTTATATCCACTAACTCAGCAGTTTGCTCTTTAACCCTAATGCCAATCCAAACTATGCAACTACTGATAAGAACCATGAACATATTGATTATCCTTGTTCACAACTAATTTTAAATTAAAAAGAAGCAGCGATTAGAATCACGGATAGAACAGAAGGAGCTTGGGGAAACCTCATTTCTGAACACAGAAATGATTTGTTGCGCTCCTGTTTCTAGATTCTTTGGACACTTCTGTTTTTTCCAAAAATCCCTCTCTGATACCACCGGAATGCTAGAGATTTTCTTTTCTTGAGCCACATGGAGAGTGATGAATTGAAAATTCATTTTTGGTCACATTCAGATATCCAGTGAAATCAAGTCACAGATGCAGTTAGAATGATATACAGATTAAAAAATGCACCTGCAAAACCTTGTTTCATCAAAGCCCAAAATATTTTTAAATCTAAGTTCTAAAGCTACAACTAATGCATGTAATAAATTCTGGAAGTTTGCCAAATGCTCATGTAGGTTTGTCCTTTGCTAAATATGTCCAAATGCTGTATGATTAAAGTCTAAAATCTTCAAAGAAAAGAATAAACATTATGCAATCATTTCAAGCTCCCCTCCTTTGACCTTAATATGTACTTCAAAAGCTCAGCAGATGCTTAGTAGGAAATAAATCCCCAATTCAACAGATGTCCCAACAGTGATATAGCAAGATGCACCTTCCATAGCTTTTGGCAACCCTTCTCTTTATTATTCCCCTGCTCAAAAGTACTTTTCAAGTCAAAGAGAGACCCAAGCAAGTTAATAGGCCCTTAATATCTATTCTGCTGCCTGAACTGACTGCTGTTTATAAGGTAATCTTTGGGACTACATGTGGCTCAGCCCCAGTTCATCTCCTACAGAGACACAGCCCCCGGGCAGCTGTATTTTCATCAAGCCAAGCTGTAACCCAATCAACACCTTTCACCAGGGAACAATCCCTTACTTTCAGCATGTCTGCAGTAGAGGAGGGGAGCCTCAGCTTTTGTATGGGATCCCCATTTGGCAGCTAAGGTGATGTTTTACTCAGTAGGATGCCTAAGAAAACTCAAATTACTTTGGAAGATGTCCCTGCCAACAGAAAACATAAGATGAATATGTTTGCCTAAAACTAATTCAGCTTTTTCCAAAGACAAATTCTAAAAGCCGCATTAACTACCTAAATAGCACTTTGGGAGTTGCCACCATCACAAATGCAAATTACATGGTTTTCTTCAAGCCTAAGAAAAAAAAGTATTTCCCTAGCTCCAGGCTGCTCAGGACCTTGGTCCAAACCCAGGCCCTCCTTAACCTCTGCCAAACTGAAACTCAACATTAGTTCCAAATGCCAGGCTTAGTTTGATGCACCTAAAAAAGAAACACAAATGCATCATATCACAGTTCAACCCAGTGGCACCATTAGTTCTAGACCCTAGAATGAATATGTAGTAGTACAAAGCTGCAAACTCCAGTCAAAAGCAGATGGTCCTAGACAGCTTAACCAGGTAACCTCTTCTGAACTGGAGTACTAACATGCACTTAACTAACTTTTGGGTGTGAGATACTTTGTTTGATCACTGGTACTGTGGCTGCCTGACACCTGAATTTAGTCATCTCCTAGTAAAATACTTTCTGTATTGCTTTCCATGGATAGCAACAAATTCAGGCCTTGCCCTTAGTCTAACAGATCCCTGGCTCTTTTATTTCTTTAATCAGACACAAATTGTATTAAATTGGTTCTGTACTCTTAAAAGAAAAGCTTTTAGATTTCGCCGAATATTATAGGAGATCTAGAAGTACAAAAATCATTCTTAGTAAGCTGGTGTTACAACTATTTGTACTGCCTCATAAAAGAGAAGCTATGTGCCAAATGCCTCATTTTTAAAACCAAAACAAATTGGCGGAAAATATACTTGAGTTGCATGACATTTTAAGCAAATGTTTTTTAAACTCAAAATACTACACAATTTAGGCACAGTTACTTTTTTTTTTAACATGACTGATTTTTTCTTGCACGATGGCACAAGTTTGCCTTAATGCCAGGAAAAATCCATAAAACCAAAATGAAACCATAACAGCTCATCTTCTGCATCAGCTTTGCTCCCTTTTCAACATCATACTGAACACATGCATACCCACTGAGTTATCCTTAATTAGAAAGGAGAAAATAATACCCCATTTTAGAAATAGTCTACCTAAGCTTTTTAGTATCTGTAATTAACAACCACAAGTATGCCTCCTCAATTTCAGTGTCCCACACAGATACAGTTGTCTTCCCATCTTGCAGACTAAGCTAGAATTTCAGCTCTGCTCCATATATAGCAGGCTTGATTACCACTGAAAATTATGGTAGGAAGCAGAGGTCATAAAAACATGGGATAAATGCTTCAAGAAACAGGTCACAGTGTTTGGATAGGCATAGTACCATAAGTGGCTTTATTATTTATTGTCACAACAAAGCATTTTTTTTCTGGTGGTCCTGCAGAAACTTGAAGAGGACTCTCCTGCAAAGGATTCGCCAGAGTGTCAGGAGGAGAGTTGAAATGTGCAGACCTGGTCTAGAGTCAGTGAAGCGGCTCTCATGCTGCTCATCTTTCTCAATTCAACCCCAAAGGGAGTGAATGTCCAGACAAAAACCAAAATATACCACTAGAAAAAATCCTTAACATGCATCAGCATTAAAATATCTTTCCAGAGCAATTAACTATCAAAGTAATCCTTACTTGCCCTGTCCCCTTTTCGCAAGTAGTGTTATTTTTATAAAACTATCCTCACAGAGAAGGCTAAAGACTATTTCTGCATCTCTGACCTAAAGTACTTCATGCTTCCAGAACAGCTTTATTTTTTATCATTTAGCACAGATAAACTGAAACTTCTAGAACAGATATGTTCCCAAAATTTCTCAAAACACAAAAAAAAAAAAAAACCCCAACCCAAACATACACCTTTATGGAGATATACACAAAAATACATCTCTCAGACTCAGAAAGTGTTACTTTAATTCTTGCAAGAGCTTTAATTACACAGTATTCAAATAAATAGATCCTTGCCCTTGTACTGTTTCCCAAAGACATGTTTAACAGTTTGTGTTCCAATTCCAGGTGTTGAGATGAAATTCTGTTCCAGATGTCAGTGTGACAACTAACCAGCCAACTCCAGAATCCAAAAATAATCTGCGTAAGCCCTTTGATTAAGAAAAACTCCCATCTGCTGACTAGAATGTCATTCTAATCTCCAGCATACATTAGAATTAGGTTTTCTCTTAATTGCAAACTGGACCGCTGTTGCAACCCCTCACTTAAACAATTAACCTTCCAAATTAACATTTATAAGCTTAAGAATTTAACTCTAACTTGGAGTTTACAAAGCCTAGTAATTATTCTGGGTTTGTGTTTTTTTGTTTCAGCTGTTTTGCATGTTGAGGGTTGTTCAGGTTTTCTTTTGTTGTTTTAGGTTTGGCATTTGGTTTCTAGGGATTTTATTTTAGTTTGGGTTGGTTTTGTGGGTTTTCTTCAAACTGCACCAGAATAATCTAAATTCTTACTCCAGGACACATATGCCTCAGCTACTGAAGAAATTTAACTGCTATAGCTACATGGGCAAATCATTAACTTTAGTACAATGTAACGCAGCCATATAGAACGCAGCATAGTATGAAAAAAAAATTGCCCAAAAAGCTAATTAGATATCTGGGAGATTAGTCTGTGCTCTGAGCTTCATTCATGACTGTACCTGAGCTAGCTAGGCTAAAACTTTATTGTGCAAAAAACTGCAGCCACTTAGTATTTTGCAGAAATAGAGAATCTCTTAATCCTTCTCTCTCTTCAAACATAGTGGGAAGAACTACTGTGCTTTGCAGAAAGAAAATGCTATCAGAAGACCCCATTCTATGAGGGTCTTCTTCCTAGTTACTTCTCACTTTTAGCTGGTCAATTATAAGGAATTTTAATTGCAAAACTTATGTGCCAATGAAACTGCATCTGTGGACAGATGCCAAGCAGGAACTGCCACTGTCACATTTGTAAACAAACTTAGTCTATGACGTGAAGATACTCTAAGAATTAGTCAATCATATTAAACTCACCTAGAATATTCTTTCCCTAGTGTCCACATCACCTGATCAATTACAACTTTTAATTGAATGTTTCGTAGCTTTCTTACAATAAGATTTGCTCAATGTATTTTTCTGTTCATAGTTTTCAGCTACTACAATCTGACAGATCTTCAAAGACTCAGAATAAACCCTAAGCCAACATATAACATGGAATTTGTATAGTAGAAAATGGAAATTATTAATAACTTCTTGGTGTCTTTTTTTTTTAATTTAAACTGGGACAAACTAAGTTTTTGCATATCCTGATGTTTATATCCATGACTTATACAATAAGGGTAACAAAGTATACAGAAGGAGCAACTTCAAAGATCAAGCATTCAATGAAAGAGCGTGAAGAAAGTCATGTATTTGTAAGGTTGCTTAACTATAATTAACTTAAAAGCAAATCATACTAATCTCAGTTTTGATTAAAGATGCCTCCCCTATCTCCAAGTATTTTATGACTGCATCTTTACAACAAACAAACAGAAAACATTCCCAAGAATCTGAACCCGAGTACTGTTGAACTGCATTTGGTTTGTGCCAACTACCGTTTCTCAAACAGCAGGGGGCACAGCCAGGAGTGAACTGTAGGATTAGGATTCTCAATAGATGATCTGAGTACAGTCACCCTTCCTAAAGGCACAAGAGTTGTTGGTATGGATGCAGGCCAGTTGTTTTCTGTTCCAGAAAATGGTGCTGGTTTAACAGCTATCCAGTGGGTGCTCACGAGTTCTGCTCCACTGATGACCAAAGCATTTAAACTTTGCTAATGCCAGTCTCTGAACAGCTCAAAAGCCAAAGACCACTGCAGAGATGGAACCTGAAGGCATCCCTTATGCACAAATGTTAATGACATCCCACATGTAAGTTAATGGATTTATATGGACACCACACAAAGCAATGTTAACATGCTTATTGCATGTTAGCCATGCTGTTCCTTTTATGACTATAATTCAGTACTTTGCTTTACACAGTTAAAATCCTACCCATTCTCCTTAACAAATGTCTTCCCAGATGGAAATAGTTCTGGTAATATTAAAAATAGCATCCTATAGCCATTGAGCTTTACTGACACTATTTTGTGCATAGAGATAGTGCAATAAAATTGATTTTCTTCCATATGCCCCTGCTATATTTTTTTTTACTTGCTCCTTTAATATTCTTTACCAAAACAACACATTTTTCCTTATCACAGTAGCAAGGTTACACTTGAAAGTTACATGGTTCCAAGGGAATACTACACAAGAAAGACAAGCGCACCAATGTTACAAAGCATGCGACTTGAAAAGTCCCCAAATACAAAATAACCAGTGACTGGGAAAGTATTAGAAGAAAGTATCACCTCTGTGCCCTGCCTATGCTACTGGAGACAGTATCTCAGGCTAGACAGATCTTTGTTTTACTAAACCACAGTCATGCATCCTTGCAAGGCAGCAAATTAATTTAATCACCTTAAACTCTATTGTTAAAGCAGAATTACTGTTCTTCTATAACACTTATGACCTAATAACTCAAGTTCAGGTAAAATGAAAGAGCAGTAAAATTCCTGGTAACAAATAACTACACTAAACACAAGTAATAAGGCTATCATGTATGAGGTTCAGACTGTCACATCATCCTTTACACCATTCTGGAACTAGGTTACATACTGCAAAATAACCTCTGCAGAAGTTTAGAAAACACCTGCTGGTCACCTTGCAAGTTGAACTAGTTGCTAAGTTTCTGATAATCAGTTTATAAACTTCACTGTGACTTGAAATGTTACTGTGCAGGGCCTACATGTAACACCCAGCATCTGCATGTATAAGGATTGTAAATGCAACCACTCAAGTGGTTAGTTATAACAGACATCACGGAATTCATCACTTAAACCTTCCTTCACTTCTGAACATCAGTCTCCAGCATGGGCTCCGATCTTCCCTAAACATTTCAATGAGATCTTTCTTAGGCTAAATGACCCATGGCATCTACATATCCAGAGTCTGCTAGCTTCCTTTGAGCACTAGAAAGAAAACCAAAATCATAAGAAAACAACCTTGAAACAAGATTAGAACAGCTCTCAATAATAAGCTAGAATTCTGATATCTCAAGGAAAAGTGCAATGTTCTTGGCAAAAATTCTTTGGAGAAGACAAGAAAACTGCTACAATTTTTTCTCAGTCTCATTTTTACAGCTGAAAATCAGTGTGGATACTTGCTCACCATATGCTGGTGCTCCCGTGGTAAGTTTCCCATCCACCCCAATGGGTGACACTGCTCACCTGCCTATACAACTGGAAGAAGTACTATGAGCCCTTCCCAACACCATTTTTATGAACTAGAGCTTCCATTTTTCAGTTAACCTCTGAGGAGTGCAAATACTCAATGGAAATGCTCCATTCTTGTATTTGAAAACCAAAAAGTAAACAGGAAGATATTCTTCTTTTTCCCTCACTGCCCACTGGAATAAAAAGTGGGACAAGGAAGTTTCAGTATTGCCTTGGTCCCACAGAGGTTCTGCTTTAGGTTCTGCTCCAGCAATTGCTTCTGTAATTCTTTAGTTTTTCTCAATCGAAGCAGCAGCATGGTATTGATGTGATTTATCTCACTTCCACTGTTCTGTGCTAATGGGATTTAGATGGTGCATGGGTTTTTCTTGTGGCACACTGAGATCTGCATCACCACCATGCTTTCTATTATTAATACACACTGGTGTGCTCAACTCCTTATCAAATTCTTTGAGAAAATATTTTACTGCTGCTTTAGCAGGCAATTTATATAGCCAATTGATCAACTCAATTTACAGCCTTCAGTTCTGCTCACAAATTAAAAGCTATCTTAAATTCCAAGTTCTCCTAAACACATACCTAAAGGATAAATAAATGGCTTTGTTATATAAATCCACAGCACAAAAATCTTATTTTAACATTTTTCCTCTCATATAATATCCCGAAGTCTTCATTTATCATGCAACTTAAATTTTGTTTCTGTACAGTATCAGGCACAATGCACTGTTGTACTTCTGAATCATATATTGAGCCATGACCTCTGATCTCCCTCCCTTACCCCCTTGGCTTGCAGTTAAGAGTTTATGAGCTGAAGATAGCATGAGGCTGCAACTCCAAATAATCTCATTAGTAACATTTATTTTCTTTAGTCATACTTTCAATCTCTATAACTTCCTGAGGAAATGGGTTTCATGACTTCATTATACTTCATGTGAAAAACACTTCCTTATAGCTTAGGAAAGGGAAAATACTTTAAAACCTGTTAACTGTGTGCCTTACTTCTTACATTACAAAAAATAGATATAGAATAGTGATATAGGTGCTACAGAAACTATTGCAATTTTCTAGACATTTATCAGCTTGTTCTTCTCCTTTTCTGACCACTTTTGCCTTTTCAGGCTTAAGAATACTAAGAAAGCTAAAATATGACTGACTACCAAATTTACTCCTAATATATCTTTTTTTCTGTGTCTACTTGAAAAGCAACAGAGCAGTCAGGGAACTAAATAATCAAAGCAGCTCCTGAGTTTGAAAATACTGGTGTTTAGTGCTCCCTGTTAGGAGATTCACTGCTAATGGTTTGGGCATAACTGCAGAGAATACAACCTATGAAAACCTGCTGACCAAAACCAAAGGTAAGTCTTGGAAAACAGAACTCAAGATGTCGTGGCAAAGATATATTGAATTCACCTGTGGAAATACCAGAATTATAGGTACAAATATCAAACACTAACACCATTTCCTACCTTTTAAACTGTAAAATTAAAACAAACTTAACATGGGAAAAACAACCTAAAAGTCAACCAAAATCAGTGCAGAGAACTAGCTATTCAATGCTTCTGTCATCATCTAGTCTACCTGAAAATATGATTATTGTCCTTAATTTCTTGTAAGCAAGGGATAAAAGCACCACTGTGAGCCACTGAGTAGTTAAATGTTGACTTGAAATAAGTTCTTAGATCTGCTTTATCCATCTTTGAACTGACAGTGTAGTATGGTGCTCTTCAAAGACAGCAGGATGAGGCATGCAGATCAGGGGTAAAGTCAGAAAAACCCTTCAGCAAGCTGAAAAACTTAGCAAGTTGCTTGACAAATCTCTTCTTTCACAAATTCTTCAATGTGCTTTGTTGGTTGATAATCAGTCCGCTCCCTGTATCAAGGCCAGTCCATTTTGAAAAATATAACAAATACTCAGACACTGCAGTCTAAAGAGTGCCTTCAAGAATAATTCTGATGGCTTTTTACCAAAATAAAACGTCATTCCAAAATTTAAGCTACATTGTCAAGTTTGTACATACTCAATGTCCTTTCATGAGGTCCTTAAGATCACCATTTGATGGAAAAAGCACATCAACCAAACTGAAATAAACACTTTTTTCCCCACATCAGTGTCATAAGTGGAATTTTTTCACTGAAATTAAAAACAAGCAACCCCTCTTTACCATACCCCATTCCCAGCAAATCCCTCTAGTTTCACCCCCGAAGGACTGCAAACACTAGACACCAGCTATGAATACAGACAATGCTTCTCCCCTGCCTTGAAAATACAGAGCCACTGTTCTGGACAATATTATTAAATAGAAGCTGGCTTTGCCCCAAGCTCTGCCAACTTTGTAAACCCAGCTGATAAAAAGCAACTTAGCTAAACTCACACCAATTCATTAGTCAGGTAAACTAGCTTTGTGCGAAAATAGTAGAGAGGCAACACATGCAGACAACTAATTCTGCCATGGTAGTACACAAAAAGACACATACCCACCCACATACCCATGAACAGGTTCATTCTCACTTACTGCTGCTACCTATCACTCAGACTCAGAGACTCAAATTGCCAAACTCAGACTCATTCTACAGACACTTCTAAAGTACCATAACACACAGTGAACTTTAATATACTTATGTCAAAAGAGAGGCATAATGATAGACAAATTAATATTCTGGACACATACCAAATGGACAAAAGTGAAATCAACGAAGTCTTGGAAAGAAAGTATTCAATTCTCCACTTTTAGAAAATCTGTTTGGCTATCTTAACTATGTGCTTTGTTAAAAGCAAAGCTAAGGGAAGCATTGTTACATTTCAACCTGTAGAGCTGGTTCTTTAGCCACAAACCATGTAATTTAATAAACGGCTTTCTACAGAAGAAAAAATAGTCAGGAACAGTTTGTTCACCCAAACCCTAAAGAGTAAAGTGGCTTCATGAGTCTCTATTACCCACATTCACAATTGTGGGAAGCACAGAGGAAACACTGAATGACCACTGGATGAATCAGATGCAATTCCCGCCTTTTATTCTCAGTTACAAGGTTTTTTTCTTTAAGACCTCGATCACATATGTCATCATTCACCTACATGTAACCTGTAGACAAATTTTGCACCAGATTCCTCCTCAATTTATTTCAAGATGCTTAGATTATTGCAAAATATGCCATGCTCTCTCTTTATCAAAGACATAAATGAATAGATAGCTACATAGACATCCAACCAAAATGTTAAGTCAGCACTAGAATTTTACTGAAAATAAAATTACATTTCTTCTGAACACGACGCTGCAAAAATTCTCACACTGCTCATCAGCATATGCATTATCTACGAAATAAGTCAATTGCTCAGTCTGCTTGATTCATATGAGGTTTTCCTAGGGGTGCATCAATGCTTTCTTTGGCAGAAACCTTCTGATGAAGAAGGCACTGCTTACTAAATTCTAGCTGGGCATCTGTAAACTCTGAAACTAACTAACAAAACCAGCACATATGGCAGTATCACATGCATGCATACCTCCAGTAAAAGGAGCAAAAGATAATGTCACTTAAGACTGAAAAGTATGACAGTCCCATTGTCCACAAGACAAAGTAGATGGATGGAAGTGCAAATATTAGAGAGAAATTACTTATCAAATGTATAAAAATAATTTCACTTAAGCAGCAGACACAACTATACGCATTGTTGGTGACATCTTTTTGTCCTAACAAGAACACCTATGTCAACTGTGATAATGCTGCTTCTCTCATGCCTGGCATTTGATTTTATTTACTATATAAAAATAACAGAAAACCACCTTACCTTTTTCTTCATCTATTCGAAAAACTCCTACACCCGATCCATCTCTGATGGAATATCTAATCTCCCCATCTCGTCCTGCATCTTCATCATAAGCAGATACTGTCATTACTGAGGAGCCAACAGGAGCATCTTCTTTTATAAAGCCTTTATCTACAAATATGGAGAACCGTGGGGGGTGCAAGTTTTCATTCACATCGACTATCTCAACCTCAACGTAACATGTGGAGGACAATGAAATGGGTTTTCCTTTGTCCTTGGCCCGCACGGTCAAGTTATAAAGTTGTTTCTTTTCATAATCCAGTCTTTGTACAATACGTATTGCTCCACTTATTTTGTCAATGTCAAAGGTGCCATCTCCACTGTCCAAAAGACTGTACCGTACTTGACTCGACTGGCCTAAATCAGGATCGTAGGCTTCTAGCCATGTAATAATAGTTCCCTCAGGAAGATCTTCTCGAATTTTCACATGGTAATTTGAAGGAATAAACTTGGGAGGATTGTCATTAACATCTTCTACAGCCACTTTCAAAATAACTGTTGAAAATAATTGAGGTTCTTCAGTAGGTTGGTCCCTAGCCTCAATTTTCAACAAATAAACGTGCTGTTGCTCCCGATCCAGGACCCCTACGACTTTCACAACTCCTGTCACAGAATTAATAGTAAACTTGTCTGTGTCTGTAAGAAGAGAATATTTCACTTCTCCATTAGCCCCCAAATCTTTATCAGTAGCTCCAATTTGAATTATTGCACTGTCAGGCTCTTTGTTTTCACTTACTTCAACAAAATAGCTGTCTTGGAGGAACTCTGGTGGGTTATCATTAGCATCCAAAATTTTTACATCTAAAAGGGTCGAGGCAGACTTCTGTGGTATTCCAAGATCATAGACAGTAATATTGAGGGTGTATTTATCTTTTACTTCTCGGTCAAGGGGAGATAGAATTCTCAGCACTCCTGTTTCCATATCAACAATGAAACTACTGTCTTCATTACCTGCAGAAATAACATACACTAGCTTTCCATTGAAGCCGGTATCAAGATCGGTAGCATTCACAGATATTATGCCAGAGCCCACAGGTTGATCTTCTCTTATCTCAATGCTCCTGGGGAGAGTACTTCTAAACTGAGGTGCATGCAAATTCACAGAGTGAGTATCAAAGAAAACATCCTCAACTTCTCCACGACTGTGCAACTTATTTGCTTGTAAGAGTTTCTCTGCGAGCATTTTGGCAACACCCGTTTCTTCACATTGCAAGTGTACTGGTTTGCGACTACTAGCTACAGTTATATTGATATACAACGGTTTTGCAAAGTTGTCTCCATCTGTAGCTGTAATTTTCAAACTGTAAAAAGATATTTTAGCACCTAGGCCATCTATTAGTGACTGTTTGAGAGAAAGTACTCCAGAATTTGGGTTTAGGCTAAATAAATCCAGTTCATTTCCTGATTCAATTTGGTATCTCACCAACTGGAGCTCATCAGCATCTATAGCAGACACAGTTGTTATTTGTTCTCCAACACCAAGATCCCTGGGGATTATTCCCTCACAATTAATTTTCTCAAACAGAGGTATATTGTCATTCAAGTTATTTAAAATAATAGTAACAGGAACTTCAACCTCTCGGCGATACGGTATACCCCAATCAGAGGCTCGAATCCTTAAATTGTAAACCCTCGGCATCAATTCATAATCCAAGTCTTCTGAGGTACTAATAATCCCACTGAAATGGTTAATCACAAATGGCAAAGGATTTAGGTTTGCAATGCTATAGGTCACGTAACCATTTTCTCCTTCGTCAGGGTCTTTTGCACTTACTCTCATGACACTTGTACCTATCGGCACATTTTCATCGAAGGAGGCTTTATAGGATGTCTGAGTAAATTCAGGAGGATTGCTATTCATGCCTAGTACCTTAATTAATACTTTTGCAGAAGCTCTTCTGTCACTTGTCACAACTTCAAGTTCGAAATGGGATGCATATTGTGCTTTTATGGGTTCTAATGTGGTAATAAGACCAGTGTGAGTGTTTAAACTGAATTTTACTTTTCCTGGTGTGTTTTTAAATACATATTTTAAATGTGGGTAACTAGGCACAGCTTTCACCATTATCACAGGTGTGTTTGGAGGAGCAAATTCACTTATTTCAGCCCTATATATCTCTTTTTCAAATCTGACAGGACCAGACTTAAATTGTGGTGATGTCACATGAACAACTTTTACAGAAGAAAATTGTGGGGGATTCCCTTTATCTTTAGCTTGAAGGGTAAGGTTGTATCCAAATGGGTGACTCTCCCAGTCAATGGGACCAATGGCTTTTATTCTGTATTCTTTGCCACCTGGAACAGACCTCACTGTTTTGAACTGTTGAAGCGCATCTCCTGCAACAATATTTAATGATGCTATTTCCCCATTTGAACCCTGGTCATTGTCCTCCACGGTCACAATTGCATACGTCGGATCCGTGTCCGACTCTGATGGAGTCAACGGAACAGCTGTAATAACAGGGGCATGTTCATTTGCTTGCTCTACATGAACAGTTAGTTTTGCCATACTGCTTATGCCACTGCTACCATACAACTTCAGCCCACGGTCCACTGCAAGAATTTCCATCTCATAACGCTTAGTCTCTGAGTAGTCAAGTCTACCAGTTAGAACTACCACTCCACTAGTTGGATGTATAGCAAACATATCTGTTCTTTCTTTAAAGCTGTAGTAGAACTCTCCATTTGTTCCTATATCTGCATCTGTTGCACTGACTCTTGCAATGCTGGTCCTTATTGCTGTGTTTTCAGGCAAAGAAACACTGTAAGATGTTGGAGAAAACAAAGGCCGCAAGTCATTTGTATCCAGTACCTGTATCCTGACCTTAGTGCGCGTTTCAGCATTTGTATTTTTCTCAACAGCTTTAACAGTCAGCAAGTAATGGTCCTTCACCTCTCTGTTAAGGATAGCTGTGTTTCCTCCCTTGGTCCGTATTCTCAAAAAGCAAAAGTTTCCAAGAACATACTCTTCAGCTTTGAACAAGTTCTCACTGTCACCAGAAATAATTTTGTATCTTAAGTCCCACAATGGATTTGTAAGGTAAATGCCCATTTTCACTGGATGCCCAACGTAAGTCTTGGCTGCAGAATTCTCATACACAGTGGCATCATACTCTGCTTGTGTAAATTGCATTGATGGAGCATGATGTGGCCTTTGATTTCCTTCACAGTTTCCAAAATGCTGCACCAGCAGCATCAGCAGCAACAGCATAGTCAAGTATCTTCCCATGGCAGCAATCAAAAACAAAACCTGAAACAAGAAAGAGATATAATAAGACTTATGACTGTTCAAATGTGTTATCAAATACACATTCATGCTTAGTTCAGAATTCATACCTGAAAGAAAACTGTAGGTTACACATTTAGACTATATCCTTTTCTTGCAGAAAGTGTCAAAATTATTTGTAGTAATAGAAACACAGATAAATTAAAAACTAAAAAAAGCCAAGAATCCATTACAGCACCACTCTAGGAATTACTAAGGTACAAAAGAGGAGCACAGAGTTAAGTTCAAATAAACATTCCCATGAAGCAACATGCTAGAACAAATATGTCAATGCTGTCTGTTATGAGCAAAACAAATTAAGTCTGAACTAATCTGGAGTTCTCCAGTTGTCTACTTCATACATGACAATGATGTCTAGTAAAAAATTCTCCTCCTTCATTTCATTTAGACTATAAAATGACTGATGTCCAACTATGTGGAAGTAAATTGCAAAAGTTGGCTTGATATCACCATCAATTCTTTACAATATCCTATGTACATCTGTTCCAAGAATTATAGATATTATGAAAGAGAATAATTCTGTATTGTATTCCCTCTAGTTCTGACTACCCTTTGTGAGAGCAGTGCTTGTCATAAAAGAAAAAAAATAAATATTGAGCACCACTAAGGTGTAAAGCCCATAAAGAATAAGACAGATTCCTTTATTACCCTCTCAGAACAGATCTACAACAAATTAGTATCAAGAGCTGTGAAAACAAGAATCTATCAAAATTCTTGGAGGAACATTTCAGTCAGGCTTCTCCAACACACTCCAGAAATGACAGAGAAAGAGCCTGGAACAGCAAGACAGTCACAGAGGCACACCTTCACTGGATTAGCCTTTTGAAGTCAGTATAACATTTTCATTACCTAAATCTAGGCAAGACTGCAGTAGGAAGAAAGGCAAAAACCAGAGGAACAAGACATCTGGGACCACCTTCTTCATGTGGGTTTACAGCAACCATCTTTACTCCTTCAAGTCTCACACATAACAAATCAAAGCTTCAGAAGGCTCTTCAACTGTGGTGGTGTGTTCTGTACAATAAGTTTGCTGTAAGTCTAGGGTTGCACAAAATGGCTTCTCTTTGTACCCTTGTTCAGTTTGCTGTACCCCAGTTTCTCTTTGTAACCCAAAGTTGCTACTTTTCCCCACAGCCTTCCCCAGATACAGCTCCTGATTGGTTTGCTTTTCCCACCTTGGCTGCCTGTCCATCAGGTGTTGAGAGACTTTCCCGCCCTGTCAGTCACCCCAAGACCTGTCCCCCAAGTCCAGAAGCTTCTGAGAGGGATATTTGGTGACTGGCTGGGTTGGAACGTTTCCCCTTCTATCTCCATGTATGTCAGTGTATGTTATGTTAACAACCACTCCATGTTGTACCCCATTGGCTCTGTTCCTACCCTCCCTGAGATCCCACCTTCTGCAACAAAACCCTCTCTCTCCTCGTGCTCGGGGTCACTCTTGAGGCACCGGACACGAGGCGAGGGGTCTGTGCTGATCCCAATAAACCCGGTTTCGCTCTAAGCCTCTGGAGTGATCCTCCTTTCTCCTCTTGCCATCGTCTTGCTGACGCTTCCCGGTTGCCGAACCCCAAGAACTGCTGCGGTGTCGGGGCTGGCCGTGCCGAGGGCAATACCACACACAGCAACACTCAACAAGCCCAAGCTTTCAACAAGATCTTGGGGACAAAATTTCTTTCCAGCAAGTAGAAAGCAACCTAACATGGTCTTGATTACTTTGAGGAAGTAGTACACATTCATTTCTTTCTCTTTTCCCTATTTATGCTTATTTTTTTTCCCTTACCTCTCCTTCTGAGTTTTCTTCCTTGGCCAATCTGCTATACAAATCAAACTAATTACTCACTGTGTCATTCTTTTATTGTTCCTGACCTTTTTCTCCCCACATTTTAGCCCCAGCTTGCCTTTATCCTATTCTTTGGCTGTAAATCTCTCCTAAGTGCCTATCTTCGTGCTAGGTCTGTTCATCTCCACTGGACACTCAAAACCGTATCACATGTTGTCTCCTTCCTCCACTAACATTTTCTCTTACAATAATTTCTCTCTTCCCAACTTCCTACCTGCTCAGGTAGGTACGTGAAAGATCACACTGGCTGACATTTCATGGACCAGCTCTGCCCACTAGCAAACATCACAGCAAATTAATCTACTTATGTCAACAGTTCACTTCAAAACCTCAGAAGGAATTCAGTCACAGATATTACTAAGTCAATGACTGACAAGAATTTAAGACTCAGATTCATGCAAATAGGAAGTATTGCAGAGGAATAATGAAAAAGAATATCCTTTTGGAAGGAGAAAAATAAGTGTGTCTGTCTTCCAAATCTAGCAATTAAATTGCACAATTAAAACTACAAACCTAGCAAACAAAAAGTGAATATGCAAATAAAAAGCATTAAATCTCTTTGAAGGCAGTCACCAGCTGGAACCAATGCTTACAAGGTGTTAACACAGAATGAAGAGAAGATTGGGAGAGCAAATGAGTGAGGTTGGACCAGTCACCATTCAATAGCTTAACAATCTTCTTCTTCCTCTATCTACTTTCCTTCCCAGGCTATGATACATCCTGGGAATACAAAGACACTTGGGTCTCCAGGGCTTTATGTCCCAGCATACTGCCAAGTTAACAAATAATCGCTTAAAACCAAACCAAACAAACAAACAAACTCACTCTTACACACAACCAAATCTTTGGTTATATATCTTTGGATATGGTGATATCACTAATTCCAAAACTCTGAAAATTTTAAGATGCCACCAGATTGGACTATAAGACAATGTTAATAAGATTGTTTAAAACATAGTTTTTTAATGTTTTAAAACATTTTAATGTTTTAAAAGCAAACCCAGCTTTTCCTCCCTCTTGCTGGAATTTGGAAGCAACCCATTACCAATGATCTATTACTCAATGACCAAATTTTATGTTGATCTGATCAGATGCTTCCCTCTTCTCTCCCTCAGTTACACTAGGATTTATTATTATTTTTAACTTATACTGAAGTCCAAAACATAGCCTTACTTCTGATGTAGCACCTGCTACCTCACTGCCTACGCTTATGTTTGGCAACTGGCTATTTGAAGTGGTGGATTTATAGTGTAAAACATTGTATCTGCTTGTATCTTTTACATTTGTTTCTCACATCTCAGGCACATTAGATGGGACCTGTACCACACTAAGATGCATTAAACTGCATTAAGATATCCAAACTTCTCATTAATATTCAAAGTTAAACATATGTGTAGGTTTTACCATTACTGTAAATATTGTTCTGTGCCATAATACCTTGAGCAGTTTTTGCTCTTCTGTAACAACTTCAGTTCTGCTCAGAACCAGCAACAGGCAGCCCACCACAAACAACAATGCAATCAGCAGCCAGAGACTCCACTCCTCAACAGTAACCCCTTCGACTTGCTGAGTCACAATCAAGAATGTAAAAGTATCTCTCAACTGAACAGTTAACCATGTCAGATAAAAACAAGTCAGTAATTTCTTTTACATGACACTCTTTCCATCTTGTCCTAATTTACACAGCTACTAGAAACTAAAAAACATTGATGGGGATTATCCAAAAATCAGTATAGTATATTCTTGGAAAGTATCTAAAGTATTAAGCAATTCCAGTTATAAAGACCATTAACGACTAAGAAAAAGTATGAAAGCATTTAGAAAAAGTGATAATGTGTTAGATATAAACTGAGATGGCTCATTACAACGTGCCAAAAATGACTGAATTTCAGAAACATTTTAGCCAAAGGCTACACTTTGAACTTCTAAATTTTTATTATCTTTGGAATATGACCAGTTTTAGATTTTCTGTATCCATATTCAATACATAAGGCAACCATTTGCTTAACAAAAAAAAAAAAAAATCATAGTCCTAAGTTCATAAGAAATGCACACCTTATTATTCTGAAAAGCTACTTTCAAACAAACTTTGATTTCCTACCTGGAAATTATTATTCAGATAATTTTTTTTATATGCATATCCAGGTCATTTTTATTTATATGCAAATTTGGCACTGGGATATGTAAGACAGTTTTACTACTTAATCACAACGTTATCAAAGCTATAAGCACATCAAAAAATTAACATAATTTGAACATGGAAAAGAGTTCACATTTCTAAGTTGCATTAATATATCTTCACATTAAAGGTCCAAGTATAATTTTGGAGCTAAAATTGATAACTTACAAATTAAGATGACTGGATAAGATAGCAGTCATACAAAAGACCATTTCTTCTAGCAGGAAGTTTACAGTATTTAGATTTCAAAGTTTATAGTTTGAGATTTAAAAGTTTTAAGCATAAAATACAGAACTTCATAAACAGCAATTTCAATGGCAAGCAAGCAAAAAAAAAGACCAAACCAAGTTTATCTTGCCAGATACACTGAACCAAGCTTACCATATATCTATGGGGAACACACAATGAGATAGTTACTTCCTCACCAATAGAAGTCACAGGTAGAAAAAGGACCTAAATCAGGCCATATCCCCAAGCAAGTCTTAGTCTCATTGCTATTCTTTTTCTGCATGTAAGCTCTACCATTTAAGTCCAGAATAACCTACTTGCCAAGCAAAACATTAGCTATTTACCTTAAAGGTCAGTTTTGATCAGCACACCCAACTGATGCTGTCTGACAGAAATGCACTGTGAAACTAAACAGTCATGACAGGATTTCTAGTGTAGTAGTCTATGAGAGATCGTGTGACTTTGCAAGCTGCACTAATTGTGGTTACACTTACCCTTTCAATTGTTTAAAAACAATTATTTATGTAGTCTGGTGAGAAAAAAAGAATGACCAGGTTTAGCTGTTTTAACATGCTTAACTTTCCAATCAAACAAATTAAGTGTCTTTTGTTTTTCAGAGAGGGAAGGTGTTTTGGTATTCAGAAAATTAACACAGGATGAGTGTATGGTAGTGTTACTTTACTAAAGCTGGAAAGTTATTCAAAAAATGTACATTGTCAAAGAGATTAACATAACAGTTTCAACTTGTGACTAAAGTCCAGTAAATTTTGTTTGTATTCCCCACATCATGAGTTAATCTCATGAGATACTTTGATTTATGTTTTCGAGATACTAGCTGTTAAAAGGAAAATGCAGCAGCTATATTCCAACAGCAAAGATTCTGCAACCAGAATGAAACAAAGATCCACATGGAGAATTTCAACTGTTTATCTGTAGGCAGTTACTGGTGTATTTAATATGAACTCATCAGGTGTGCAAGGAAAAGCAGACCTCCAATCACTGTGAATAAGTGTTCGATTGAAATTTAGCATGACACCCTAGAATTTGTGATAACAAAAATAGTTCTACTGATTTTGAACCAAGTTTTGAACTTAAAAAAGGGAAATCTTTGCATGTTTAAAGCCATTTTACATTTGTTTACTTGAGCTGATAGCAGAGTTAACTTAGCCATACAAAGTTCTGTAGCATGCTTAATTAAAAAGAAAAAAAGATTATCCTTCTTCTGAGATGACTACTAAAGCTCGCCTTTCAGTTTCCTAAAAGACATTTTAGGATTTCGCAGTGAATAAAACAAAAACTTGAAAAATAGTTTACAGCATGCAAGGTATTTACTCACTAAAGGGCTGAATTACTTCCACACGGTTAGAAAAGCAAACGGGAAATACACATCTATTATACAACGTTCTTTTCTTTCACAGAGAGACAGCAGAGGTGGTAAAAGAATACAGGTAGTATATATCCTTTGCCACTTCCTAGGAACAACTTGTATGCAAGTATCTAAACCGCAGGAAAACCTGCTGCTAGAAGGCAGCATTTCTTTAACTTAGTAATGCGTTTCCGAAAAAAAAGTTTACAACAGGGGGATACTATCGGCGGTAAAACACGGCGTCACTTGCTTACGAGCGAGATTAAAAAGGGCATCTTTCAAACATAACTTTGTTCTGCTTCAACTAAAGAAGAAGAAGCAGCAGAAGCCGACTGATGAGCCTAGCCGGGCTCTTCCGGGGAGCCGCTGCCTAACGTCGGGTCCTGGCGGGCACTGCCTTTTACCTTTCGGAGCAATCCGGCGAGGAACGCAACGAGGAACGCGGAGTGGAAGTGCGAACAAAGGAAGAAATTCATCCTAAGGTACTTCTCACCCGCCGCGAACCGCCCCTGCCGGCTCACCCGGGAATCAAGTTTGCAATGGCCCATCAGACGCACTCAGACACCTTGCCTCAGGGAAAAGCACCAGCGCCAGCTCTTTTACTCTGCCCAACTTAGGCGGAACCTGCCCGCTGAAGTCCTGCTGGCTCTCCGGGGAGCGCAGCCCCGGCTACAGCCCGTCCGGCCGCCGCCAGCCGCGGGGGGACCGGGGCGCCAGGGCCCGCGAGGCGCGGCGTCCGCCCCGGGCGGCGGGGAGCAGGGGAGGGGGCCGGCGCCGCTCGCAGCCCGTCCCGCCGGGGCCCGCAGCACGAGGCGGCCGCTCGCCCCCGTCCCGGCCTCGCCTCGGAGCCTCAACTTCCCAAGGGGTCCGCGCCGCCCGTCCTCCCCCACCTCCAAAACTTCTCTCAACTTTCGGCTAGCCCAGCGCTCACCTCTCTGCGGCTCGCTGCCTGCGGGGCGAGGGCGCGGGCCGGGGCCAGCCCCGTACGGTGCCAGCCGCGCCGCTCCCCCTTTCTTCCCCGGCCACCAGCGCGCCTCGCCGGTGCCTCTCCGCCCCCTGCGGGCCGCGGCGCCCCCCGCCGCCGGATTCCTCCGCGGCGCTGGACGGCCGCCCCTCCGGAACTCGTTTCTGCGGCGTTCGGCTGGAGCGGCGGCAGCTCTCGCACCCCTGCCCGGCCCCGCCGTGGAAGGACGCAACGCGGAACAGAACGGCGGGGGAAGGGCGAATCACAGCCACAAGCTGTTCCTCCCGGTGGCCCGAGGTTGGGGGCCCCCTCACCTCTGCAGCGCTCACCCCGCTCCCGCACGACGGCAGCGGCAGGGAATCGGGTGCCGGTCCAGACGCGGGCGACTTCGCGTATGGCGAAGTTCTCCCCCAGAAAGGTTACTCAGAAACTTCGGAAAGCGGCTGCCGGGGATGTCTTACGGGGATGGCAAGGGAGGTCGTTAGAGCCCGAAGGAACACGCGGTCTTCTGCCGTCCGAGGAACAGCGGGTGGCCGGGACAAGTCCCGCGGTGCCCGACCGCACCTGTGGCACCCAGGAGCGCCCAGCGGCGACCGCAGCGCCTTGGCGACCGCTCCCCTTCCCCCAGGCGGCCGGGCTGCCGCCCCCGGACCGCGCCGGCGGGCTGGGGCTCACGCCTCCCCACCTCGGCTGGGCTGGGCGAGCCGCCGCTTAACGGCCGGGCGGAGGAGGGAGGTCTCAGCAGAAGCCAAAAGACACTGGCGTCTCCCGCGGTTCCCTGTCACCGCTGTAAGGAACGGCGCCCTGCCCCGGCGTCCGGAAAAGCAGCGGCGGTGAGAGGGAGTGTGGAGCCGGGCATACAGCCGGGGGAGCGCAGTGGCGACCACCCTTCAGCCCGCGGAGAAGGTATGAACTACCTCTCCGTACCCTCAAGCGGAAAAGCGCCCTCCTGGATTCATGTTGAAGGGGTATCTATCACTCTGTCAGCCCTCCGTTAAAGATTAATACTCCGAAACGGTCCTTGAAGGATTCCCCGCTCATTAATAAGTGATCACACTTAATAACGATCAAGTGTTTGCCTGGGGAATCCTGTCCCAGCGGACTCACGACGAAGCCGGGTTGCAGGCGGGAGCCGCCAGCGGGGGCGCATTTACCACGCATTAGCCCCGCCACGTCTTTTATTAGCCACATAAATAAATGCAGCCGGCGGCGGAGGGAGCCCCTCTCCAACCACAGCCTCACGCGCTCAGGGCTGCAGGTCAAAAGGAACCAACCCCGTCAGAAAGCGCTGGCTTTCAGGGTCACCAACCCGCAGCCGGGCGGCTCCGCCCCGCAGCGCTCGCGCCCCCTCCCCGGGGCCGGCCCTGCAGCCCCCGGCCGGGCACCGGCTGCCCCGCGGCGGCGGCGCAGTTCCGCGGCGGCCGGGCAGGGGGCGCCACGCCACAGCGGACGGGCGGCGGGCACTGCTCCATGCCCGGCTCCAGCCCCGGCTCCTGCGAAGGGAGCACAGCCCAGCCGGTAGCCCCGCCGCGACGAGCCCGACTCCGGCTGCAGGGCTTCGGCTCGGGAAACTTGAGCCTCGCTCTCCCCGTGAAGAGGGCGGTAAAGCTTGGGGTACCTTCAGCTCCAGCTACGCGTACCTTTGCATAGAGTCGATGTGCTACTATATATACACGTATTGATACATACACAAACATAAACACTCTACACAGTTAAAAACCACGGGTTGAATCGAAGGCCCTACTGTTTTCAGTAACGCAACAAATTAGAGCACTAGAACTCTCAAGGGGATCATCCCTCTCAGCACCCTGCTGATAATAAACTCATTAAACAAAGAACTCACCAGACCAGCTGGACTCGGCACTCTTCTCACAAAGTCCGCTCCAGCTCAGTTCATCTCCGCACGCTTCCTCCCCCCGCTTTCTTTTTTGTCCTTTGGAGAAAGCGCGAGCAATGCCCTAGTGCCCACACGCCTCTAGATCGTGAACCCCGCAGTGGCCCTCTGGCTCAGCGCGGCCCCGGCGCGCAGCCAGCGCGGCGCCCGGCCCCACCGCCACAGCGCGGCATGTCGGCTCCGACCCATCCGCTGCTTGAAAGTTCAGCGAGGGGGGGGAGGAAAAATAGACGAGGAGTGGGAGAAGGAGAAAAAAAAAGAAAAAAAAAGAAGAAGAAGAATAAAGGCGAGAAGGAGGGAGAGATCCAACTTTCTTAAGACATGTCCAGGCAAAGAACGGGCAGAGTTGAGGAGTTACAGCAGCGGAGAGAGTGAGAGTGGGGACGCTGCGCCGGCTTGCTGACTCCTTCCCTCCCTCTCTCCTTCCCCGCCTCCCTCCCTCCCTCCTTCCCTCCCCCTCTCTCCCTCCGTCTTCTTTCGCACTCTGTCCGTCCCCCTCGGACCCTGCTCACGGCAGCACCACCCCCGTCTCTGTCCTCGCTGCTGCAGTCGAGCGCGGCGGCGGGGAGCCGGGAGTTGTGCACCCCAGCACGGCTCCAAGCGGGCTCTCGGCGCGCACCGGGGCCGCGCCGCCCTTCCTTCCTCCCTCCGCAGGTGAGGCACCGAGCTCGGCACGCCTCCGCCGCTCCAACTCT
Organism: Cyanoderma ruficeps; assembly: GCA_008694505.1. Taxonomy (NCBI): domain Eukaryota; kingdom Metazoa; phylum Chordata; class Aves; order Passeriformes; family Timaliidae; genus Cyanoderma; species Cyanoderma ruficeps. The sequence continues at coordinate 16,726,514 of VZDJ01007747.1, forward strand.
CCGCGGCCGCCGCCGCCGCCGCTTGGAGGCCCCGCTGGCTCCGCCGCCGCAACGCCGCTCGACTCGGCAGCGCCTGGCGGCTCCTGCTCGGCCGGGAAAGCCGCGAGCTTTACCGGGAGGCTCCAAGTGGCCTGAGCACGGGAGTCTACCACTCTCTCCCGGCCACTTTAAGTCAAGAATAGCCCTCTCCCGCTCCATCTCCCTCTACTTTTGCCTTTTTTTCTCTTTTTTCCTTCTTTTCCCTTTTTTCTCCCCCCTTTTCTTCTTCTTTTTCTTTTTTCTTCAAGGGAAGTGTATTTCTCAAAGCATAGCAAAAAA